>JANAVB010026901.1:0-64240 GCA_029216955.1 Iris pallida | reverse complement strand
AACATCAGCGGCTTGAAGTTAGGAGGGCAATTAGCATTCTTCCACTCAGAGGGATATGGTTGAGATATCCCCATCTTCTGAAGCTCGTCTTTGTGTGGGATGGTGTCGAAACGAGTGACCAGGGAATCAATTACATCCTGTTGATTGAGCAGGTGTTGGAAAACGGCTACTGAATGTTGGAAAACGGCTACTGAACGTTTATCAGGCGTCGTTGGCGAAGGACCACCCCCAGCATTTACAAGATTTTGAGGAGGAACAACAGAATGATACTCTTTTGTAGTGAAGTAGGGTTGTTGCTATGAGCCGGACTAGCATGGGCCGAGACGTTTTGTTGAGGTGGAGGAACAGCCCCAGCAGCTTGAACTGCAATGATTCTGGTAAGCATATCAGTGATCTTGGCGAATGCTGTTTTAATACCCTCTAGCTGTTTACTGGTCTGATCATTGGCTTCTTTCGGTCTTTCTCCGTCCGCCATGTATGTAGATAACATGCGAGGATGAACAGAGAAAATAGTACAACTTGTGCTTGTACTGTTTGTCTCCGAGTGGACAAGTCCTTCTTCTTCTTCAGGTAGAGGAGGTAGATAGTTGCCGTCAGATTCAGAAGGATCATCGTCCTCTAGAAGGCTACCCCCAGTGTGAGGGTCATCCGCTTCAGACTCTGAGGGGAATACTACCCCCAGCTTGGGAATCTTCGTCGTCCATACAGAATCTTGCCTTTGACCGAGTACCCAAATAGACTCCTTCGGATGTGACAGCCTGCTGGCCATCTGTTGGTAGACTTCCTTTTTCTTCTCGAGGAGCTGAGAGAGAAAGTTGGGTTCGTAGTCTACTGTCTTTGATTGGGTCTTCCGTAAGGGGGACCCCATGAAGCCATGTTGGATGAAACACACAGTGGCTTCTCGTCGTTAGAGAAGTGCAGCCGTCGATACATAGACTATCTCTGAGGCACTCTTGTTGCTTTGGAGCAACAGCAGTTGATAAAAATACTGGTTCACGAAAGTGCACTATGAATTGTTATGTTCTCCCTCGCTTTACCCTTATGATTATCATGTCTCACAAGTCAGCGGAAGGGAGTTTTGTCTTACAACCCATGTTGCATGCATCGTCGAGCTTTGCATGCGAGTTCGTAAGGAGAGTAGCGCATCCAGACATAGTTCATGTGAAGGGACAACCCTCACACCTAAGTTCTGGGATGTCCTTGAAGACAGCCCTGTGCTATACGTGTTTGGGCCAGTCTTTTTGTTGTGGGCGCATAGGCCTTGGAAACTGGCCTTGGGCGCATGCTCCTTGACAGCATGTCTGAGCTTCCTTGATGTAGGCACATAGTATGGATCCAGAGAGCCTGGGCACATAGCCTTGGGCGCATGGCTTTGGATGCCCAGCCTGCTGATGACAGAAGTGTTCTGGTTGGGGCTATGCGCCCAAACACTCCTTTGGGCACATGGCCTTGGGCGCATGCCTGGTAGAGCAGTACTGTTTTCTTCCAGTTTGGCCTCCTTCGTTTGTGAGCCTCGCTAGGTTTGGCCAGAGTGTCGCATACCCCGATTCTTGGCATCGTAGTATTTTTCTTTGCCAAGTCTCGGGTGTTGAATACCATGTTGTTGGTTGTACAGGGATGAAGTCACTGGGCTAGTAGAGCCCCGGATCGGTGTGAGCCTTCTCCTTTTGGGGAACTTCTGCGGCAGAGTTATGCGCCCATGTGACAGAGTCCTCCAGTTGCATATCTGCTATGACACAAGCAGGATATGCACAGCGAGCCTTCGGAAGCCAAGTCTTGCGATACTTGTTCGGCTTTGCTGATTTTGAGGGAGTAGAGCCATCCCTCGAGAGCATCTCTTCGAACGCCTGCTGATCGAATTTTACGATCAGCATCTTCTGAGTGGTCCCCACTTTATCGGTATAGAATTGCATCACCACCTTTTCGTCAGAGGAAAATGTCACGCCCCGATTCGGGGAATCGCTCGCTTTGCTACGATTCACGCCGAATCGATCGTCCTCGCTAAGGCGTGATGTCGTACAAGTCTGGAGTTGCACTTGTACAAGGCTAGAACATGCACATTTATATCACTTTGAAACATTTGAAAATATAAGCCACAGTTGCAGAAACATTGAGACACAATATAGGAAGAAGAAATACTCTTTTATTCATAATTGTAGTCAGAATACAACTTTTCTCGATAATATTTGAAATGCCTTTTCGGCTACATTGATTCATGAAAAGAAGTACAACTGATAGGCTGCCATGAAATAATTTTCCGTTCCATACATCATGCCCCTTTAGTACTTTGAAATGTAAGCAGCTATCTTTGAAATCTCCGCAATACTTTGTGCGTCTTTAGGGAAAAACAACTTGAAAGGAAACAGCAGTTCAGAAAGCTTTAATTGCGATGTACGCCCGAGCCTTCTCCAGTACCTGTGGAGGAGGGGTCAGCACATTATAACAATGCGCTGGTGAGCCCCGTTGGCCCACTCAGCTAAACCAACATTTTATTAATGACAAGCATTTTAAAGATATGAACTTATAAGGGACAGGAAACATTTAGAGTAAATCACAATAAATGTAACATGGAATAAACCATGTTTACTTTACCATTTGCCGAATCCAGCTTTACTGCATAAGATACAGGATAATAATAATATACTTACCGCCCCTGCATAAGACATTGATTAGCATACATCCTTACAACATGACCACTGGTGGTTGTGCACCATGTCGACGTGCCATATAGGACTTCATATTGGTATGCGGTTGACCATTCACCAGGTTGCGAGCCCGAATGAAGGTTCCGACACCGTGCTACCAAAGCACTAATTCCTCCTAGGCCGACTCGATCCCACCGCCGCAGGTACCGTTCGAGGAAATCCTTGTATACAAGTACGTCTATGGTCATGCGAATGTGTGTCCGACTCGATAAACATTGTGTGCATAGAATATTAAGTACTACACAACATGTTTAGTCCCAACATTTCATATCTCATCATCATAGGCATCAATTATCTCAATTCAATGTTCAAGCGTCAAGCACAATCTCGATGTTGTTCACAGTGTAATCAATTCTTTTCAATGTTCTATGGACTAGCATTCATTTCAATGTTCTATATTCAATCTCTAGCTTCTTAGTGGTATTGACTTGTGGCATTTAGCAACTTGATATCGATCAACGGATGTTGCAAGATAATTATTTAGTTGGCATGAAGGAATAGCGAGAGGGACAATACCACCACAGAGATCCACACTCACCAAATTAGAGAATCGCCGAGAGAGAGAAGAACACTTGTACGCTTAGCCTTTCGTCACGCGTCAGTCTGCATTAGCACCAAAAGTTTGGTTAATCCATCTCGTTGTGTTCTCTTCTCTCAGAATTCTCAAGAATGAATGCTATGCAAATCGATGAAAACGGGCAAGAATCAAATCATCGAAAATCATTCAGAAAAGCATCCATCAAAACCAAGCAGCAAAACCAGCAGCAAAATATCCAGAGAAAACTCTTGGACGCATTTCAAGAGAAACCAATCCATTAGTTGGAAAGGTTCTTATGCACTTGTCCGTGATCGATTCGGTGCCGACGGTAAGTTTCCCCAATACTCGGTTCCGACCGAGTTAGCCAAGCCACAAGCCTTACAAAGTGAACCGCTAGGAGCGGGACACTACAGAAAAGGTATTCTCGAGCAGAGTCGGCATTTTGTGGTCAAACACAAAAAAAAGAAGAAAATATTATCTTTTCTTTTATTGACGCAAGGCACCATAAATCGAGTACGCCTGAGAGATCCTGTGCTGAGGATCCCCGAGTACAAAAAAGAATTCTGGGAAATGGGACGATGGAGATCGAGCGGTAGTTGCTCCTTTACTCCGTTGACACTCCGATTACAAAAGTAGGAGAAAACCTAAGAAAATTGCTAACTCTCGGCTCCCTGGAAAGAAGTGCATCAATTTGACTTTTGAAAATGCCCTCCGTCCTGTCTTTTGAAGAGGGATGAAACCCCCTTTTATTGTCGTTCTTGAGCTGGAATGATGTTATGTGCCCATATGAGGAAACACGATGGTTTTTATGTGGGCGCATAGTCCTGCTTTGGGCGCATACAGGCTGCGAGATCGTGGGTTGGTAATGGTGTTGACGCGGCCGCATGCTTCAGTGCACGAGTGCTCGTGGAGACTGACGTGGTCGTGTGCTTCGGTGCACGTTTTGATCATGGCTTTGACTGAGTCAAGCTTGGGCACATAGCCATGTCTCAGGCTATGTGCCCTCCTTTCGGGGGAGTTGGTCTTGGGCGCATGAAGCTTCACTGACTAGGCACATGGAGCTTCATTGTCTGGGCGCATGGAGCTACACTGACTGGGCACATGGAGCTTCATTGACTGGGCACGTGGAGCTACACTGACTGGGCACATGGAGCTTCAGTGACTGGGCGCATGGAGCTTCACTGACTTGGGCGCATGAAGCTACACTGACTTGGGCGCATGGGGCTTCATTTGCTGAAAATTTTTCATGCTTCTACAACGACGTCTTGGGCAGCTTGAACACCAAGGGTTCTGTTTGTGGTATCAGCTTGCTTGAGGGCCTCGGATCCACACTTGACTGCCGGCTTGTCTTGGGGAGGCGGATAACCATCGGCTCGACAGAGGACTTTGCATCTTCCGATCGCCTTTGATTGGATTTTGGCAATCGGATCACCATCGGCTCCCTAGAAGGCCTCGCATTCCGATCTCCTTTGATTGGATTTTGGCAATCAGATCACCATCAGCCCTACGACGGGTTTTGGCTCTTGGCTGGACCTCGGGAGTCGGATGACCATCGGTTCTAACTGCGCAGCTGGGACGGAGGAACCGGGCACCTCTTTATGCAATGTTATGACAAGGGGTGCAACTTTGCCCAGTTTTCTGGCCTGGAGATGGATTTTCAGAGGTTCCTCTGACCCTGTTATGGCCTCCAGTTCGTCAGTTATGTGCTTCTTGGATTCTTTATATAGACAAGCCCCCGAAGAATAGTAAGACTCAACCCCTTTGAAGGGATCGATGTCAGCGAATTCCGTCTTCACGAAGCCATGCTTACTGACATACTTGAAGCACTGGTGGATCATGGATGCCACGATCATATAGTCATGTATCCACAAACACCCTAAGAGGATATTGTAGGACGTATCTACGTCTATGACGTAGCAAGTAACCTCCATCCTCAGATCACCGATCTGACATTTCAAGCAGATTTTTCCCAGGGGGTAGCTCATCCTCGAGTTGAAACCGCTAATGGTAGTGTTGGTCGCCGCTAGCCGGTGCATAGGGATGTCCCGGAGTTGAAGCAAGCTTTTCGGGATGATGTTTATTGACGAGCCAGGATCGATATGCATCCGATCCACCTTGATGTCACCTATGTATCCAGTGTATTACAATGGACGATCATACAAGTTGGTCTTGATTAACATGTCCTGTGGGGTGAATACAATGTTAGGCATTGCATCTGCACAGTTGCTGCCCTGGAGATCTGCTGACGAGTCTTTCCCTGTAGGTTTGAACTGGGCTAAGTAAGCGTCGACATTCTGGAGTGCTTCGCTCAATGCGACACGAATATCCTGGGATTGCCTTAGGTGCTCGTATAACGACAACTTTTCTAGCATATTAGCCAGTAGTGTTAGTATATCAAAGTTGTAAGGTCTCTCCAGCCCCTGAGGTGCATCCATACGGAACGGCCCGTCGAAGCGGGTTTCCTTTGGCTTGGATCTGTCTGCCAGTGGTGGCTGAGATGGCCCCAGAACATCAGTAACAGGCAGCATTGTCGGCTGAGGGTCTTCGATTGAATTACCTAGAATGGGCTAAAATTGTGCACAAGACCGGGTAACAGTGGCCGCCGTCTCCTCAGCTTCGACTGAAATTGTATGGCAGGATCTGGACTTCCTGCCCTACTTTTTGTTGGTTGAAGATGGCACCGCCTGGGTAACTTCGGGTACTAAGTCTAGGTGTACCCATATGACCTCTCCTCATGACGTGGTGAGAGGCACCAACCCAGTCGTCTGGTCCCAGACAGGTGGAAGATTAGTAACCTCCATCGTTGTCCAGGGAATAGGTACTACCCCGTCTTGAGTTTTTGTTTGGGGGAAGTTACCAAATTAAACAGATACCATGATTGCAGCCACGGTAACATCTTCAAAATCCAGCTACAGGGCATTGGAGTTTATGAGGTTCTGGATGTACCGCTTTAATGTGAAGCACTCCTGCGTAGGGTGGTGGACATAGCAGTATAAGTGACAATACTTCAAGTCCTCGATCTCTGCTGGTCGAGGCTCGCGCTTTACATCATGGAGCCGGATCCTACCCGCCTTCAGGAGCATGTCCAAGATAGGCTTGACATGGCTATCTTCAAAGAAGTATGTCATCTCCTTGGGCTTTAAAACTTCTGCTTGCTTCAGTTCGGGCATTTTGGTTGTACCAGCAACAATGGCCTGTTTGCCTTTATTGTCTCGGTTATTGGTGGTGGTGCCACTGTTGTTGTTATTGGAGGCGTTACCAGGACGTTTCCCTTTGTTCTCTCCATCTGGTTTGTGTAATCCCAGCTGGCGAGCCTTCTTTAACTTTGCCTCCGTATTGGTAGCGCTTATGATGAAGGTCGTCCAGTCCCTGAACTGATCTTTGCCCATCCATAGGCTGATTGCGGGGAGCAACTTCTTCTGGCAGATTTCAATCAAAGAGCTTTTGGGATTTCCTTGGGGCAATCTCATCGCGGTTTGGCAAAACCGCTCGATATAGTTCCTCGTTAGCTCCCTTTCTCCCAGAACGATGTCCATGAGAGATGACATTGTCCACCATGCCCTACTTCGTAGAATCTTTACAGGAATGTGTGCTTCAATCTATCAAAGGAATGGATGCAGTTGTCCGGAAGGTTACGGTACCAGTCGAACGCGATTCCCTCCAATGCTTCGATAAATAATCGTGTGAGGATAACATCACTATGCGGCAAGTGGTCTGTTGTGACCTTAAAATATGTCATGTACCGGCTGGAAGAGGTCTTTCCGTCATATGAATCGATATGAAATGATTTGTACTGTGGCCGAAAAGGAACATCCCTCCACGCAACGGGATACGGCTGGCGTATTCTGAGGTCCCGGGAGGAGTCTCGGGCATTGAACATTGCTCGAAGCTCTTGGACTTCCCTCCTTGCCTCCCTGGCTTCGTCGGCAGCTGAAGGAGTGGATGCTCCTAGAGGATTGTCACCCAAAGGAGGAGCGATCGTGGTGGAGTCCGCATCGACTGCGGGTCCCAAGCATGTTTGTCTAGGCATCCTTGCTGGTTGAGTCGGCAAGGCATCTTTGATTTCGTCTACTGACTTGACCAAGGATAGGAGAATGGCTTCAAGTACTTCTAGACATTGTCGATCCGTAGGTCCTTCATAATCATCTTCCACCATAAACACTATCCGATGGGGGAGAGACAGATGGGACGGTAGAGGATGTGCTTTCCGTGTCGTACCCTAATACAGAGAAATCATCGGGAAACGTCGGAATATCCTCCTCCACAGATTCAGAAGGGGTGCCACCCCCTGTGTAGGAAGCTACATCGTCTTGGCGAAGGCGGTCACCCTCGGGGACGTCCAAGTCTGTTGCATAATTACAGTGGATCGCTACCCCCTGTGTGTCCTCTTGGAACAACGTGTTGTCGCATACATTGAGGGGACTGCTACCCCCAGCTTCATCTACCCCCAGGGAGGTCGAGGATGCACCCCTGGGTGTTGGAAGCTTCTTTCTGGAACGGGTGCCTAGGTTGACACCCCTGTGGTTGTCGGCGGTAATCCTCCAGATGAGACTTTCCTTGAAGTGCTGGCTGAGATTGTCGGGCTGGAGAAGCCTGTCTTCTTTCCTCTCTTGCCGACAGGAATCTTCCGAGTTGAATTACAGGAGGCGAAAGAAAATTTTTTGTCCTCCAAAATTTGTACCTGTTTCTCAAGTTGTCGTCAGTCAGGTGCTGGCTCGTGCGGTCGTTGGAAAATGGACTGCCGATCTTCAGGTGCTGTCGACTTGTCGTAACAACAGTTAATGACAACTTAGGTACAGTGATGTCCTAGGGAGGGCTCACCGCATGCCAAGGTTGCCTCTCTCTTTGTGTTTATGGATGAGTACTTCTCGCAAGTCGAGGGCAGATTGGTCTACCTTTGCATCCGTTTTGTGGGCTCGGGTATCCTGAGCGCACGGGTGCGTAGATATCATATTTGCTCCTTGATCTGAGGCTAGTAAAAGCACTTATTCTTGATCGTTGTAGGGAGACTTTTGGGACCTACCCTGTCCGTTTGCCTCGGAGGGTTGGACACGGGTAGTTCTGTACAACTTTACATCAGGAGCCCGCATAACAATTAACGGTGCCCGCTGACGGTCAGCAGCTTGGACAGTTGACTGGTCTTGTTGGGCCCGTACTGTCCTAGACTTCTTCGACTTAGAACCTGAAGGCGCATAGTAAGATGAGTCCAGATTGGAACATTCCACATTCTCAATGGACCGCATGGGGTCGGATCCATATGAGAGACGGTCGAAAATAGAGCTTCTGACAGGGCCGCATGGGGCAGCCTATCTACGGCCAGGATTGTTTGTCGCATAGGCGATCTGCCTGCAACTAGAGTTGGCTACCGTATAGGCAGAGTGCCCAGTTTTCTTATGCGGCCACTTCTTTGTCCGCATGGATTTCCCTTGTGCCCCAAAAGCTCAGCATCGTAGTATTTCCTCTACTGGATTTAGGGACAGTAGTGTTCTCTGCGGTCTGAAGGAAGGCCGCATGAGAGCTTTGATCACCGTCTTTGGCTGCAGAAGGAGCTTCTTCGAGAACCTTGTAAGGGGCAGCAGTTTGCGCTTCGATGTCTTGCGAGTTCTCTTCTTCGGGTTGGATCGCTTCTGTGATGTGCTGGCGCTCCCTTCAGAGAGCATTTCTTCGAATGCTTGTTGGTCAAAACGAAGCACAAGCATTTACTGCGTAGAGCCGAGCTTGGACGCGTCGGATTGCGTCACCAACTTCTCATCAGAGGAGAAGGAAGTCCCAAGCAGAGTCGGCATCAAGTTTGCCATTAAGTATTAAAACAAAAATTACAGAGAAACTCGATTTGATTGCAAACTTTGAAAGTACAAAGGAGAGCCTAGAAAGAAATCCTAGGAAACAATCTAAGTACAATTGTTTTTGATTTTGGGGATGACGATGGAGGCTCGGGAAAGTGTAGCAACTCTGCCTTACTCCTTGGACTATCAGACACAGTCTTTGCTCTTGAAGAAATTTGCCACCCATTGATTGCCCACCTTTAGCATGGGTATGGTCCTGCTATTTATAGTGATTCCTGTATAAAGCAGATTTTTGGCCGCTAGAGGGCCACGTGGCCACGTGGCCACGTGTCTAAACAGCAAACGAAGACTCGATCTTGGGCTGCCAGCTGGTGGGGGTTGTTGAGATTTCTTTGTTGTAGCAAATTTGGGTGGTTGAGACTTGGTCAAATTGCCACATGTCCCTCCCACAAAGTAGCCTAAATCGTTTTGGCCGCATAGTGGCCTTAGAAGCCTTTCTTCTGCGGCTCGGCTCCGCTTGGCAGCACGGGATCTTCGAGAACCTTGCTTCTGCGGCTTGGTTTCACTTGGCCGCATGGGATCATCGAGAGCCTTGCTTCGTGGCTTGGTTTTACTTGGCCGCATGGGATCTTCGAGAGCCTTGCTTCTACAACTTGGTTTCAATTGGCCGCATGGGATCTTCGAGAACCTAGCTTCTGCGGCTTGGTTTCACCTGGCCGCATGGGATCTTCGAGGGCCTTCCCTTTGCGGCTAAATCCCCTTAGCTATAAGGGATCTTCGAGAGCCTTGCTTCTGTGGCTCGAGTTTCTTAGCCGCATGGGGTTTCCGAGAGCCTTCCCTCTGCGGCTTGGTTCTCTTGGCCGCATGGAGTGATCCGCACAAACTCTATCTTTTCTATGCTTCTACAGACTAGAGAGGGAAAAAATGGACTGCGTAGCATCACTATGTGGGATTTAGCTGAGGCATTTCCCTTTACTGGCGGCTTTCCTTTTAGCCGAACTACTAACGAGGTTAAAGCCTTCAGCGGATGTTCGGCCGTTAGTGATGTAGGGCGTTCTTTCAACCTCACTTTTATAGGCTCGTCGGAGGTCTTGGCTTTTGCCTCACCATCGACATCCTCACCTAAGTTCTTTTAATGATTCTTTTAGAATAGACGAGATTCTGTGTAGTAAATTTTAACCCCTTTGAAGGGATCGATGTCTGCGAACTCAGTCTTTACTTTACCATCGCTATTAACATACTTGAAGCATTGGTGTAAGGTGGATGACACGATCATGTGCTCATGTATCCAAGGTCTCCCCAGTAAAATGTTATAGAAGAGTTCACGTCAATGGCAAAGCAAGTTGCCTCTGTCTTTAGATCACCAATTTGGTTTTCCGGCGAATCTTTCCCTAATAGCTTTTGCCATTATTGAAACCACTAATCGTAGTTTGTGTTGGAGATAGCCAATGCATCAAATCCCCAGAGTATGCAGTAAGCGATGGGGAATGACGATTATGGACGATCCAGGGTCGATATGTATGCGATCGACCTCAATAGCCCGACAAATCTTGTACAATACAAGGATCTGGCATGCGTATTATTTTTCAGAAACATGTCCTGCTACAAAAAACAAAATGCTCGGCATGGTTTCCATCCCGCTATGACATTGAGGACATGCATCAGAGTCTTCTTCCGACTGTTGTATTTGTCCTAAGTAGGACTCGACGTGCTGTAATACCTCGTACAGAGCCTCTTCAGTCTTCTTGGAGAGGTAAAAAATCTCGAATAATGACGGTCTGGCTGGCATGTTGGCCAGTTGTGCCAGAATGTTAAAATTATAGTGCCTATCGAGCCCCACTATCATTTCTTTTCCGATGGTTTGTCAAAATGCCCCACTTTCTGTTTTGCTTATCCGTTGCTGGCGTTGGGATAAGCCAGGTTCAGAAGTGCTAGGATTTGCGGACGTTGAGGTTAGCGATGCCTCTTTTCTGAGGGTCTGGTAATAATTATGAGAGTAATCCAGACCAGTCCCGGTTGCTTCCATCCTGTAACGCCCCAGTCCCAAAAATAGAAGGACTAGAACGTAATCAATCAACTGTATACATACAAAGTATAATAAACTCATATGTATACATAAGCTGTAAAATGCAGTAAACAAGGCACTAAATCTCATCCACGAAGATAAATAATGATATAAAAGCAACTTTGAATTTGTAATGTATACAATCGTTGGGCGGAGACAAATCCACTACCAACAAATTTAAATAAGGAAAAATTATATAAAGAAAATGAATTGGTCGAGCAAAGGAGATGACGATACAAAAGCAATATCTCGAAGAATAGAGCGCAAGTCATGGACTTAGCTGGAGCACCTGCAGAAATCATAAGACACTGGAGGAATCACCAGGTTCTCAGAGAGACGTAACAAGATACAATAAACATGCCATATAAATACTGAGTATAAAATATGCCACAATCAAAGAAAAGTTACAAGACATAAATAAGGTAACCTAACCGTATTAAAGTGATCATGCAGTTGAGAAACAATCCTTTCGACGCATGAGCCCTAGTTGTAAATAGGATCGGCATAGTCCCCATATAGGACACCAGGGGCCAACATCCGTAACGTCGTAGTAGATCGAGGGCATCATGTACAAGGGGTACGTCCATAACGCTCAGGGAAACGTCAGAGGGCACCTGGAGCCTGCGTCTCCGGAGGAGCGCACAGGTAAGCAGGGAAGTGCAAAGAAGCCCATACATCAGGTATTGTTATCCCCACCCGATGCTCTTATTTAAGTTGCATCCACGACCATATACCTCTACTAACTGCTAAGTCACTTAACATGCCTCTATTAGCAGTTAGCCCTAACGCATGCGTACGGGTGATCAGCCAACATGTATGGACCTCTACATGCTACTCATCTCACACATACTCGTGGTACAACTGTGTCGAGGTATATATAATACACTACAAACGGTAGTCACTTAAGTCTAAGTCCATATGCAATTAAAGGATAAAAACAAAGTACAGCCAATATCACTAAGCAGACAGTAAATCAAGAATTGTACGAACTGGAAAGAAAGGAACAATGATATGTAATAAAATACAAACTGAAAATAAACAGTTAATGGCAAGGTATCTTGCCTATGGTGTCTCCTGGTGTGGTGCGATATTCTGTAATGTCCAGTTGCCTAATCGCCATATCCGATGGGAAAGAGTCCAAATTCACGAAAATAGGGAAGGATGATTAGTTATGATAATGGTGATAATCAAGGAGAAATTGTGGAGTTAAAGTATACAAATTTTCTAAAATATTTTTAAGAAAATTCTTGAAAATTTTATATATATCCAAATTTGAAATTTTACATTGTTATTAATACATTATACGTTTAGATGAATATTTAAAAAATCAAAATTTGTTTTTAGGCTAAACACAAACATTTTAAAATATATAAAATATATATCATAGAAAAGTAACTTTTCGTTAGTCAAAATATTTTAATAAAATATAGGAAAAATAATTTCAGGGCTTTTGAGTGTTGTCAAATTTTTTTGGAAAATATTAATTATCAAACTTTTTTATTTAAATAAACAGAATAATATACTAATAATTCTAATAATAAAAATCGTAATCATAAGAAAAGTATTTAAAATAATACTAATGATATATAATAACAGTAATAATAAATAATAATACTAATAACAATAATAATTTTATATTATAATAATAATAATAATAAATATAACCTGATAATACTGCTGTTCCCTTAAAGAAATTAAGGAAGAAAGAAGGAGTGGAGAGAGAGAGGGGGAAGAGCGGGGAGAGGGAGAGGGACAGGGTTTTACCAGCGGGCGACTCCGGCGCCGGTGGCCAGCGACGAAGCACGACGGAGGCTGATGAGGGCGGGGCTTGGCGTGACGGACGCGCTTGCCTGCACGAGGTCGGCCGGTAGGAACGCTGGAGGGAAGGGCCCAGCGCTACTCCGGAGACGACGGGGCGGCGCTGACGCTCGGGTCGAGGCGCAGCGATGGGTCGGTCCTCACCGGAGGGTGAAAAAGAGAGGGGCGGTGGGAGGACGCCGGCGGAGGCTCTCGGCCGTGCCCTGGGTCGCAGATGGAAGAAAAGACGACACAGCTGCGGGAGGCGGTCGACGGCGACTCCAGATCCACGGAGAGACGGTCGACGGCGACAGTGGGTCGTCGGGCGTGCTTGCGGCGACAGTGGGTCGTTGGATGATGGTGATGGTAGTGTGAATTTACTGTGGGGGTCGTCGGTTGATGGGGTCACCGACGACGAAGGGAAGGTTGGGGTTTGGTTCTGGCCATGTTGCTGTGTGGTGGTCGTGGTTGGTAAAGGTACTGGCGGTGGAGATGGGATTTGGTCGGAGTTGGAGGACCGGGTTCGGGTGCTAGGATCTGTAGTAGTGATGAAGAAGATGGGGGTGCTGCTGGTGACCGTGGTGGTCTAGTCGTGATTGTAACGTGTCCTTGGACACGGAGAGGATGGGTTGACCGTGTCCGGTGTATCGGACACGACTTGGATGACTGTAGAAGTGGAATAAGATTTTTAACACAGACACGATGCACGATCTTGGATGTAGAAAAAATTATGAAAGAGTACCTCTCCTTTTATAGGAGGTAGGAATTCCCAGTTGGATAGAATTGTGAGATTTAAATACCTTATTAGATAATTACTTCATTTAATAAAATCACATTTTGAATCAAAAAGGAATATCTTTCCAATATATTTAAACTAGATAAATCTTTCTATTAAATTCGAAAACTTATAAAAAAATTTGATAAAATCAAATACCGATTTATTCATAATAAACTAATTTAACATAACTTTTCGAAAAATAATACAATAATAGTATTGAAAATTTCGAAATAAATTTAAATTCGTGTACTTCATATGCAAAAGAATATTTGCCTCAAAACATAGGTTTCAAAGCCACCATTTATATTTAAAATAAATATCCTTTACGACATAAAAATTATACAAATTTGAAAAATTCTATTGTGGTGCCCTTTTACAATGTCAAGCAAAATATATTATTTATCATATTATTTAAAGCTATATTTCTATAAAAAAAATTCCAAATATATATACCTCGCACATATTCGCACTCGACGAGCAAATACAAAACGTAATTCGCACGTGACATACAAATACGAGTATGCAAACTTGTACACAATAACTTTCAAAATAATTACCAAATTTAAAAAAAATATATAGTAGAAATTTAGGGGTTTTACATCCTACCCAACTTATAAGAATTTTGTCCTCGAAATTTAGGAATAGATAGGGTAGGTAAGGTTGAAGGGCATGGAAAGAGTTTTGATAATTCTAGTCGAATAAAATCAACAGCTCGAAGATGGTTAATGCATGACAACCCATGAGTGTTTAAATCAATAACGCTACCATTATCCTATAGACTTGCAACCTTGTCAATAGGCAATAACTTCCTTATCTCAAATCTCGATTACGAGCGCATTAATTTTGAGCCACTTGTGGTTTTCAATTTTGTTAAATCTTTGAATTCGTCATTATCCTTTTATCACTAATCTTCAGAAATATTTCTTCTCCCAATTGATATTCCATCGAACTTTTTTTTTGCAAACATACATTCCTAAATTTGAGATTATGAACACAATTTAGATGTCAACCAATATATGCCTTCTATATCTCCTAATGCTCTCTTTTAATTTAAAGTTTTGGATTCAATCAATCTCTCGCAAATATTTTCCTCAAACCTTTCTTGTCTTTCAAAATTTTCCCAAAATAATCTAGTCAACCTTTAATCAATTTAGTTGAAGATAAACCAAGGTTACTTCAATATGAAATTACGTCCAAAATCTTTAAAATTTGATAAGTCCAACTTCCAATTCAAATAACCTCTAATGCTCTTCATCCTACCTATTTTCTCTTAAGCTAATTTTCCCATGCAAAATTTTCCTTTTTTCAGAATTTACATTAAACTCTCTTCACTCAATTCAGTCATAAGTAAATCAATCTCACCTTAATATGACCGGTATAATAGACGAACTTTTAAGTCCTATACCCATGATAGGATTTCGTTAAGTCCGAAACTTTTGATTTTCTTCTCCAATGTTTGCATATAGGTCTATATTTTCTCAAGCTTTAATCTCCTCAAAAAATTTAAATTTAATAACCTTCAATCCCTTCAACCGATGGCCAAATCAAGTTCTTCCTAGTAGGACATTCACATTTAATCTAACAAAATTCCTTAAAGCAGAAATCATAAGATTCATCTCTAGTATGTTTGATTACTCGCAACCATTTTGTCAATCTCCAGCATATTATCACTTGAACATAAAACCTAAGGGCACTTCTCTTAATTCCATCTAATACCACATTTCAACTCATTTCTCTAACTTATACACTCATTTTATTTATCTATACTAATCTCCTTTTTGGCATTCCTATTCTAACTCATTCTTTAACCGAAGGGTGATATGATAAACATTCCATCTTCACATATAAGAAACAAGGTTTGCATGAATAACAGTGTAGTAAAATAAGATCCTTGAAGAGAGAAGAAAAATAATCGGAAGGAGAATATAATTAGGTTCAACGGCCATGATAAGGGTTTGGATAATAAATACGGATTATTTCACAAAAATAAAAATTTTGGTCTAAGAAAATAAGATAAGGCACGAAAATAAAAGGCACGAGTTAGCAATCAATCATAGAGCACAAGCTAAGCACTTAAGGAATTAAGTTGATCACAATCAATTATTTAGTTGAAAGTCTTGGGTCTTAGTTGGATCCCTATCTGGGTCATGAGTCGACATCATGTTAAAGGTTACAGTTTAGTCTTTTTGATCCAAAGTCATATCAAGAAAATAGAGTACAAGGAGACGTGTTTTAGTGGGACATGATACGTCTACGTGAAGGTGGACTTGTCTAGATCTTGCATATAGAATTTGTTTGAAGGAAAAGTTTACTGTTGTGCTCCAAATATCGAAGTCACGAGTAGGGACACCAAAGGATCTAAAATAGAAAGTGGGTTCTAAAGTGGTACTAATTAATGCACAAAAAGGATACAATTAAAGCACGAAATAAAGATAATTTAGGAAATCTCGTAGATAAAGATAAGTTAGAGACACAGTTTCTAGAGAGAAAATAGTCTCATAGATAAGGGTATGGTCAAGGGAATGATTCTAATCATTTCTAAGTTTCAAATAATTTGATGGTCACGATAAAAGATCGACATTTGAGGGAAGGTCGGGCAGGTCAAGGTTGAGATATGATCACATAGCTTAGTAGATGACTAACTATACTCGAGTATTTACAACTATCATGGCCATGGGTGATATGTCACTAAGGTGGACTACTCTATCTCATTATGGCTACCTTGGTTGTCCATCATTATAAATCTAACTCCTTGAACTCGAGCCTTCACAAAATTTTCCAAAAAAATCTACCATAATTTGTATTCATTCTAATCGTCCAACATAATCATAACTTAAAATGTAAATTCCTTTAATCAATCTAAAATAACTTTTCATCATATCATTTATAACTTTCCCAAACTTGTAATAAAACTTAATATTCAAATAATTCTTATCAGTCGTCAACTCTTTCTTTTTTTTTCTTTTTTACTAAACTTCCATAAAATCATAGCTAAACAAAAATTTAAAATTTCTCAAATAACCTCGAGATAACTCTTTGCATATCATAACCAACCCAAACGTAAGCTCAAGTTTTAAATAGTCTTATCAATCATGATTTAAACAAAATTGAGCTTTTAAAATAAATCCTCGGATTGATTCTATATCTTTCAAAATTTATATCTAAACTTCCAATAAGTCACAACTATTCTAAAACCTTCAAAAGCCCAAAAATCATCTTTTTCATAATCAAGGCTCTAAACTCGAATCTAAATATCTAAATGACTTTATAATTCGTAGATCATATGCACAATTCAATTCAAGAAAATATTTTACCAAAATTTAACAATTATCCTCAAAGCTTGGTCATTCGTTAATCCTACTTCAACGTTTAAAAATTTAAGATCCTTTTCAAATCAAATTTATATCCGTCCAAAGATGTATAGCTATAACCCAATAATTCATAAATATTTTCAAAAATCAAATCAATTGTGTAACACCCAGTTTTCCAGATGAGGGTAATTTTGAAATTTTATAAATATAATTATTATTTATTGATAATTATTTCATATTATGATTTTTGGTGATTTTTAATTATTTTTAAACTATTTAAAATTATGACTTGTGATTTTGACATTTTACTATTGTTTGGTTTTAATTTCGAGGAATTTGTCACCCCAGTTTTCAGGAACAGGAGTATTTTTATCATTTTGTATTTTTGAAATATTTTTGAAATTTATTTTATTATTCATGATATTGTTTTGGGGTTATTTGAGTCGGGTTCGAATTTCAGCTCAATCCGACTTGAAACGGGGACCCGGGGTAGTGTTGACTTTAGTAGACCCACACATTAGTTAGCCATGGCCCACATGATAGAAATATTTTAGTTAGAGGTTAGACTAATTATTATGGATAAGATTAGTGTGATTAGAGACTTTAGAATGACTAATTTAGCCCCAACCAATTAGCCCTTTCCTAATACTAATAGAATAGGTTAGTGGGGGCATTTTAGACCTTACCATAATAGAATAAATAGCCCCATATGGCCAGCCACTTTGGGAGAGGATAGGCTCAAGTTCATTTCATTATTCTCATCCACACTCTCTCTCTTGTTCTTCTCCAAATTTCTAGAGAGCAATCCCTAGCAATTTCTCTACCAAATCCTTCTATTTTGCCACGAAATCTTCTTCTTTCCTTCTCCATTCTAGCCAAGGAGGAAGCTACCCAAGTTTGGGAGGATTCGGAGCTCGTTCGTGTCCTTTTGGAATCTCTACGTGTCGGTGTCGCTCCGGGAAGGCTTTTCTTCGATTCGATCTACCGGGAGGTATAAATCCCTTCTTCTTTTCATTTCCTCATACATATAGGTCTATTTTGAACCCATAGGAATGACCCCCATGGTTGTATCTCCATTTGTGTCCATTTCGTGTCTATTTGGAGGTCATAGGAGTGTCCCTTGTGTTGTGGTTGTGTCCATGTGGAAAAACCCCCAAATTTGGACACACTATGTGTTGTTGTTATGTATGAATGAATTATTACATGTTTAATCTCATATTTTTGTATTGGAGATGTGTTCTATAGTGTCTCATATATATATATTAGTGTAGAGAGTGAGTTCTTGATATATTATGTTATATACTTGTGTTCTTTTGTCTCAAACTACCCAAATTCGTCATAATTGTTATCCACATTTTTAATAGCAATAGCAACTTAGAAATCTCATAACTTTTAGCTTAAAACTCCGATTTATCTTTCATTTTTTTTAAAAGAACCATATCGAAGTTAGCTTTCCAAATATATATTTTAATAAGCCAAATTCCTTCTGTAACTTTCTGTAGAATTATTTGAGTGTCAGTTGTACGAAAGACGAACGCGTTTCGGTATTTTTGCGATTCCGGGAGCTTTCGGACACGAAAATGTGATCCGTTTGAAGTTTTGGAAAGCTAACATGAAGTACTACAACATAGTTTAATCCTAGAATTTAGTGAATACCCAATTGGTACAGTATTAGTTTTAAGTAAAAGAGTGACTATACGATATATGCATTTTGTGTAACCTATGAGCCTATGTAGTATGGATATTAAATGAATATAGAGTATGTAATGCATGATATGTTAGATGAATGAAATGATATATATATGATATATATCCTATTTACATTAATGTATATATATGGTTGAATGCAAGCATGTAGGAATGCAATTAATGTAATATATGTAAGCAATGCATAAATGCATGAATGAAAGAATGATATACAATGCATGCATAACAGTATATAATGAATGCTAGATATAAATGCAAGGTATATATGTAATGATAGATATGAATGCATAATGTATAAATATTGTAAATGTAATATCAGATTTCATATGTAGACATAGAACCAATGCATAGCTGATATTTAGATTGAATATTAGTTTATTTTAGGTTGTTCGAACACTGAACTGTCCATGTAAGCATATATACCTTCCTTTTTCTATTGCCAAGCCAATTTCAGTTTTCAATATAGTGGAATATCTATGAATGTAATGTTAACCTTCAACCCCTTAATTCGAAATGTTAGTTAATTTTAGTATTAGACAATGCATGAGCTGTATGCATATGGGATGTTGGGTTAATGGCAAATTTTAGATAACAGGGTTCATTTTATGTGGTTAGTTACACCAGTTTATGGGATAGCTCACTTTAGTTTATATGTAAATGTGGAACTAAACTGAGAATGAACTTCACCCTCTGCACAAGGACACCCTACTCTATATCAACCACCATGCCATGTAACCCTTCTCTAAATGATTGCTATAATATATATAGATTTATGTAAAGTATAGATGCATGTTAGTTATAACTTAAATAGTCTCTACTCTAATGTATATAGATGTATACTTGTAGCCATGCATGTTAAGTATAATACATGTGTAATGTAGATGGGTTAGCTTTGTGCCATGTATAGTGTAAACTCATAACTAGTGTTGATTTCTCTTTTCATGTACACCTCTATATTCACACACACACATAGCTTTACATGTTAGTTCCTTTCTCTTATATATATATATATATATATATATATTTTTCTCTTATATATATATATATATATATATATATATACACATATATATATATTTATATATATATATATATATATATATATATATATATAATATATATATATATATATATATATATATATATATATATATATATATATATATATAATATCGAATATGCATGATAGTGACGTATCTTGATGTGTGACTTGTGTGGCTTGTATAGCCTTGTGATTGGTGTGTGACTGCTAGCCTAGGCTTGGTTAGGCCTAGTGAGACTTATTAGACTTGTTTGGGCTAGGACTTGACCTAGTTGACTAGTGTGGTTGACTAGAGTTGACCAAGTGTTGACTTTAGTCTAGTTTGACCTAGACAGCATGCAGATGCATTATAGATTACTATTATCATCCCCTGTATACATCTTGACTTGTGTTGCTCTAACTAGGAGTCAGGTACCTCATCTCGGACAGTACATTTACTTCAGACATTCAAATACGAGGCGAGTACATTCTCTGACCGTTTCATACTTGTCTGGATTTACATTCTTGCTCTAGATTACTGTACTTGATGCTGACACGTTGTTATCACGGATTGGTACTATACGGATCTTATTCTGAGATGTTATCTCCTTGTATTTACTAAATACATATTATGATGTGCGTTTCACTTACATATTGTATTTATTGAATACCCTTATCATTGTACACTCATTGTGCATATTGTACTCTCATTATCACATTGAGCCATTGTACAAGCCATTGTACAAGCCATTGTATAAGGTAACATAACTGAATTGGATCCTTGTGTATTGATTGGGGAGGGAGAGTAAAAATGGTTATATGATCAATCCTATTGTATAAGAAATTGTATATGTCCATTGTACACCCACGTACAAAGGAGTCCCATTTTATTGTATAACCTAACCCGTTTACATAACCATATTGTGCTCTAAATCATAGTAGGCTTACAGTTCTTACTTATCATATTTAGATATTTCCTGTTATCAAATCTTTACTATTTTCATACACTTCTTTCTTTCAGCATTTCATGTACCTTACTCTATTGCATGCTTTATATTTCCTAACATGATATGAACTGCATGAGATGTTTTGTGCTCGCTCCCGTCCTGACTGGACCTGTTGAAAATTTTACAGAGGATGATGAGGAACCCTGCACCATTACTAGGAGTTTTCCTAGTTGACACTCGCGACCTGGACCCCTGGGAGGTTCAGGTAGCTGCTCAGGATGATACCTTGTATAGTATAGATAGCTTTGACTGTTCCTTCTTTTCATGCTTAGCTGTTGTCTTTATTTTCAGAGTTGTATATTTTAGAGATGATGAGACTTGTATTCCATTTCTGCTGTACCTCAGTTGAGGATTTCTTATCTATTTCCATCGTGCTACATTCTACCTTAGATTGTGATTGAGTTGTACCTCGGTGTTGGCCTCCTTCTGGAGAGTATATTTCATGTTATGTAGTTATAGTTCATGACCTAGAACAGCGTTCTACTGCCGACACTGCGGCATAGGCTGGGCGTTGTTACGTTCTCGTACCCTCACGGTGGGTGCGGGTCGTGACACATTTTTAGTGGTGGCCCATGCAGGTCAAGTTTACGTAGTGGTATTCGAACTAGAGTATCACTACAGCCTGCAGTAGGATTATGATATTTTTGGGGTACTCAATCTCATTAGGAAAAACTCTTAATCAGATTCCTTTTATCCAATTGCTGCTTATTGATTTCCCTTGAATATAAACTGTCCTCCCTTGATTTTTCGCTTCATTCTCAGTAATTGCTTCTTGTTTTGATCTGTCTTCATGATGGTTATGAAGACACGATCTCATCGCTTCGGTTCGGGGGATACTATCGAGAGGCTGGCCACCTCTCGTCCTGTTCATCAGGGCCTCGAGACCGCAGCTCCTGTTGTACCGACTCAGGTTGGCGTTTCTGCTACATGGAGGTGCACCTCCATCTATACAGATATTTTCTCCCATTATTTCTGATTTCTCTCAGCATTGGTGATTCATGCAGCAACAGCAGCAGACCAGGGAAAACTAGCAGGACGAGCTATCGTCAGGACAGTCAAGGATGCGCAGACCATTGGAGATCTTGCTGCAAGTTCCGTTCTTCTCAATTCCATTCCCGCAATTATCTTTTATAATTACCGTGAAATCTGATTCCATCTGTTCCTTGTTGATTGATTAATTTTGTCATGTTACTCTTTTGTTGTGCTTGTTTTTTTCTTCTGAGAAAATCATATGGGCTAGGTGCCTAAATCATGGAATCTAGAATTTTCGATAGTCGTGTTAGTTGGCATAGTGAGGACATGTACTCAGATTTTGGATGTATTCTCGGGTATGGGAATTTAAGGTTTTCGCCGTCGCATGCGACAGTGCAAAAATTTTAAATACTATGAACCTAGAGGTACGTACCTTAGTCAAGGACTCTGTGATTATCGTAGCCTTGGTCACTAGCATGATGAAGACTCTGGACAACATGATTTTGGACAGACGCATATGATTAACAGATTGTATCTTGAGAAGGTTTAAACATCATACCCTTTTGATTGTTATAAATGACTTAGGAGTAGGGATATTTAGTTTTGTAGAGCTTATTCATAGGTAGTTCCTTCATAGTATAATGGTATGATGACTTGTAGAGTGTCTGTACCCTAGAGGTGATAGTTAGCATTGGTGTTAGAATAGTAACCCATTGCAGATAATTCTTCTGTTATCTATAATACCAACCAGTTACACATAGGATGTTAGTATGACTTACATCCTTGATGATTATTACTACTTTCCCTTACCTTTTCCAGTGAGGAACCCATGACCAGAGCCTGCCTTTGAGTATAGTTGTA
Source organism: Iris pallida (assembly GCA_029216955.1). Lineage (NCBI taxonomy): Eukaryota > Viridiplantae > Streptophyta > Magnoliopsida > Asparagales > Iridaceae > Iris > Iris pallida. Next base: position 41,692 of record JANAVB010026901.1, on the reverse strand, counting down.
GTTTCACCTAAGACCGAGAGGTCTATTTGCATAGATAGATTGCAGATGATATTGGCATATGGGATATAGGTTAGTTGGTATCTATAGGCCATTGTTGTATAGGATTATAAACATGTTGTTTAGCCTATACTTAGTTCAGTTTTCCATTTTAGTTAAGTTCCCTTCGTGTTGAGTTCCTTTGTGTTGATCACCTTTATAGGCAGTGTGCAGACCCTTCACTAGATAGCATGTCCCCTTGATTCAGACCATTCATCCTTAGCCTAGTTCTAAGCATTGTTTCAGACCCTTATAAGTTTAGTCTGCCTTAACCCTTGGTTGATCAGTCATGTATATATATAGATGATATACTTAGGATATATGTGATGGGTTGTTGTTCTTGAGCATATATATATATGTGGTATTTGGTATTCATGTGCTTAGCTTGTAGGTATTTAGTTATAAGAGACTTGATAGGATTGGGAAGTTAAGAGCTAGTCTATTATAGAGTTTCTCTTTTGCTAAATTCTAGTTGCCAACACCTAAATAGCTAGCATAGGTAAAACCCTAAGAAGTTGACCAGTTGATGACCAAGTACTTGGATGTTGAGAAATTGACTAGTGATTGACCCTTGACTATGTTTGACCTAGAAGGGGGTACGATCATCTTAATTTCGAGGACGAAATTTTTATAAGGTAGGTAGGATTGTAACACCCAGTTTTTCAGATGAGGGTAATTTTGAAATTTTATAAACATAATTATTATTTATTGATAATTATTTCATATTATGATTTTTGATGATTTTTAATCATTTTTAAACTATTTAAAATTATGACTTGTGATTTTGACATTTTACTATTGTTTGGTTTTAATTTCGAGGAATTTGTCACCTCCAGTTTTCAGGAACAGGAGTATTTTTGTCATTTTTTATTTTTGAAATATTTTTGAAATTTATTTTATTATTTATGATATTGTTTTGGGGTTATTTGAGTCGGGTTCGAATTTCAGCTCAATCCGACTTGAAACGGGGACCCGGGGGTAGTGTTGACTTTAGTGGACCCACACATTAGTTAGCCATGGCCCACATGATAGAAATATTTTAGTTAGAGGTTAGACTAATTATTATGGATAAGATTAGTGTGATTAGAGACTTTAGAATGACTAATTTAGCCCCAACCAATTAGCCCTTTTCTAATACTAATAGAATAGGTTAGTGGTGGCATTTTGGACCTTACCATAATAGGACAAATAGCCCCATATGGCCAGCCACTTTGGGAGAGGATAGGCTCAAGTTCATTTCATTATTCTCATCCACACTCTCTCTCTTGTTCTTCCCCAAATTTCTAGAGAGCAATCCCTAGAAATTTCTCCACCAAATCCTTCCATTTTGCCATAAAATCTTCTTCTTTCCTTCTCCATTCTAGCCAAGGATGAAGCTACCTATGTTTGGGAGGATTCGGAGCTCGTTCGTGTCCTTTTAGAATCTCTACGTGTCGATGTCGCTCCGGGAAGGCTTTTCTTCGATTCGATCTACCGGGAGGTATAAATCCCTTCTCCTTTTCATTTCCTCATGCATATAGGTCTATTTTGAACCCATAGGAATGACTCCCATAGTTGTATCTCCATTTGTGTCCATTTCGTGTCCATTTGGAGGTCATAGGAGTGTCCCTTGTGTTGTGGTTGTGTCCATGTGGAAAAATCCCAAATTTGGACACACTATGTGTTGTTGTTATGTATGAATGAATTATTACATGTTTAATCTCATATTTTTGTATTGGATATGTGTTCTATAGTGTCTCATATATATATATTCGTGTAGAGAGTGAGTTCTTGATATATTATGTTATATACTTGTGTTCTTTTGTCTCAAACTACCCAAATTCGTCATAATTTTTATCCACATTTTTAGTAGCAATAGCAACTTAGAAATGTCATAACTTTTAGCTTAGAACTCCGATTTATCTTCCATTTTTTTAAAAGAACCATATCGAAGTTAGCTTTCCAAATATATATTTTTATAAGCCAAATTCTTTCTGTAACTTTCTGTAGAATTATTTGAGTGTCAGTTGTATGAAAGACGAACGCGTTTCGGTATTTTCGCGATTCCGGGAGCTTTCGGACACGAAAATGTGATCCGTTTGAAGTTTCGGAAAGCTAACATGAAGTACTACAACATAGTTTAATCCTAGAATTTAGTGAATACCCAATTGGTACAGTATTGGTTTTAAGTAAAAGAGTGACTATACGATATATGCATTTTGTGTAACCTATGAGCCCATATAGTATGGATATTAAATGAATATAGAGTATGTAATCACTACCAAAATACATGGATTTATCGACGGCCTTATCCGTCGGTAGTCCGTCGCCAAAAATAAATACCGACGGATTACCGATGGATATTTTGGTAAAACAGCCGTCGGGAATAACCTCGTCGCTAAAACATATCCGTCGCTACTCCGTCGCTCAGCGACGACTTAGCGACGGAATACCGTCGGCGCATTTAAATATATATAGCGACGGATTACCGACTATCTTTCGTCAAAACATGTATCAGGATATAGGGTTAGCGACGGAAAACTCCGTCGCTAACGAGTCGGCAAAACCGTATCAGTGATTTTCTGATACCCAATATCCGTCGCTAATCCGTCGTAAATTTGTCGGCAAAAGCGTATCAGAGATTTTCTGATATCCAATTACCGACGGACATTCCGTCGCTAAACCGTCGCTCAATGTAAAATTCTCCAGGTAGCGACGGATATTACGTCGCCAATCCGTCGATACATTAAATTCCTACAGTTAGCGACGGATAGTCCGTCGGGACTTTGTCGCCAGTCCGTCGTAAGTTAGTCGCCAATCCGTCGCTAATGCTAAAATTTATGGACATCAAACAGCATCAGTTCGACGGATCGTTCGTCGCCAATTCGTCGCTTTATTGAAATGCTCCAGGTAGCGACGGATTTTACGTCGCCACTCCGTCGCTAACCTCAGTTTCTCCAGTTAGGGACGGATAATCCGTCGCTGAGTGGTCGCCAGTCCGTCGTAAGTTAGTCGCCAATCCGTCGCGAAAGCTAAAATTTCTGGACATCAAACAGCATCAGGTCGACGTATCGTCCGTCGCCAATCCGTCGCTTTATTGAAATGCTCCAGGTAGCGACGGATTATACGTCGCCACTCCGTCGCTAACCTCAGTTTCTCCAGTTAGCGACGGACTATCCGTCGCTGAGTGGTCGCCAGTCCGTCGCTAACTGCTAATTTTTGAAAAAAAAATACTGCAAACAGACTCTTTCCTGTTTATACAACACATCCAACACAATATCAAACATGCAAAATATCCATATACAACACCACATATCCATATCCAACACGAATATCCAACGTATCCAATATCCAACACCATATATCCATATGCAAAATATCCATATCCGACACCAATATCCAACGTATCCAATATCCAACAAAATATTACCAACACAATATATCCAATATCCAACATTAAATTATCCAAACATAAAAAAAATATCCGAACATACAATGTATCCAAATGTCTACAAAACCAACAACATAAACAAAATCAAACCCCGTCCGTCGGATCGTCTCGTGCTCGTGCCGTCGCATCCGCTTTGCGTATGTACTCCTCCACCGTGTGTGCCGGCACTTGGGACAAGACATGGTCTGGAAGCGCGCGTAGCTGCTCTGGCGACATCATGTCAAGGAGCGTCAAGATGGTGTTATCCGATACGATGCGGGCATCCGCAGAGCGGTTAAACGAAAGCCGTCCGGGGAAAGAAGGACCAGGTCGATCCGAAGCACCGGCAGCAGCAGTAGACGGACCGGAAGCAAACGGACCGGGAGCAGAAGGATAGCGCCCCAACACTATCGCCCGTAAATCTGACACCGCGGAGGTCAGAGTCGCAAGCTGCGCCCTCACATCGTCAACCGGGGGCACTGGGGGAGGCGGAGGCGGTGGATATCTCGGGGTCGGCTGCAACGAGGGCGCCATGGAACCTAAGCCGTAGACGCGCCCTTTCCTAACGCCGCCGACGGATTCTACGAACACGTCGTCGTAGCGAGCGGCCATAGAAGAGTGCGTCTGGGTGGGCGTCGTTTCGCCGACATTCTCGGAAGGGGGCTCGATCTCAAGCCGACTAAGTGCCTCACGATACGCAGCCTATCCAATGAATGTGTTTATACTATAAGTTTTCCTAAGTTATAATCTAAATCCTATGTTTCCCTAAGTTATAGTCTGAATCCTAAGTTTATCTAATTAACTTAACAGTAATTATATTTCTAACATAAATCTCATAAACGTAAGTACTTACATCAGTCTCCTCGGCCCTCGCGTCGACGAAGCTTCCGTCCTTCCGCCTCTTGTGCGTATGTACGAATACATCATGAGCGGTGACCGTCTCCGCCTCTTTCCCCTACTTCACCGCCCGTTGGGCCTGCATACGTAGAATTTAATTAACTTCGTATATTAACAGTACAAAATTAAATAATAGAATAAATTTGAATTTGCACAATTTCACCAAATCTGCACGCGTCAATGCGTGGGGCCTTGATCCCCCCGTATGCAGACCCGCGACCTGTCGATTAGCCTTAGCTTTCTCCGATTTCAGCTTGAACTGCGGAGTATCCATCTTCTCCAACATCTGCTCATAGTACTCCGCCCGGATCCAGTCCTTCCTCGTATGCGCCGTACGAAGGTCGTACACCGCATCCCGTATCTTCTTCCGGGCGGCGGCTTTGTAGGTCCTGTGGATCGCCTCCTCGCGATGGGGGGGCCACCAGAACGTCCTCTGACATACAAATTCAAATATCACGTAATAAAAAATTTAATGATTTAAAGAATAATTAATAATTCACCGACGGATTTATACCCTCATCTCGTCGAGCCAGACGTACTTCATGTCCTGAGGCACCTCAGAAAAATTGAGGTAGGGGCCATGGTAGTTATCCCGGATAATGCGCCCTAGAATCCGGGCAGCATCCCACGGGAAAAACCTATAAAAAAGCAACGACTGGATTATTAACTTGAATAAATGAAACAAATTTAATAAATTAACTTAAATTTACTTACGATTCACCAGCGGGCCATAGCTCTCGTCGGAACTCGCCCACCAGCCTCTCTGGTGGCGTCGGGGGATCCGCGGGTCCGCGTACGTACTCCCCGGTAACAGGATGAAACTGAATCCCGGGGTACTCCGAGGCCCACCCTGCAGTAACTGCTGGGCCCCCTGCTGCATCTGCTGCTGCATCCGCTGGTACATCCGGTGGCAGAATGGATCCGCTAGCGGATGGAGTCACAGGCCTCGACGACGATGTCGGTAGCACCGAGGAAGAATGACTGCGGGAAGAGCCTGTGTCCGGGCTCTCCAAGTCGGGATCGGAGGTCACATCCGGGGAATGCGGCTGGCGACCACGACCGCTACCACCACGCCCACGTCTACGCCCACGACCACCACCACCACCACCGCCGCCGCCGCCGCCGCCACCGCCACGACCACGGCCAGCACCACCAGTACGGATGCTCGCAACCATGCCCTGTAAATAGAACACATAAACAAAATACCGACAACATAGATTTATAAATGAATATAAAACTAAACATATCCATACCAGCAGCAGGGCGATGAGTGCCGCCCAGACGAGTAGGCCTAGGAGTGCCATCTGCAAAAAGAAACTCATACAATAATACGCAAATATCCCAAACTAAAATAAATATTACAATCAGAAGTGAAGTACGAATAAAAGCTAGATACACAAAATCTGATAAAATCACGCACCAATACAACAAAGTACAATTCTTGTAACTTTTGATGAAAGGGCATCTTGTGTTCCACTAGACTTGTAATTGTAAATCCAAATGTAATAGGGTAATTTAGGATTCGAGACTAGATATTGGGTGCTTCAAGATACAACTGAACTATAGCGATATTTAATCATCGTCATCGTCCTCTTCCTCGGCCTCGGCCTCATCATCATCATCATCCTCATCGTCGAATTCATCTGTATCCTCATCCTCATCCTCATAAAGTTCTTCTTCTTCTTCTTCTTCTTCTTCTTCTTCTTCTTCTTCTTCTTCAGTCTCAATACTTGGGACAAGACGCCTCTTTCTCCCCTGGTTGACATCTAAGTCTTGTATATCAACCTCTTCCTCCCCTCTATTTTCATCAGCAAGAGGTATATCAACCTCTAATTCAACATCCATGTCACAAGACTGTTGTCCCAAGTATTGGGGCTTTTTGATCTGGTCCTCTTGGTATGCTGGGTCTCCAACGTTGAATGTATTTCTAGATTTAATCTTGCATACTGCCCACCAGTCAAAGCGATCTCTACGACGCCTTGGGTAGCTTGTATAGTAGACTTGAACAGCGTGACTTGCTATCGCAAACGTGTCGGACCCTCTATAACTCCTGCGATGATTTATATCGACGAATCCAAATTGTTTATCGATTCTCCAACCGATATTTGGTGTCGTATCGAACCACTCACATTTGAACATAACAATATGCATATCAAATGGGGCACTATATTGTAATTCTACAATATCCCGAAGCACTCCATAATAGTCAAAGTCCGGCTCGTCGTCATAGATTGTGCCTCTTATGCAAACACCAGAATCCTTCGTACTGAAGCCGTCATTGAGAAATTCGGCCTTTATAGGATGTTGAGTTGTCTTAAACTTGAAGCCATTAACGACATAGCCGGGCCAAGTCTTTGCATGCTTCTTCGGTCCCAATGATAAATAACGAATGCTCTCATTTGTGAGTGTACTTGGTTCAGCTAATAAAACCTGTAAACTTTAAATGTTTTAGTTGCATATATATATTTAAATGGTAGCCGCCTAACATATTATCTCAGTTACTTACGTAATCTCGAAACCATGACGGAAAGGTAAAATCAACCTCTCTTTGAAGTCCCTCATCGGTAATATCGGGTGTCCTTATTTTGACTTCATCTCTAAATACACTGTTAGAGAGAACAAAAATTAGTGTAGTCACTTACCTCACCAAATTAGAGATTATAACAAGGTGTAGTCACTTACTTCTCCAAATCTCTCACTTCTTGTATGTCACAATTTAACAAGACATATCGGTGAGCGGCATCATACTCATCGTCACTCAACCACCGTTTCTTACTAGCCCCAATAGGCTTGCCCCTTAAATTGAATATACCTCCTTTCTCAACGTCTTCGTCATTCCTTTGAGGTCTATTTCGATTTGTCTCAACATGAGGTTCAGAAAATTCTTGTTTTTCATATCTGAACGCGTTTTTGTTCTTTCGCCAAGGATGTCTCGTTGGCAGAAATTGACGGTGACAGTCAAAGAAAGAAGTTTTTCCTCCATGTCTAAGGCGGAACGCCTTACTATTTTCCATACATATCGGACAAGACATGTTGCCGTGCGTACTCCATCCCGACAGCATACCGTATGCTGGAAAATCATTGATTGTCCACATGAGTGAAGCTCTCATCTGAAAGTTTTGTTTTCTGGAAATATCATAGGTCGGGACGCCGATCTCCCACAACTGTTTCAGCTCATCCACCAACGGCTGTAAATATATATCGATGTTCTTTGTCGGATTTTTGGGACCGGGTATGATAGCTGTCAAGAACATATAAGGAGTCTTCATACACATCCATGGTGGCAGATTGTAAGGGGTAAGAATGACCGGCCAGCATGAGTATTGAGATCCCGACTGTCCGAAAGGGGCAAAGCTATCAGAACATAGCGCCAGGCGTACATTTCTAGGCTCTGCAGCAAAATTTGGATGACACAAATCAAAATATTTCTACGCCTCCCCATCCGAAGGATGTGACAATTCTCCTTCGTCCTTTATGCGATCTTCACTGTGCCACGTCATGTGTTCTGCTGTATTCAGAGACATATACATCCTCTGTAAGCGCTTCGTGATCGACAAGTAATGCATATACTTGTAAGGACGTCGTTTTCTAGTTGACTTTCCTTTTCCCTGTACTGTCTTGTAATGATCCGCATTACAGAACCAATTTTCTAATACGCAATTCTCTTTGTAATACAACATACATCCGTTGCGACAGCAATCTATCTTCTCGTACCCCAGTCCCAGTTGTCGGACCATCATCTTTGACTTATAGAAGTTTCTTGGGAGCTCTTTTGATTCCTTCGGTAACACCTCATTAGTTAATTGTGTGATCCGATCATAGCAAGCTTGTGGAAAGTTAAAATCAGACTTTATGTTCAACAACCGCATCGTCACTGACAGTACGAAATGAGTCTCACAACCAGGATATAGAGGAGTATCTGCGTCCTTAAACATATCATAGAACTCCTTTGCCTCGGGATTAGGATCCTCCGGATCAAAATTAGGCCCTGCCGCAGTATACACCATATCTCGTGCAAGGTTCTGCATGTCTCTATAATCCACAGAGCATCCGTCGTCTTCGAGGACATCCGTTGCAGCATTATCATCAAAAGCATAAGTACCAGCTTCTGCAGCCTGTCTTTCTGAATATAATTCACCTTGCGATGACCACAGGCCGTAATCACGTACGAAACCCTTACGGGTCAAATGATCTCTCACAGTCATCACTTATTCGAAACGTCTATTGTGACAATTAACACATGGACACTTGATTTTGTTATCGTCCATGTACTGAGTTTTGCTCATGGCATACTTAAGAAATACTTCCACACCTGCCTGAAAATCGTCACTCACACCAATTCTGCTCTCTTGTTGTCGTTTGTACATCCATGTACGATTAACAAAGTAACGATTCATGCTCGATTTGATGTGAATATCTGTATCGTAAGACAAACTAAACATAAGAATTAATAGCCCGATACCGATACTCATATCGTAAGAAAAACTAAACTTGTAGATAACACGCTAGGCCTACGACGAGGCTACTTAGTATCACAATCTAACGTAATTAGTATATAATCATGTAACTGGTGGATCCGCTAGCTAGTAAGCCGGATGTACTTAATATCAGAGAGTATCAGATTAGTATCAGTATATAGGTTAGGTAGACCGTATCAAACGCATATCGGAATAGTAGGCCGAATAGGAGGCCGAGATAGTCGAATGAGAAGAAGGGAAGAAAGGAGGAGCAGATGGTATACTAGACTAGTTCTGGGTCAAATTAGGAGTCCAAGTCAACTCTGTCAAAACTAACCTTAATTAGGCTAAACTTCTACCTTAGCTAATCAAATATATATACTAGACTTCACGACGTGTGTCTGTGTATATATATATATATTATTAATAAATTACTTAAAATTATGCCTATATATATATATATATATATATGTCTGAGTGTGTGTGTATCCGTGTGTTTGTGTCCGTGTGTGTCCGTGTGTGTGTGTGTGTGTGTGTGTGTGTCCGTGTGTGTGTGTGTCTGTGTGTGTGTGTCCGTGTGTGTGTGTGTCCGTGTGTGTGTATCCGTGTGTGTGTGTGTGTCTCCGTGTGTGTGTGTGTGTGTCTATGGGAGAGGAGGAGGAGGACTCCTGCGCGGGGACTCCAGAGTCCCTCCTACGCCCCCCTGCCCCGACCCCCCCCCAACCCCTGCCCGACCCCCCCAACCCCTGCCCGACCCCCTCTCCCACCCCCCTGCCCCCCCTGCCCCGACCCCCCCCAACCCCTGCCCGACCCCCTCTCCCAACCCCTGCCCTCCCTGTCCCGACCCCCCTAACCCCTGCCCGACCCTCCCCCAACCCCTGCCCGACCCCCTCTCGCACCCCCTGCCCAGACCACCCCCCCCACCCCTGCCCGACCCCCTCCCCGACCCCTCCTGCCCCCTCTCCCACCCCACCCTTGCCCCGACCACCACACCCCCTACCCGAACCCCCCCTGCCCAGACCACCCCCCCACCCCTGCCCGACCCCCTCCCCGACCCCCCTGCCCCCGACCACCCCACTCCACCCTTGCCCTGATCACCCCACCCCGTACCCGAAACCCCCCTGCCCCACACCCTCTCCGACCACTACGACAGCCCCCCAACCCCCCAAATCGTAAAAGAGAGAGAGAGAGAGAGAGGGAGATAGAGAGAGAGAGGGGGGGAGAGAGAGCATACCTTAGAGAGAGAGAGGGAGATCGCCGGTCGGAGAGAGCGAGATCGTCGGAGAGAGGGAGAGGAAAGAGAGAGAGTGTTTTGGGGGGGAATGAAAATTTCCCCCCCGTCGGTTCAATTTAAGTTAGGGTACAGAAATTAGCGACGGAGTAGCGACGGATTATTCCGTCGCTAAGTAGTCAGTAAATCTCGTGCCAGAGTAGCGACGAATTATTCCGTCGCTAAGTCGTCAGTCAAATCTCGCGCCAATATTTTAGGCTTTTGCCGCCAAAATATGCGACGTTCTAGCGACGGATATAAAACCGTCGCTACTTGGCCGACGACCTATCGACGACGTAGCGACGGATATGGACATAAAAAATAAAAAAATTGTCCACTGCTTTCCGTCGGTATTTCGTCACAAATCCGTCGGTGATCCGACGGTAATAGCGACGGAAAATTTCCGTCGCTAAATGGCCGTCGCTAAAATGCTGTAATTTGGTAGTGAATGCATGATATGTTAGATGAATGAAATGATATATATATGATATATATCCTACTTACATTAATGTATATATATGGTTGAATGCAAGCATGTAGGAATGCAATTAATGTAATATATGTAAGCAATACATAAATACATGAATGAAAGAATGATATAAAATGCATGCATGAAAGTATATAATGAATGCTAGATATAAATGCAAGGTATATATGTAATGATAGATATGAATGCATAATGTATAAATATTGTAAATGCAATATCAGATTTTATATGTAGACATAGAACCAATGCATAACTGATATTTAGATTGAATATTAGTTCATTTTAGGTTGTTCGAACACTGAACTGTCCATGTAAGCATATATACCTTCCTTTTTCTATTGCCAAGCCAATTTCAGTTTTCAATATAGTGGAATATCTATGAATGTAATGTTAACCTTCAACCCCTTAATTTGAAATATTAGTTAATTTCAGTATTAGACAATGCTTGAGCTGTATGCATATGGGATGTTGGCTTAATGGCAGATTTCAGATAAGATGGTTCATTTTATGTGGTTAGTTACACCAGTTTATGGGATAGCTCACTTTAGTTTATATGTAAATGTGGAACTAAACTGAGAATAAACTTCACCCTCTGCACAAGGACACCCCACTCTACATCAACCACCATGCCATGTAACCCTTCTCTAAATGATTGCTATAATATATATAGATTTATGTAAAGTATAGATGCATGTTAGTTATAACTTAAATAGTCTCTACTCTAATGTATATAGATGTATACTTGTAGCCATGTATGTTAAGTATAATACATGTGTAATGTAGATGGGTTAGCTTTGTGCCATGTGTAGTGTAAACTCATAACTAGTGTTGATTTCTCTTTTCATGTACACCTCCATATTCACACACACACATAGCTTTACATGTTAGTTCCTTTCTCTTATATATATATATATATATATATATATATATATATATATATATATCGAATATGCACGATAGTGATGTATCTTGATGTGTGACTTGTATTGGCTTGTATAGCCTTGTGATTGGTGTGTGACTGCTAGCCTAGGCTTGGTTAGGCCTAATGAGACTTATTAGACTTGTTTGGGCTAGGACTTGACCTAGTTGACTAGTGTGGTTGACTAGAGTTGACCAAGTGTTGACTTTAGTCTAGTTTGACCTAGACAGCATGCAGATGCATTATAGATTACTATTATCATCCCCTGTATACATCTTGACTTGTGTTGCTCTAACTAGGAGTCAGGTACCTCATCTCGGACAGTACATTTACTTCAGACATTCAGATACGAGACGAGTACATTCTCTGACCGTTTCATACTTTTCTGGATTTACATTATTGCTCTAAATTACTGTACTTGATGCTGACACGTTGTTATCACGGATTGGTACTATACGGATCTTCTTCTGAGATGTTATCTCCTTGTATTCACTAAATACATATTGTGATGTGTGTTTTACTTACATATTGTATTTATTGAATACCCTTATCATTGTACACTCATTGTGCATATTGTACTCTCATTATCACATTGAGCCATTGTACAAGCCATTGTACAAGCCATTGTATAAGGTAACGTAACTGAATTGGATCCTTGTGTATTAATTGGGGAGGGAGAGTAAAAATGGTTATGTGATCAATCCTATTGTATAAGAAATTGTATATGTCCATTGTACACCCACGTACAAAGGAGTCCCATTTTATTGTATAACCTAACCCGTTTACATAACCATATTGTGCTCTAAATCACAGTAGGCTTACATTTCTTACTTATCATATTTAGATATTTCCTGTTATCAAATCTCTACTGTTTTTCATACACTTCTTTCTTTCAGCGTTTCATGTACCTTACTCTATTACATGCTTTATATTTACTAACATGATATGAACTGCGTGAGATGTTTTGTGCTCGCTCCCGTCCTGACTGGACCTGTTGAAAATTTTACAGAGGACGATGAGGTATCCTGCACCCTTACTTGGAGTTTGCCTAGTTGACACTCGCAACCTGGACCCCTGGGGAGGTTCAGGCAGCTGCTCAGGATGATACCTTGTATAGTGTAGATAGCTTAGACTGTTACTTCTTTTCATGCTTAGCTGTTGTCTTTATTTTTAGAGTTGTATATTTTAGAGATGATGAGACTTGTATTCCATTTCTGCTGTACCTCAGTTGAGGATTTCTTATCTATTTCTATCGTGCTACATTATACATTAGATTGTGATTGAGTTGTACCTCGGTGTTGGCCTCCTTCTGGAGAGTATATTTCATGTTATGTAGTTATAGTTCATGACCTAGAACAGCGTTCTACTGCCGACACTGCGACATAGGCTGGGCGTTGTTACGTTCTCGTACCCTCACGGTGGGTGCGGGTCGTGACAAATTGTTTTCTCGATCTAGTTATCCTCTTGTGTATACCACCTTGTAATATCAAAATAAAATTCCAACTATCTTTTGAAGGCGGTAATATGCTACTACCCAACTTGGAATTAACTAATCCTAAAATCATACTTTTAGGAAAAATGTCTTTATAACTCAAATAAGACTTCAATGTATACTATTTGTCAATGTAAACTTCCTAGCCATGTGTTTGACCTATGAGCATATGATAGTGTAGTCTTCTTACTAGCTGTCACTAAGCACAAAAATAAGTGTTCACGGTAAAGAGTTCAAGCAGGATACATTTCAAGGGTGGTAACGAGAGTTCAAAATTTAAAAATCAAGAAAGGTGATCAAGTATGTGGATGAGATTCCTGGACACTAATCCTATATTGTAGGCTCACATCGGTACAATTACTTAACCGAAGTGACAAACATGACCTGCATGTGCTACCACAAAAATATGTAATACCCCAGTCCCAAAAATAGAAGGACTAGAACGTAATCATGCCAGCTGTATATATACGAAGTATAAGAAACCTCGTATGTATACATAAGCTGTAAAATGCAGTAACCAAGGCACTAAATCTCATCTACGAAGATAAATAATGATATAAAAGCAACTTTGAATTTGTCATGTATACAATCGTTGGGCAGAGACAAATCCACTACCAACTAATTTTAATAAAGAAAAATTATACAGAGAAAATGAATTGGTCGAGCGAAGGAGATGACGATCCAAAAGCAACATCTCGAAGAATAGAGCGCAGGTCATGGCCTTAGCTAGAGCACCTACAAAAATCATAAGACACACATGGAGGAATCACCAGGTCCTCAGAGGGACGTAACAAGATACAATAAGCATGACATATAAATACTGAATATAAAATATGACACAATCAAAGAAAGTGACAAGACATAAATAAGGAAACCTAACCGTACTAAAGTGATCATGCAGTTGAGAAATAATCCTTTCGACGCATGAGCCCTGGCTTTAAATGGGATCGGCATAGTCCCTATATAGGGCACCAGGGGCCCACGACTGTAACGTCCGTAGATCGTCAGAGGGCATCATGTGCAAGGGGTACGTCCATAATGTTCTAGGAAACGTCAGAGGGCACGTGGAGCCTGCGTCTCCGGAGGAGCGCACATGTAAGCAAGGAAGTGCAAAGAAGCCCATACGTCAGGTATTGTTCTCCCCACCCGATGTTCTTATTTAAGTCGCATCCACGACCATATACCTCTACTAACTGCTAAGTCTCCTAACATGCCTCTATTAGCAGTTAGCCCTAACGCATGCGCACAGGTGATCAGCAACACGCATGGACCTCTACATACTACTCATCTCACACATACTTGTGGTACAACTATGTCGAGGTATATGCAATACACTACAAACGGTAGTCTCTTAACTCTAAGTCCATATGCAATAAAAGGATAATAACAAAGTACAGCTAATATCACTGAGCAGACAGTAAATCAAGAACTGAAAATAAATGAATAGTGATATGTAATAAAATGCAAACTGAAAATAAATAGTATGATGGCAAGGTATCTTGTCTGTGGTGTCTCCTGGTATGGTACGATATTCTGTAAAGTTCCAGTTGCCTAATCGCCATATCCGATAGGAAAGAGTCCGAATTCAGGAGAAAATAGGGATGGATGATTAGTTATGATAATGGTGATAATAGAAATTGTGGAGATTACGTATACAAATTTTCTAAAATATTTTTATTAAATTCTTGAAAATACTTTTAAAAATATATATATATTTATATATAAAAAATATATATATATATATATATATATATATATATATATATATAATATATATATATATATATATATATATATATATATATATATATATATATATATATATATATATAAATATATATATATATATATATCCAAATTTGAAATTTTACATTGTTATCAATCTAATATACATTTAGATGAATACTTAAAAAATTAAAATTCATTTTTAGGCAAAACTCAAACATTTTAAAATATGTATAATATATATCGTAGTAAAGTAACTTTTCGTTAGTCAAAATATTTTAATAAAATATAGGAAAAATAATTTTAGGGCTATTGAGTGTTGTCAAATTTTTTTTGGAAAATATTAATTATCAAATTTATTTATTTAAATAAACAGAATAATACACTAATAATTCTAATAATAAAAATCATAATCATAACAAAATTATTTAAAATAATACTAATGATATAATAATTACAGTGATAATAATATAATAATAATACTAATAACAATAATTATAATTATAATAATAATAAATATAACCTGACAGCACTGCTGTTCCCTTAAAGAAAGTAAGGAAGAAAGAAGGAGTGAAGAGAGAGAGAGAGGGGAAGAGCAGGGAGAGGTCGAGAGGGAGAGAGGGTTTTACCAGCAGGCGGCTCCGGCACTGGTGGCCGGCGGCGAAGCGCGGCGGAGGGTGATGAGGACGGGGCTTGGCACGGCGGATGCGCTTGCCTGCACAAGGTCGGCCGGTAGGAACACTGGAGGCAAGGGCCCAGCGCTACAACGAGGACGGCGGGGCGGCACGGACGCTCCGAGTCGAGGCACGGCGATGTGTCAGTCCTCACCGGAGCGGGAGGAAGAGAGGCCTGGCAGTGGGAGGACGGCAGCGGAGGCTCTCGGCCGTGCCCTGGGTCGCTGATAGAAGGAAAGGCGGAACGGCTGCTGCAGGCGGTCGACGGTGACTGCAAATTCGTGGGAGGCGGTCGACGGCGACGGTGGGTCGTCGGACGTACTTACGGCAGCTTCAGCTTTGGGTAAGGTTCCCCTCTTCTTCTTTTTTGATAATGGTGGTGGTGGTAGTGTGAATTTACAGTGGGGGTCGCCGGTTGATAAGGTCGCCGGCGACAAAGGGGAGGTTGGGGTTCGATTGGTAAAGGTACTAGCGGTGGAGATGGGGTTTGGTCGGAGTTGGAGGACCGGGTTCGGGTGCTAGGATGGGTAGTAGTGATAAAGAAGATGGGGGTGCTGCTGGTGACCGTGGTGGTCGAGTTGAGATTGTAACGTGTCCTTGGACACGGAGAGGATGGGTTGACCGTGTCCCGTGTGTCAGACATGACTTGGATGACTGTAGAAGTGGAATAAGATTTTAAACACAGACACGATACACAATCTTGGATGTGGAGAAAATTATGGAAGAGTACCTCTCCTTTTATAGGAGGTGAGAATTCTCAGTTGGATAGAATTGTGAGATTTAAATCTCTTATTAGATAAT
Source organism: Iris pallida (assembly GCA_029216955.1). NCBI lineage: Eukaryota > Viridiplantae > Streptophyta > Magnoliopsida > Asparagales > Iridaceae > Iris > Iris pallida. The sequence continues at coordinate 25,525 of JANAVB010026901.1, read as the reverse complement.
TACTTCATTTAATTAAATCACATTTTGAATAAAAAAGGAATATCTTTCCAATATTTTTAAACTAGATAAATCTCTCTATTAAATTCAAAAACTCATAAAAAATTCGATAAAATCAAATTACGATTTATTCATAATAAACTAATTTAAACATAACTTTCCAAATAATAAAATAATAGTATTAAAATTTTGAAAATAAAATTAACTTCGTGTACTTCATATTCAAAAGAATATTTTCCTCAAAACATAGTTTTCAAAGCCACCATTTATATTTGTATAATAAAATAAATATCCTTTACGACATATGAAATTATACAAATTTAAAAAATTCTATTGTGGCGCCCTTTTACAATTTCAAGCAAAATATATTATTTATAATATATTATTGAAAGCTATATTTCTAAAAAAAATAAATTCCTAATGTTTGTAGCTCGCACATATTCGCACTCGACGAGCAAATACAAAACATAATTCGCACGTGACATACAAATACGAGTACGCGAACTTGTATGCAATAACTTTCAAAATAATTACCAAATTTATAAAAAAACTATAGTAGAAATTTAGGTGTTTTACACACCCTCTCTTCATCAGGGATGGAGGAGACCGTATTGCATGATTTAACATTTTTTTCCTTTGACCTTAGCGGCATAATGCATTACAGATCGGGTTAGGTCATTGATAAGGTCAGGGTGCACCCACATAACCTCTCCTAGACGTGTTTTGACGGGTACTAGCCCAGATGTTTGAGCAGCAGGGAGGTTGATGACCTCTATATTTTTATTTTGATCGGACAACCCCCATCTTATGCCTCTGTTAGCGAGTAATGATCGAATTGGAGGGTCATGTTGGCAGGGACCATCTTTTTTTCAAAGTCCAATGAAAGAACATTGGCATCGACTAGTCTCTGTATATGGTTCTTTAGGATGTAGCAATCCAGATTCTCGTGGTGGACATACCGATGATAATGACAAAATTTAGGATCATCCACCTTGTCTACCTCGTTAGGATGCCTATAATGGGGAAGTCAGAGCTTTTCGCCCTCGAAGAGTACATTGAGTAACTTCAACGCATCCTCATCCTTGAAAGAATAGTTTCCCTATTATATCGAGGGTCTTTCAAGCTTTTGAGCAGGAGCTACACCCCTACTGAGGCATGCGGTCATAACCTGCTTTCCTTTGGACTCCCGATCATTATTGTTGGAAGCCTCGAAGGATCTTATGCCATTCTCATTATGAAAGCTCATTTCCAGCAAATGAGCCTTCTTAGCTTTCCTTTCGATCCCATCGGTATTGATAATGAACGCAGCCTAGTCCGTATGACTGGAGGAACCAATCCAGAGTTTCGTCATAGGTAACCAGCCTTTCCGACAAGTGTCCACCAAGTCAGATCTGGGGATGCCATGTAGTAGTTTTAGTACAGCTTGTTGGAATCGTTCTATATAGTCCTGAGCAAACTTCTTTTCTTTCAGAGTGGTGTCCAACATGGTAGACTTTGTCAGGTCCATTCCCGATTCATAAAATTGGAACATGAATAGGTGCCAGAAATCATCGAAGGTCGACATGCAATTGTCTAACATACTATAGAACTATTCGTAGGCGACTCCCTTCAAGGCCCCAACGAAGAGATTCGCGAGAAAAGCGTCATCTTTCGGTAGATGCCACATCATAGTTCTGAAATGATTCAGATGTTGATGGGGAGAACCTCTTCCATCGAAAGGAATCATAGACAAAGGCTTGTATTTAGGAGGATAGACAACCTTATTCCATTCAACAGGAAAAGCTTGACTGACCCAACTTTCGCTGAGATTCGTAGTTATCTTTGGCATCGGCTGGGCTCGGAGATCCCGGATGGCTTCGAGAACATCTTTCGATATTGTCGGTGTAGATGATTACGACAATGCATGATTACTTGCTACATATGGTAATGTTGCCTGATGATTTGTTGTCGGGTGATGGGGCATATTGGATTCCCCGTTATTCTTCTTTTTCGGAGCTTAAACTTGTAGTTGTGACAAAGTCTGGGCCGCAATTAGCTTAACAACCGTCTTTATTAAGAGTGCTAGGCTAGTATTGATAGTATGCATCATTTTCTTGAGCATTTCAGAGCGTCGGGTGTCCTGGGACCTCTATTCGTCACTTACCATGTGTGATGGCATAATACGCATGCGAGCAGAATGCTTGCTTTCTGTCCCTGACTCCCATGCTTCACTGTCGACGGTGCAAGCAATCATCTGGGAGCAGTCACAAAGATTAAGGTTCTGATCATCCTCGGTCCCTTAGGTTTCAGAGGTATACTTGGGATGGGTACCCCGGTACTTTTCTTTCAGTTTTGTGGGTATCACTGTCCCTTTGGAATGTAGGATTCTGGTGCATACCGGGAGTTGACTATATCCTGCGTCTTAGATATGTCGGAGGTTGATACCCCTAACTTGGTCATTATCAGGTACGAGATGCTGACAACCCCAGCTTTTAAAGCCTATGACAAAAGTTTGCATTTGGACTAGGTGCTCTGGAACACCCCAGTGTTGGGCACAGTCAACTTGCTGCCCTTGAATCTATTCTTCGGCGTGCTGAACGAAGGATTGGAGTTCTTTTGGTCGAGAGAAGAACTCCTCATAGCATGGCATGAGGCGAAGAGTGGCTCCTCCTCGTTGTCTGATCGCATCTATTTTCCGAGACACTGTCGGCCAGATGTAGTAGATTGTAGCTGTTGAAATATGGACTGTCTTTTTTGGACTGCTGCTAATTTCGTACAATAGAAGTTGACGACTATTCTAGCACACATGTGCCCACCTAAGGGCATTTCGTGCGTAGTATCTGTAGTTGTCACTTTCACTTTGCGTTTGTGATTAATCACGAGACACAAATCATGAGAAAAAAGGTTTACTTTTATGCCCTCTTCAAACCCCCGGGTAGATCGAGTACTGTGGCATGTAAGTAGAAGTATATCTGAACCCAGTTCCTGTGCATATAGAACATTTGAGCATGTGGAGGATTCTAGAGATTGGCCCAGCCCTGGAGCAAAGGCGCGTGGACATGACCTATCGAGTTTTCTATTGTGCGCGCGCGTCACAGTCAGAAGCGCATATCTCATGCCCAATACTGGTGCGGCGACTGTGGCGCACGAAGCCCATGCAGCTTACGCCTTTTCCTTGGACTTAGGCCTACAATATGCAGCATCTTTGTCTTCACATGCTTGGGACTCATCTCCACACAAGCAGTCCAAGGCGTTGAGTTTTCCTTGGGTTGAATTGCTCCTACGCCTATTGGCGGGTGCGTGTAGCACTTCCCCTAGGAACGAACATCGAATTTCTTAGAGTCACACGCCTGAGAAAGAGCGACGAGTGAAGCCTCCGGCGTGCCAGGCAAGAGCTGCATTAGCGCGTGCTGCACTTCTTCAACAGGTTGTGTGTCCCAACCAGTTTTCTAAATAGGAGGAATTTGTCAATTCATAATATTATGTAATATAAATATTTATTTAGGAATATTATGTGTATTTATTTTATTTATTTTGGTTACTTGGTATGGATAGAGGTTAGCCTAATTGTAGACTTGTGTTAGTGGACCGGTTAGCCTGGACCCTAAACTAGAGCCTAATAATTAGCATGAGATGACTCATAAACCAACTCGTTAGACTAGTTCCATTAAACTAATTATTCATGACCAATTAGTTCATTAGAGATTAGGCTTTTGTCCAAAATGGCCCCAAACCTTCATATGTAATTAATTACCCAAATGACAATTTAGATGGCATGTTTAGCATTTTGATTAGGCTGTAACCTAGGGTCTTGTGGCTGGCCATGAGAGGGCACTCTCTCCTCATTTATTTCATTTAGTTCAAGCCTCTATTTTCATATTATTGTGTTCTTCCTAAATAGAGCCTTCCCATCATTAATTTCTCCCAATCCCACTCATTTTCCTCTACCATTCTCCTCATCCACTCTAGAAGGAAGTGCCTACAAGGAGCTTGGAGCTAGGAGCAAGGAGTAGAGTCTATTTGCTAAGGAGTTTCATGTCGGAATTGTGTCCATTGGATTGTTCATTGGGAATCCATCTTCCAATAGGTATAACACCCTCTATTCTTGTCATTTAGATTCTAATTTTGATATTGGACCTTAGGAACTCACCCATGTATAATGACAACCCTTAGGAAGAGTTTTGAGGCTCCAATGAGTCCTCCTTTGAAAGATATAATGGGTTTTTTTTTGCCTCATTTGGAAGAAATCCGATGGTGGCATACCAAGTCTTTGTTATATTGCCCCACAGGCTTAATTAACATGTGTGTAGTGTTTGAGACTAGTATAGCATCCACAAATGGATACCAATAGGTTGTTTCACGTTGTATTTGGACACGGGGTAAATTTGGAAGTTTTTGGACCCCTAATCATTAGTGCACACATTCCATTTCTTATATATTTATTCATATATTCATATAGGCATTAGAGTTATTTTTTTATATTATAATTATATGTGTATACAATAATGGGTATAACAATGGGAGTATGGTATCTATATCTACGTATCCTATATAGGTATCTATATAGGTGTGTGTGACCATATTAATATACATGTGTACATGAGTGTTTTCTACTATCCAACTGATGACTATAGGTTACTCTATATATATTGCATATAGATCTAATCTTACTTCATATTTTCTATATATAAGTATATATATACTGCTATATACATAGGGAATAGGGGTTGTGCTTTACTGATGCAAGTACGTTATTTTGGGGGTATGGTTCAGTTTGGACTGAACTAGAGGTAGCAGGAAAATGAAGACTAGATGTATGGGATGGTTGAGTCCAATTAAGACTGAACAGTGACTGATTTAGGGAAGGAAAGTTTGATGTATCAGTCCCTAAGGACTGATACAAGAATAGATTTAGGAAAAAACGGTTATAAATTAAAATCTAGGTATCAGTCCTTAAGATTGATTAGGGAAAATTGATGAATATCAGTTTTTAAAATGATATGTATCATTCTTTGAATGATTGAGAGTTTCTATTTCAGTCATAGAATGATATCTGGGTTAAACAAGGACTAATATTAGGATAGGGGAAGGGCAGTTCGGTGTTTTTGGAAGGTCTCTATGTGACAAAGACATTTGGCTTGTTTGCTAAGGTATCAATAACACAATAGATAAGGGAAGGATAGCCAATAACTTTAGATGATATAGACGTGCAGGTAACCCTGCTATTGGCAGTAAGTAGGAGTAAAAGGGGTACATGTGTGAATCATATTCCAAGCTTTGGATCATGTGCATTAGTGATTAGGTGTTCCTGTGTACATATATTGAACTGTAATACATATGTGGGTGTATAACACTAAAAGTGAGGGGAGCTTGAGTACAGTTTGAGGTATCAGTCACTAAGGGCTGATACAAGGTTATTAAGTACATAATTTGGCTAAGGAGGGTCCAGATAATAGGAGACCGTGTCCCATTGAGTTGTCGAACAACAGCATGACCTGTTGTACTAGGCAGCAGGTAGAGAGCCACAGATCTGTGGCATCCAAGACTTGTACCTTCCTATGATCACATAGGCAAGCCATGCTTGGTTTCTGGCTTAGCAGTAGGGTTAGATGTATAGGTTGGGTTTCAAGCCACTGATTTTTGTGTGTCACTTTGGCACATGTGGATACTCATATTAGATTTACCTATCGAGCATTGATGCATTTTATCAATTATCATGGGCAGGCCAACTGTGTAGGGGGCATTGAGGATATACCTATTCCTAATAATAAGGAGGAGGGCTTGTGGGGGCAGCTAAGCCTTACAGGTGAGGACAGGGAGTAGTGTGTTTGAGTAAACTGTATCAGTGGAATGAGATGATTTGATCTGTCATAGAGTGATCAAATATAGGGGGGTTCAGTCCAAGTTCAGGACTGAATGGAGATGACCATTATAAAGGGGGGTTGATCCTTATATCAAACTTTAGATGGGTTTTGTTTGTCAGTTCTCAAACTGACCTGGTGTATCAATTTTCAAACTGATAATTTGTATCAGTTTTCCAACTGATATGGGTATTAGTTTCTTGTGATTGATTAGTGTTCAGTTAAGAACTGGACAAGGATGTTACAGTGACATGAGGGCAGTGTAGGATGTATGTATCCTGTTGATGTAGAGTATGTGGTGCTATAGGCTCATAGATTTGTTATTTAGTAAGTAGGGTGTGTGGGCATGTGTTGATAGGTAGTAGGTAATATCAATATAATATGATAGGTAATGTCCTACAAAATCACCTATATAGATAAGGGTTGTACCTATGTAAGAAACCTAGTGAAGGAAGTATATACATATAGGTAGTGTGCCAAGATAGGTAATATATAGGAATAGGGGATTTTAACCTAGGTTGACTCAGTTTGACTAATTGACCAATTGAGCTAGAATTTGACTAGTATGACTTGTTTTCAATTTCAAACACGATATTCATACAATATTCCATATTTAGGTTTTTGAGGCGCCGTATCGGACGTCGCTGATATTTCACACTTTATCTTAGGCGAGTACATTATCTGATAATTTCCAGTTTATGATATTTACTATGTTTCTTGTACTTAGTGTAGGTAACCTTGATCCTCGACACATTTGTCACACGGATTGGTACTTTTTGGATCCCGTCATGAGATGTTATTCCTGTGTATTTGTATACCCCGTGCAAGCCCCATTGTAGTTCTTGTGCATTGTATAGACACCGATGCCTGAGAAGATTTGCTAGCTTTTTAAAGTATCCCGTGTCATAACGTACCATGGTTGGATCTACTGTACCAGTTGGAGCGGGGAGTAGTAGTGTAGACATATGACCATACCTTTCTCGTGTATGATATTGTTTTCCCGTGAGTGTTAGTCATACATTGCACATATGACTAGCCAGGCCATATTTCTTATACATGTTCCCAAGTCGATCACTTGTTGAAAATAGTACTCACATACTTAGATAGTATTATTCTTGACTCTTGTACATGATATAACCTGTTTATTTACTCTTGCTCTAGTTTACAGCATCACCCTTGCCATGCTACTTTCGAGTATAGTTTACATCTTCTTGTATAATCTCTCTATTTACTACTTCATAGTCTTTATCATTTATTTGGAACTGTTGTTAGAAATGTGCTTTGCTCCAATCCTGACTGGATATATTTTTCAGACGATGGAGAGAATGAGTGCGTCACCTACTATGGTCAACATAACGTAGTGGATATAGACCAGGGGACTAGTCCAGTAGGGTTTCGTTCCAACTAAGGAGGCTATAGTAGGGACAATTAGACTAGGATTTGACTGGACTCTGTCTCCAGCTTATTCAGTTTACTTGTTTACTATTTCATACATGTATAACTATATTTTGACTCAGACCCTGGATATGTATTAGATACTTTGCACTCTGGATTATCTCTTATTATCATTATCTTTCTCGTGCCAAATCGTTCTTTCTTTTAGAATTGTGATTGAGGTTATTATTTTATTGTTACCCTCCGTTTGGAGATGAGCTATATTGACTGACTGTTATATCGTTGCTAGTTAGTAGACCTAGACAGCGTTCTACCCCGATTTTGTGGCATAGGTTGGGCGCTGTTACGACCTTATGCCCCTATAACGGTACGGGTTGTGACATTGTGGGTAGGCTATACGAGCCTTAGTCACCCACGCCTTCTTTATTTTCTTAGGCTTCGACAGCCTATGGGTAGCACCTACACTATCACCCAAGAGCATTTCCTCAAAGGCTGATTTGTAACATCTTTGTAGAAGTTCCGAGTATAATCGTGTCAGATTGCATCACAGCCTTCTTGATGGAGGGGAAGGACGTCCCCAGCAGAGTCGCCATCTTGTTTGCCATCGCTCCATAATGCTGTAGAGGAGAGATTTGAAGGTTGCAAACGAGAATGTATTTTGCACTCCTGAATAAGAATCTTCCAATTAAACTTTGTTTTTGATCTGGGTCATAATGATAGAGGATTGATTCTTTACTCCTTTGACGATCTGACTGGGAGGGAGAAGTGTGCGGCTTAACTTCACTAGCTAAGGGAAGCACCAAAAACTCTCTCTGGAATGGTCAGAAGTCGCAATTAGTGCGATGTCGTAGTGGCGCTCGACTTAGAGTGTTGTTACGAGTTTGTTGTATATACCTAGGATATAGGCTGTAGGCTAAATATACTCAATTACAACTAGGAAAACATCCAATTTATTATTTCTATACAACTGTCCTTTCTTGATATTAAATATTTGTGCTATAACTGTCCTCCTTTGAAATAATCTATCTTGTGCCATAATTGATTTCCTTCTTTTGATCTGTCTTCAGGATGGCGAAGACTGGATCCCAGTATTCGGGATCGACAGATACAGAGAGGTTTGGTATGTCCCACGGGCCTGATCTCATTGCATCTATTGCAATCGGTGTATCAGCAGCTACATTCGGGGATTCTCCTCTGCTACTTGCGAAGACCATTCCTAAGATCACTGCTGGTGCTCCTACCATACTACTGGGGGCTACGATAAGCTGTCATTGGTGTTCTTCCTGCTCCTATGCAACGGACTCCTCTATCTGTTGCAGAGGATCTTCCTCCTCCGCCTCTAGTACCTACAAACATGGGCCAGATGTTTGCCTTCTTTCGGGAGATGCTTGAGGCCCAGCGAGTCCTATCCGAGGCTCAGCAGAGGCAGTCAAACGCGATGCGTCAGGGCATGGAGAATAACTCTAGCTTGCTCTATATGTCGTAGAGCGAGGAGCCCTAGCACAGGGTGTACAGCAGAGGCTGAGCAATATCGAAGATTTCAAAAAGTTGGGGCCTCGGGACTTCAAGGGGACCGAGAGCATTATCTATGCTGACGACAGGCTCAAGGATACCAAGTGTCTTATGAGAGTATCCCGCCTTGTAAATGATCTAAAGATCGAGGCTGTAGGACTATATCTGCTTGATATTGCTCGTACTTGGTTCAAAAATGAGCCGACTCTAGCTGGTGAGGGCCACACTTGGGCAGAGTTCAAGAATTTATTCCAGAAAAAGTTTCTCTCTCCTACGGACAAGATAGACTTGGCTAGGCAGTTCCAGAACCTTAAGCAGGGAGGTATGTGTATAGAGATGTACGCTACAAAGTTCGACAGGCTGAGCCGATATGCAAAGTATATGGTGCGGGACCCAGAGGTCAGATCGAGCCGCTTTAGAGTGGGATTAACTTGGGATGTGAAGATCCTCATCCCCTCTTTTTACTCAATGCATGTTGAGATTCTTGTTAAGGTATGCAAGGTAGAGCGAGAGTCGGGCCTGAAGTCCAAGAGGCTGCTAGCAGCGCTGGGGCTGCTAGTAGTACGGGGGCTACTAAGCGTCCTCAACTCCAACATTATTCTTTTCTAACGCAGCACTAGCAGCAGTTTTAGACTCCAGCTAGGGTACCAGTTCAGCAAGTGCACTAGCAGCAACAGAGGCTGGTGCAACATGACCCTCAGTGCAACTTTTGTAAGAAGCCTGGTCACATCTAGAAGGTCTGCAGGAAGAGGATAGGGGTGTGCCTCTATTGCGGTACAATGGGACATCAGATGATAGATTGTCCCATGAACCCTCGTCTTACTGGTGTAGTTTGGAAGGCACCAGTGAGACCACCTGCAGCACAGCCGAGGGGTCTACCACTTTAGACCCAACAGAAGCGGTTTGCTCAGCACCAGCAGTATAGGAGTTCTCAGGGCATGGCGTTTGCTCTGGCAGTCGAGGAGGCCGAGCCCGTTGGAGATGTCATAGCAGGTTCTATTTTTCTCGATTCATTTTGAACTTTTGCATTATTCGACTCTGGTGCTATACATAGCTTCATGTCTGCCTTATTTTTTATCTTAGAGACAATATTGTTGTTGAACCTTTGGTTTGGGTTTGTAAGATCATGACCAGGGGAGACATTATCTTGGTCAATGATATTTGCAAGGGGAGGAGAGTTTCACTAGGAGGCCAAAAATTGAGTGTGTCTACTCGTAATCCTACTACCGAGATACAATATTGTGCTCGAGATGGATTGGTTGAGTAAGCACTTTCTAGCGTAGAATGTAGAGAAGGCAGGGTTTTGATCAGTCATCCAGGGGAGCCAGTAATTGAGTTTGCTAAGGGAGCAGCAGAGTTGGGTAATAGTGCTATTTGTGGAGCTTTGTGGAAGACAAGGAGCTGCCTCATCCTTTAATTGCTGAGTTCATGGATATCTTTCCAGATAAGTTGTCGGGGATACCGCCGGACAGGGATATTGAGTTCTCTATAGATTTGGTGCCGAACGCAGAGCATATCTCGCACCATGTCTATGTCACGCTCCAATCCTAAAAATATGCAGGACTAGGCCATGTGGCAATGGCCAGCTACGTATCAAGTGAACTCCAGTCCAGCTCGAATACGTATAAGCTGTACAGTAAGGATTAACTATCTATATAATTAAAATAATACATCTATGTCTCAATCCACATGTATACAAAATTCAAGAATGGGCTATGTATATCATGGTGTGCACCCCATACTCATATTCCCAAATAGACTCGAAGAAATAGAAGTCTATAAAACTAAGCTATAATAGCAGGATATAAACAATAAGAACAAGTATATGTAACTACAAAAGATATGATACATGTACCTAATCACAATACCGGAGTATCGAGAATATAGTCATCAACAACTCGGAAGAACTCAATGGCAACCCACGCTGCTAATCTGGAAGGAAACCAAGTCCTCAGAGGACGTAGCAAGATACATAATATACAAGCTATAAAACTGAAATAAATCATAAGCATGCAATGGTGTTTCTAACCGCCTAATGCGCAATTTAGAGGACAACTTTCACACGCATGGGTGGGATTCAGGATATCTTGAATATCCCATGTAGCTCAAATCCAATGATGTATATACACTGAAAACCAGTCATCTGTAACTGTTTGTAACGATCCATAATCGCCAGAGGGCATCTACAACTCATAAGTTTCTATAATTCTATCTAGAGACTATGGTTTACCAATTTGTCTATCCCATACACTAGTGACTGTCCTCCCCCAAAATCCCATACTGACAAAGTCATGTCCATAACTTGTCCAGTTTTCTAACTGTTTGAATCTCTAAAATCCAAATGATAGCAGTTACGATATCTAGTCGCCACATGTCCCATATGTATCGATGATCAGTCGGATACAATAACGTGTCCTATCATGAATATCATACCATGTCAGGTGTGTGTCAAGGTCATGGAGATATAAAAATATCCCACAAGTATATGGTAGTCTTCTAGCAACTAAGTCAATATGCATAGAAATAAAAGAATCCAGTAAATCGACGAACATCGTCGATCGCACCCAAATGTAGCTTAGATGTACAGTTTATACAAATAAGTAATTATGATCAAATACGTAAACTGATTCATAAGCAGGAATATGAAATAAAACAACAAATACAGCAAGGTATACTTGCCAGAAATTCGTTTGGTGTCCAGACAACGTTTTGGCAGTGAACACGTCAAATCATAAATAGAACCTGAAGTAGAAGCTGAACAAACGTCTTTGGATGCTGAAATTGACATCACCAACGAGTCCAAAAAGTGTGAGAAATCTAGAATAGCCTACCCATAAGTCTAATTTGGACACATGGGAAAAATTGATAGTTTTTAGTCAAAATATGGTCCGTCGTTGGCCTACTTTGCATCAAAATACGTGCCAGGACAAAGTTGTCCAAATTCAATAAATTATATGTTAATTTGGGCAAAATGACACCACAAGTCCCAATGTGGTGTCGGAATTGTGTTTCGGATAACAGAATTTTGAAACGTTGTTTGGAATCGAAAATTTTCAATTTCCAAGGTTCACTTTTCACCCAACTTTGGGCTTATAAACGAACAATTAACGGTTGATTTTCTAAAATATGAAAGTCCTATATGTTGTCTCTGGATAGAAGAAAATTTTAGGATGATCCAACATTAGATTGTAAAATAGCAACACCGAAAGTTGGCTCCTCGAAACTAAAATTATGAATCATTTTAAACAGTTTTGGCAAGCCAACTTTGGACGTGATTATGAACAATAAAACATTCATAGAATTTAGTAAAACTTGAATGGAGTAATAGACAATATTACCGAGTTCACAGAAGATTCCTGGATCTTGAATCCAATCAGTAAGGCACTCGAAATTTTCTCTTAAAATTACCGAAGAATTATAAAATTTTGAGTTCAAAAACTACAAAAAATAATGCGCCGAGTCAACATCTCGATCAAATTTGATCTAGCAATCGTTTATCAAATCGAACGAAACTTGGGGCAATAATAGAGGACCTTATCGATATCGTATCGAAAGTGATGGATCGACAGATCAACTAATAATGAAGGAGAAATCTTAATCCACAGTCTGAGAAAAATCATGAAATTCTATCCCTGAAATTCTAGTACGAGGACCAAAGTTTGAGATCAAATTTTAATGATCAACGTACGAATTATTGTGTAAACCTAGATTGAAATCGAAGAGCTATAGATCTAGTTTGTATTCATGAAAATATATCAACAATTTATGGAGAAATGAGATCGTACTGATCAACAAAAGTTGATATATCAGAACTGAATCGAGCTCGGTCGGCACGTCGAGATCTATTGTAAATGCATATATCGTCTATGTCCTACGTCTGGGAGGACGATAGCGCATTTCCGAGGTGTCCGGGGTTGGTCGACAACCCAATGGGTCATGTGGAGTTCGTCGACATGGTGGGGACGTGTACTGCCATTGTTGGCGTTGTCGAGGCGGCCGGGGCTTGCGCGTTACCGACGGTGTCGGTCTGGGGAAATATTGTTTTGGCGCAAGTTGGTCGAGCTCGAGGCTTTAAGTGGGGTATCGGGGACGCGCGTGCCTGGAAGGCTCTTGGTTAAGGCCGACGAAATACAGGGAGAGTGGTCGGCATCGAGGGGCACTAGGGGCGCCAACATCCGAAAGTCCACAGCATATGAGTGAAAGAAGGAAGACTAAAATATGCTAATAGTTGAAAGAACATGGGGCTTGATATATTATATGTGTTCTTGTTCTATGTATCCATGCATGACAATACGTACAGAAGGGGGTGTAGATAGAAAATAGGTTCTATGCTTATATGCATGGAAAATTTTGATAGGAAAGACTAGGTCGTTTGGGAGAATTAAACAAAATAGGAGTTTTATTTGGAATTAAATTTATTTCATTGGGAAAGTAATAAATGGTAAAATGAATGGGTATAAATAATGGATTGGAATAGGGGAATTAAAACTTTGAAATTAAAATAATAACTAACGTATTAGTTACTAGTACTAGCAAGCATACCATATATACCATTTACTTATAAACGAATAAAAATCATTAACTATTATATATATACAAATAAGTATATAAAAATAATAATAAACCATATTTAACTGTAAAAAATTTAGAGAGGTTTGCAGTCTATAGGTGAACAACTGTGAGTTGGCAAAGCTGAAGAAGCGGGTGGATGAGTTGCAGGACAAGGGATTCATCAGGTGCAATTCTTTACCTTTGTAGAAGCATGAAAAATATCAAAATAATGGTCCATGCGGCTCCGGATACGAAGCCCATGCGGCTCATATGGGAGCTGTCTTATACAGTTCAAAGGAAGACTCTCTGTCTCATGCGGCTCGAGAGTGTATCCGGTTCAGCAGGAATACGCGGCTCGATCCATGCCACGTGTCCCTCTGAGATCCTTCCCTACAGCTAGCCCTTTGAATAGTGGCCTCATTTAATGCTCTGACACGATTTGACGACTGTGGCGGCTCTGGCATAAAGTGCCATAATGACTCTGCCATAATGACAGACTCTTCGGAAAAAGAAGAAGATCTCTGACCCGATCTGTCAGAAATCCTAGGTTGCCACGTGGCAAATCTCATACGGCTTAAATAGAGAACAGCTTCATGCGGCTCACTAAAAAGTCACCCTATATTACTAGCAGAAATCAGCCATATGCGTCCCACTGAGAGCTCAGCCCCTGCGGCTCAATACAACGCTAGCTCATGCGGCTCGCAAAGACTATGCATATACGGCTCATTGAGAGTTCGTTCCCTGCGGTTCGATGAAGCATTGTCCTATGCGGCTCACGAAGAGTATCTCCCTGCGGTTCAAGTGTTGCCCATCCTATGCGGCTCTGACAGGACCCACAATCAAAACACGTGGCATCGGATCAATCAACGATTTAACCGAATCTCAACAAATATATTTGACATCATCATCATAATTACTGAGATCAAGGCATATCATTTATCGTCAAGCCAATGGGACACGTGGCGAGCAATCGGGTATTGGTATAATCAATCATGAAGATTTAAAGCAATCAACATTAATTGCTCACAAGATTCGGTGCTATCCTCATTAATGGCCGAGATTCATTGTAATCAGGACCAAGGGTTCAGATAGATTAAAGGAGCGCCGACATTCCAAAACAATGATCATTAGCAAACCCTAATGATTATACTCCACTCTTATAAATAGCCAGCATTATTTCTTTGCACAAGGGCCGGCAACAAAAGAATTAAAATATACAGAGTCAGAGAGAGAATACACAGAGAAAGAGAGAGAGAAGCCAGGAGAGCAACAGAGGAGCAAAAAGAGTACTTCTTCGTCAACGCCAACCATCTTTTCACAAGGAGCCAAGGCTGCATACCGATCGTCCAAGGAGTAAGGCGGGGCTGCCGTCGCCTTCCCGAGCCTCTATCGTCACCCCCCAGAATCTAAAATAAACAATTGTACTTAGATTACTGTACCTAGGTTTTCGTCCCTAGGCTTTCTTTGTACAAGCGAGTTTGTATTGTGAGTCTAAGTTCAGTCCTCCGATAATTGTTCTGTACTTTTACAATCAATGGCAAACACGATGGCGACTCGGCTGGAGACAAACTTCTCCACAGCTGAGGAGTTGGTGACGCAATCGGATGCAGCCAAACTTGGCTCCACGCAACAAAAGATGGTCGTCCGCTTCGACCAACAATCGTTTGAAGAGATGCTCTCCGAAGGAAGTGCTGGCCCGGTCCAGAAGCGTACCCGCACGACAAAGGCTCGCAGAGAGTGGAGGCTAAAATCATTTGCTCCTCCCAAAGCCTCTAACGGTGTACCCTATGTTGCTCAAGACGGTGAGAAGGACTCTTCTGCGGCCCCACTTCAGACCGTAGACAACTCTGTTGTCTCCAAGTTCGGCAGAAGAAAACACTATGATGCTGGACTTGCAGAGACAAAGAGGAACTCTATGCGAACTGAACCGCATAGGGGTGCTAGCCGAGTGAAAAAAGCTCATACGACCGCATCCGCTAGCCGCAGGGACAAAGCCCATGTGGGCACAGTCGCTAGCCGCAGGAAGAAGAATCATGCGGTCACATCTGGCAGCCGCATAGTTTATGTAGCTACAGTCGCCAATCACATGGATGAAACACATGAGGCTACAGGAGGCAGCCACTTGCAGAGAACCCATGCGGCCACTATTGCCAACCGCATGTGGCCAGCCTGCACGGTCGTGACTCCTAGCCGCCCAAAGACAACTCATCCGACAGCAGAAGATGACCGCATGCAGACAGCCTGCACGGTACCCAACTCTGGCAGCATAGCGTCCGTTCCACGCTTCTCTCGATCGGTCTTCGACCGTCTCTCATACGGTCCCGACCCAGATGATTCTCTGTATGATAAGCCAGATTCTGTAGCATTCAACTTGGACTCCTCCTATTATGCACCCACAAGTGCTAGAAGGAGGAAGTCTAGGGCAGCGCGGGCTCATCGAGCCCAGTCAGCTGTCCCAACCTCTGACTATCGGAGCGTTCCGTTGACTATCACACGGGCCTCGGATGGAAAGTTGTACACAACCACTCAAGTCCAGCCCCCCGTGGCAAACAGACAGAGTGGTTCCTCTGACTTACAGGAGACGATCCTCCACAAACGCAAGGAAAGAAAAGGAGTGTCGGTGTGCAAAGAGTCCTCGCTTGGACATCGCTGCACCCAAATTATCGTCAATTGCTGCCGCAACAACGCGGCAATGACGAAAGCTCGGCCATCCGCCTTCCAAAGGCTACAGCACCCGAACTCAGAAGAGGAGGCACCTCCTGTTGTCTCCTGCAATTCTGCTCAAAAAGTTCCCGTCGAAGAGAGGAGGAAGAAAACGAGCGTCTCCAGTCCGAAGATATCAACCATTACAACTAAGAAACTGTCGTCTAAATGGTTGCCCTCCACTGGTGTATTCCAACACACCCGTTCAAAGACAAAATTTACCTCGATGGGAAATTCATCATCCACATCGCTGGGGGTTGAAGGAGCTGGGGGTAACACTCCTCCGAACATCCGCAACAATCCGATGTTCCAAGGAACCGAGTCCGCACAAACAACTCTTCCATCAGGAGCAATGGATGTTGATGCCCCCGAGGACATCTGTAACTCTCAAGACAAGGTAAGCTCTGAAGATGGGGATACCCTTCCCTCCGAGTCCGAGCCTGAAGAGAACATTCCCACCTATCCCGATGACTTCTCGGTGCATGGGTACGACTCAGAGGGCACATCCTCCACCGTTCCTTCCATCACTCCTCACGTAAGAACGGTGTTCATGACGGACAACGATCAAGGTGGTTCCAGTGATCGCCAGCGCATCGACAGTCTCGAAGCCATATTACTTGCTTTGGTCAAGTCTGGAGACGAGATTAAAGCGGCCCTACCCACTTTACAAGGAGGAGTGCCTGGTCAAACAAACACGGGCCCCGCGGTCCATATAGATTCGAACTCAGCGGCACCAAACTCGGGCAATAATCCTCCCGAAATAACAGCCCCCGCCGCGACAGATGAGACCCGAGAAGTAAGAAGAGAGGTCCAAGAGCTCCGTGCCATGTTTCATGCCCGAGAAAACGCTCAAGATCTCAGAATACGGCAACCATATCCTGCTGAGTGGAGGGATGTTCCATTCCCACCAAGATATAAGTCGTTCAACATCAACCCGTATGATGGCAAAACCTCAGCAAGTCGATACATCACTTACTTTGAGGTCACCACCGACCATCTGCCCCATGAAGATGCGATCCTCACACGGTTATTCATTGGAGCATTGGAAGGAGTCGCCTTTGATTGGTACCGCAATCTATCGGACAACTGCATCCATTCCTTCGCCGGCTTCAAGCGCATGTTCTTGGAACGATTCTATGAAGTAGGACAAGACATCACTATGTCCGCTCTCATGGACGTCGTCCAAGGGGAGAAGGAGCTAACAAGGAACTACATCGAGCGGTTCCGCCAGACCGCCATGAAGCTGCCTTCCGGAAATCCGGATTCTTCTTTGATTGAAATCTGCCAAAAGAGACTGCTTCCAACGATCAGTCTCTGGATGAGCGAGAGTCAATTCAAAGATTGGAAGGCGTTCATCATCAGCGCCACAAGCGCTGAAGAACGACTGAAGAAGGCCCGCCAACTGGGGTTGCATATCTCAGAAGGAGAAAACAAGGGCAAGCGTCTCAACAACGATAATGGAGGTAACCCCTCCAACAATCGGGACAGCAAGGGAAAACAGGCTATGGTGGCAGATACGGCCCAGAAGCCCGAGCCACAGCCAGCAGACAAGCAATGGCCTCAGATCACTTACTCTTTCGAAGACGGCCACGTCAAGCCTATCTTAGATATGCTTATACAAGGAGGTAGAATTCAGCTTCCTCCACCAAGACAGGAGCCTCGGCCGGCTGATTTGGAGAACCCAAAGTTCTGCCATTACCACCGTTATGTACACCACGCTATACATGACTGCTACCAACTAAAACGGTACATCCAAAGCCTCATCGATTCGAACGCTCTGGCCATCGACTTCGAAGAGGTAACCGTAGCAGCCAATATGGTGTCCGTACAATTCGGCAACTTCCCTCCAACGGAGACCGAAGACGGGGTAATTCCTGTTCCTCTCGCGACAATGGAGATTACCAATCTTCCTCTGCCCCGAGAATAAGCTGCTGGTCTAGTACCTCGCACTACCTCAAGAGGAGAGGTCATGTGGGTCCATCCAGACTTGGTGTCAGAAGTAACTCGGCCCACACCATCTCCCACCAACAAAAAGAGTAGAAAAATCAAGACCTGCCGCACAATTTCAGCAGACAACGAGGAAGCTACAGCCGTCGTCACGCGGTCCGGAGCGCAATCCCAACCTGTAGTTGATAGTCCAGCTGAAAATCATCAACCCACTGCAACTGATGCTCTGGGACCGGCACAGCCTTCGACGACCGACAAGCCTAGGCCGAAGGAGACTCGCTTCGACAAATCTCTCCGAAAGGACACAGCCCAAGGGCTAGAGAGGCCCTACAACTTTGACATCTTAGCACAATTGGCTAACACTCCAGCCAAATTGTCATTATATGAACTCCTGAGGCTCTCCAAAGACATTCGTATTGCATTGAGCGAGGCACTCCAAAATGCCGATGCCTATCTCGCTCAATCTAACCTCACTGGGGAGGACTCAACCATGGATCTCCAAGATAGTGCCTGTACGGGAGCAATGCCCAACATCGTCTTCACTCCGCAGGGCATGCTCATCAAAACCAACCTACATGATCGCCCGCTATACTACACGGGATACATCGGCAACGTGAAGGTGGATCGGATGCACATTGATCCTGGCTCTTCCATAAGCATCATCCCGAAAGGTCTGCTACATCATCTCCGTATCCCAATGCATCGCCTAACACCTACAAGCACCGCCATCAGCGGTTTCAATTTTGGCAGGTGCTACCCTATCGGGAAGATTCGTCTGAAGTGTCAGATTGGCGATCTCCAATCCGAGGTCACCTGCTACGTCATAGATGCAGACACTTCTTACAACATCCTCTTAGGGCGCCCATAGATACACGATTATATGATCGTGCCTTCCACGCTACACCAGTGCTTCAAATATGTCGACAAATACGGCTTCGTGAAGATAGAGTTTGCTGACATCGATCCCTTCAAAGGGGTCGAATCTTACTACTCGAACCCTGTTTATACGAAAAGTCGAAAAGGCACCTGGATGAAGGAGATGCACAAGCTCATACTGAGACAGCCACGGGATCAGAAGGACCCCTGACGTTCCACCTCCAAGCTCGCAAACCGGGCAAGTCTGTACCCCTTACCGCCACTCTGCGGAAGGACACGATCAGCCCCTCGGCGTAAGAGGAGCAGATGACAATCCGGCTGCCGAGATCCGGCCAAGTATCGAGACACACAACGGAGCCACTAACAATCAGGTTACCAAGAGTCAGTCAACCACAAACAGGGAAGCTCAACCCCTCGGACAGGCCATTGATAATACGCCTTTCCAAGAAAGGTTGTCGCCTCGATGCAAGGTCTGTCACTTCCAGCGAACCAGCCACTCCTCGCTCCACATCGAATGCCAAACTGGGGGTCGCCAGTCTGCCAACTACTCCACGCTCTGCTCCATCAACTGGACCACTGACGATCAAGCTTCCTAGGTCGTCCTCTCAGTCTTCGTTCACACAGGGGGTAGTCGAAGAGGAACCGGAGCTAGCCAAGTATGTGGCCGCCCACACTAATGTCCCCTCCGCTGAAGATGAATTCCCTCTTCCTATCACAGACATCATTATCGATAATACCTGCGGCTTTGAGCGTATGTCATTCATGGATGGCTTCTCGCGATACAACCAAATCAAGATGTCTCCCGACGACGAAAAATATACATCATTCCGAACACCGATTGGCACGTACTGCTACACAGTCATCCCTTTCGGTTTAAAGAATGCTGGCGCCACATATCAAAGAGCTATGAGCATCATCTTCAGAGACCACTTACGCAAGACGGTGGAGTGCTATATTGATGATATAGCCGTCAAGAGCCGTAGCAAAGGAGACCATCTGCAGGATCTAAGGACGGTATTCGACCTAATGCGGACGTACAATTTAAAGATGAACCCTACGAAGTCCTTCCTGGGTATATCTAGCGGGAAGTTCTTAGGCTTCATCATCACTGCAAAGGGTATCCATGTAGACCCCGAGAAGACAAAAGCAATCATGGAGATGGGTCCCCCGAGAAATCTCCGCGAACTAAGAGGCCTTCAGGGAAAGCTAGCTTACATCAGAAGGTTCATTTCCAACCTCTCCGGGCGATGTCGGCCATTTACGCACCTCATGAAGAAAGGAGTCTCATTCGTATGGGACGAAGAATGCCAGCGTGCTTTCGATAGCATCAAAGAATATCTGTCAAATCCTCCGGTCTTGGTAGCCCCAGTCCCTGGAAAACCATTTCTGCTCTATGTACGAGCAATGGAACATTCCCTCGGTGCTCTGCTGGCACAGAATAACGATGCAGGCCATGAACAGGCCATATATTACCTCAGTCGAATGATGATTGGACCAGAGCACCGATACACCGCTGTGGAGAAGGAATACCCCGCTCTGGTGTTCGCCATTCAGAAAATGCGGTACTATGTCATCGGACAAACGATACATGTGATCTCACGAGTTAATCCTCTCAGGGTCCTCATGACTAAACCAGGGGCACTCAGCTCTCGCCTCGCTACATGGGCAATACTGCTGTCCCTTTATCATATGATCTTCGTCCCCCAAAAGGCAGTCAAAGGTCAAGCCTTGGCAGATTTCTTGGCAGCCCACCCAGGCTCGGAGTCCTCCAGGATATACGAAGAGATCCCAGATGAGGTCGCCGACTCGCATACAACCTCCCACGAAAATATATGGCGAATGTTCTTCGACGGCGCTTCGAGGACCGGACCTAAAGGCAATATAGTCGTCGGAGTCGGAGTAGTACTAATCTCTCCTTCCGGATTGGTGATTAACCGCGCTTATTCCCTCACTGAACCCTGTTCTAACAATGTGGCCGAGTACAACGCTCTGGTCATTGGCCTCCAACTTGCAAGAGAGCTGGGGGTAGAATACCTTGAAGCGTACGATGATTCCCAACTAATCGTCAATCAGATCTGGGGTTCGTACGAGGTACGCCATGAAGACATGATCCCTTATCATCAAATAGCGATCAATATCATCTCGGCATTTGAGGGGTTCTTCATCGAGCACGTCTCTAGACTCCGAAATATTGAAGCCGATGCCCTAGCTGGTCTCGCCGCTTCCCTAGCAGTTCCGAATTATGATCGACAATCAGTGGAAGTGATAGGCCATGAACTGGTATGTCCCAAAAACAATGTGCAATTCGTCGCAAGTTATTCCGCACAGACGATCGATGATGCCCCAGATTGGAGACAACCATTCATCGACTTCATCGTCTACGACATCCTGCCTGAGAACCCAAAGGAAACTACTTCCATCAGAAGGCGTTCCCTCAGATTCTTCTACGATACAGAGACAAAAATGCTGTATCGCCGCTCCTACGACGGATTGCTGCTTCGGTGTCTGTCAAACACAGAAGCCAAAAAAGCCGTACGAGAAGCTCATGACGGTGTTTACGGGGTCCACCAGCCCGGCCCGAAACTGCAAGACCGCCTTCGCCGAATGGCCTACTATTGCCCCACAATGGTAGCAGACGCGATAGATTATGCTAGAAAGTGCAAAGCTTGCCAAGTCCACGCGGACTTCATCCACCAACCCTCCGAATTTTTACATCCGACAGTGGCGTCCTGGCCATTCGAAGCATGGGGAATGGATATCATTGGTCCAATCACCCCACCTTCCTCCCGAGGACATCGCTTCATACTTGCGATCACTGATTACTTCTCTAAATGGGCGAAAGCTGTCCCACTCACAGAAGTCAAGACTTCAAACGTGATCAGCTTCCTTAAACACCACGTCATCTACCGCTTTGGACTACCCCGAAGGATAATCCATGATAATGGTCCGCAGTTTACAAGCCACGCATTCTATCGGTTTTGCGGTAAGCACCGTATTCAGAATATCGCCTCGACGCCGTACAACCCGGCAGCAAATGGGTTAGCAGAGGCGTTCAACAAAACAATCATCAAACTTCTCAAGAAGTTTGACTCCTCCAACAAACGTGACTGGAACGACAAGCTCGGCGAGTGCTTATGGGCTTATCGCACCACGGTCCGAACAGCCACCGGAAATATACCATTCTCCCTGGTATACGGAAGTGAGGCAGTCCTCCCCTTGGAGACACAGATCCCCTCACTACGTGTCGCTCTCACACACCAATTGACAACCGATGATAACTACCGACGTCGACTGCAAGAGTTAGAGGCCTTAGATGAAAAGCGCCTCCTAGCTCAGCAAAGGATCGAGCTATACCAAGCACGCATCTCAGGAGCCTTCAACAAGAAGGTCAAAATCAGAACATTCCAGGTAGGCGATCTCGTCTTGGCAGTCCGGAGGCCAATGGTCATGACTCACAAGACCACCGGCAAATTCCAGCCAAAGTGGGAGGGCCCATTTATCATTGAGACGGTATTCTCCAACGGTGCTTACCGTCTTGCAAAGCCAAACGGAGACTTGCTCATGCTGCCCGTCAACGGCAAGTTCCTGAAGAAATATTATGTCTAAATGACATTCGCTACAAGGTCGTCGAGTCATGTACCCGCTGGTACTACTGAACTCACACCCTCAGCATTTCAGATTATCGAGTCATGTACCGGCTGGTACCACTGAACTCACACCCACAACATTTCAAGATTATCGAGTCATGTACCTGCTGGTGCCCCTGAACTCACCCCTACATCCCGTTTAGATTATCGAGTCATGTACCCGCTGGTGCCGCTGGACTTCCACTTTCTCAATATGTTAATTTACCGAGTTATGTACCCGTTGGTGCCTCTGAACTCACATTTCGGTCACTCTTTCAGATAGTAAGTCACGTATGATTATACCTCTGAACTTGCTTCCCTGGAAGAGATCCTCCCTCATGATCCAATACCCGCACTTCCAGTGCACAAAAAGGGTAATCGATCCACAAATTTCCGAAAACGGACATGTCCTCATTACCTCTGAATCGTTTTCACTTCCACCAAAAACAAACCGCCCCTCACATAGAACCTCCACGTTCTCCTACCTCTGAGTCGTTCTATGTACTCCCTCTTCATTGAGCCCACTCCTGCCATGTCATCATTACCTCTGAGTGGGAAGGCTTCGTCGAAGAACCCTTCATGCTTGCCATATCCACATTACCTCTGAGCAAGTATGTCCGTCTCCTTTCGACCTATCATCTGTACCCACAACCGGAGTACGACAAGGATAATAGGTCCACAAATGTCCGCTGTTGACCATGAATATCTCCCGTAAAACCTCCCCTGCCATGTCCTCACTACCTCTGAGCAGGAAGGTTTCACGGTAAAACCCTCATGCTTGCCATGTCCTCATGACCTCTAAGCAAATATGTTGGTTTTCCTTTCACCCTATTATCTGTATCCCGAACCAGGGTACGCCAAGGATAATAGGTCCACAAATATTCCTTTGCTAAGCTTCTTAGCATAAATCCACTCCCCCACCATGCCCCGGGAGCCCAGCTGCTCTACGGCATTCCTTTTTTGTTAAGCACCGAGAACATCCGTGACCACTTTGCCACGGCTGTTCCGGACATCCTGTCCAAACTTGTTATCCGTACCTAAAACTAAGGTACGCCTAGGATAACAGGTCCACAAATAAATCCCCCAGCAAGTCCAAATTCTACAGACGCTACAAGTACAAGAAATAGATGATGAGTTGAAACAGGCTCATTTATTCAAAATTCAACATACTACATCATTTGGGGATCACACCCCTTACAAAAAAAAAGAAAGCAAAAGAAAACAGACGGCTGATCACTGCTCTGGGGCACATAACGCCCTGAGACGGTCTGTCAGCAAAGCAACCGACCGCTCAAACCTCTGGGAGGCTCGACGCTCTGTCTCGTAGGTCAGCACCGCCTCATCCTCCAGATGAGCGTGAGCCTGCCAGTTATCTTCAAATTTCTTAAAAGCTCGCTCCAGGCTATCGGAAGATCGAGAAACCTTCTCGGCCTTCCGAACTATCGACTCCTGCTCCGCCTGAGCAGCCTCCAGCTCAGGGAGAAGACGAAGAGCAAAGTCTGCAACAGGGGATTTGAGCAAAGAAAGAAGGTAAAGAAACCCAAGGGGATTAAAAGACTCTTATTTACAGGCAAAAGAAACCCATAAAACGAACAAACATCTCGGATGACGCCTCGGATTACGCGCCACTTCAAAAAATAAAGGCAAAAATGCTTCGGTCAAGGCATAACCGACCCTTGGGATCCTCTCCCAAAAGACGGCATTAAATCAAAACGAATCAAGAGCATTTAATGAAGATTTGCACACGTAGTCAGGACACGTGGCAAAGAGCCTATGCGGACAGATGAATCTATGCGGCTGAGACACTTATGCGGCATGAACGGGACCATGCTTCTTATTCAAAGTGTTTCAATTTTGCAAATTGAAAACTTTGAAGGGGGTCCTGTAGAAGGATGGAAAATATCAGAATAATGGTCCATGCAGCTCCGGATACGAAGCCCATGCGGCTCATATGGGAGCTATCTTATACAGTTCAAAGGAAGACTCTCTGTCTCATGCGGTTCGAGAGTGTATGCGGTTCAGCAAGAATATGCGGCTCGATCCATGCCACGTGTCCCCCTGAGATCCTTCCCTACAGCTGGCCCTTTGAATAGTGGCCTCATTTAATGCTCTAACACGATTTGACGACTGTGGCGGCTCTGGCATAAAGTGCCATAATAACTCTGCCATAATGAGAGACTCTTCGGGAAAAGAAGAAGATCTCTGACCCGATCCGTCAGAAATCCTAGGTTGCCATGTGGCAAATCTCATGCGGCTTAAATAGAGAACAGCTTCATGCGGCTCACTGAGAAGTCACCCTATATGACTAGCAAAAATCAGCCATATGCGGCCCACTGAGAGCTCAGCCCCTGCGGCTCAATACAACGCTAGCTCATGCGGCTCGCAAAGACTATACATATGCGGCTCATTGAGAGTTCGTTCCCTGCGGTTTGATGAAGCATTGTCCTATGCGGCTCACGAAAAGTATCTCCCTGCGGTTCAAGTGTTGCCCATCCTATGCGGCTCTGACAGGACCCACAATCAAAACACGTGGCATCGGATCAATCAACGATTTAACCGAATCTCAACAAATATATTTGACATCATCATAATTACTGAGATCAAGGCATATCATTTATCATCAAGCCAATGGGACACGTGGCGAGCAATCGGGTATTGGTATAATCAATCATAAAGATTTAAAGCAATCAACATTAATTGCTCACAAGATTCGGTGCTATCCTCATTAATGGCCGAGATTCATTGTAATCAGGACCAAGGGTTCAGATAGATTGAAGGAGCGCCGACATTCCAAAACAATAATCATTAGCAAACCCTAATGATCATACACCACTCTTATAAATAGCCAGCATCATTTCTTTGCACAAGGGCCAGCAACAAAAGAATAAAAATATACAGAGTCAGAGAGAGAATACACAGAGAGAGAGAGAGAAGCCAGGAGAGCAACAGAGAAGCAAAAAGAGCACTTCTTCGTCAACGCCAACCATCTTTTCACAAGGAGCCAAGGCTGCATACCGATCGTCCAAGGAGTAAGGCAGGGCTGCCGTCGCCTTCCCGAGCCTCTATCGTCACCCCAGA
>JANAVB010026900.1:0-47508 GCA_029216955.1 Iris pallida | reverse complement strand
CCCCAGCTGCTCCCTCCTGGCGCCACCGCGGTCGTTTCCCCCGTAGCCCCATCTCAGCGCCCTTCCGCTCCCCCTCTCATCCGGCCCCAACCCCGTGGTCTGTCCCTGCCGGACCCTTCCTCCGGCGTGCCCCCTCGCAGCCCCCGCCGGACCCTTCCTCAGGCGTGCCCCATCGCCGCCCCCGTCGCGACGGCACAGCCGGCCTTGGCTCCCCGGTCGAGTCCCCCCGCTCTCTTGCTGGCTCGGCTGCCTCGGGCCGCACGCCCCCCCTCGGTCCGCGTGGGGCCTGCTCCCTCGGGCGTGGCCCCATCGGGCCTCGCACCCCACCCTCGGGCCGCGTGGGCGCCTGCTCCCTCGGGCCTCGTGTTTTGGTTTTTGTTTTTGATTTTCGACAACTTGGTTCAAACCGGGTTGACGTGGTCGCCCGCGTTTTAGGTTTTTGGTTTTGTTTTTCTAACCGGGTGCAGTAGGACCGGGTCCTTGTAATCCGGCTTTTTTCAATAAACTTTGTTTGACAGAAAAAATAAATATATATATATAAATATATATATATACACACATTATTTATATTTATATATATGTATATATATATATATATATATATTATATATATATAATATATATATATATATATATATATTAATGCTCAACATGCCTACATAGGTTTGGATTTGGCTTGGAAGAAGTTCAAAAAGGATTGGTGCAACCGGGTCTCCTAAAAAGTCATAAAAGCTTATATAACTAATTAATTAATCAAAATATTACTTGGGCCATAACTTGAATTATTAACATGCAAGAGACTAAAATATGACTATGCCATCTCTACCATGGCTAGTATACTATTCATAGCACTCGACTACATTAGGCATGCCATACTTTCTAATCAACATGCATATCCAAACTCAACCATGACTACGACTCTTTTTATATAAAAAAATAGAATTAAAAATAATTAGAAATCCAATAAAATATATTTAACCCAATTAAATATTCTTTAATTTTTGAGGGGTTTTATATAAATCATCTGTATAAATCAAGTGCGTCACATGAGGCCTCACCTTCTTGTATAGAGGCTTATTTTTCCTCCAATAAACCGCCGTATCTGGCATAAAAGTGAAGTACTCTATGACTAGCGTAAATAGGTAAGGGAAAAGGGGTCCCCTGACACAATGCACGGTTTCTCTTGAAAAAACCATATGGGCGCCTTTGATTAGCACTGAAAATGTCGTCGACGAGATACATTCATGAACTGTAGCAACCCATGGTTCCGAGAAACCCATAGCTAGCATAATTGCACACATAAACTCCATGTTCACCATGTCATAAGCTCTTCTCAGGTCTAATTTAACACAAGCTTTTGCCTCCAGATTTATTGAACTTTCCGGACTAGCTCATGTGCAAGTAAGCTATTCTTCACATGGGATTGTCCCTTTATGAATGTTGCCTATTTTTTAGACACTAGTTCCTACGTCAACTCCTCCCCTAGTCGGCATATAAGACTTGTGATCAATTTATATATGTAATTGCAGCATGCTTAGGTTGAAAGTTTGCTAACTCAGCGGCCCCCTCCTTATTCAGCACTAGGGTAAGGAATGCATGATTTATTTTTCCATAATCTGTTGTGCGTAAAAAATCCATTGATTACCTCCAACACATGCTCCTTCATCTCCCCTCAAGGCAAATTGTAGAACTTATGTTGAACCTGTCAGGACCTGCGGGTTTTGTCGGGATCCGCCTTTATTACTATAGCCTCAATCTCCTCCATCATAACAGTCACAAGCAATGCATCATTGGCCACTTTGGTGACTAGTCTTTTACAAATTAAATTAGGGAATAATGTCAAATAATCTTGTTGATTGTAAAAAAAACTTTAGTACCTTACTACCTCCTCTTGGAGTCACCCGTTGCTCCAACCTATATTTTCCCATTCGCGTCAATTAAGGCGATGTATATGGTTCCAACGTTGGCGCATCCGAATCACATCATGGAAGAATTTAGCGCACTTATCACCTCTACCACTAGGCTAGAGGGTCATTGTTGTACTCTGCATTACTAAACCAGGAAGTCCTTTTTTTATCTTAAATTAAGACATAATTTAGATATTAGAGTTAATTTTCATATAATTGTTGCACTCCTTTAAAACCTAGAACTAGGGAATATATGGAACTAGGTTGACAGCTAAGTCAAATTTACCTAATAACAAACTCCTAAATAAATTCTGAAGGTAACTGCTATATAATCACTCTTTTTTTACATAGATTTTACCATATTTAAAATAGTTAGAATTAATTATTTAGACTACTGACTATTTAGATTAGAAATTTCTAGGCTTTGTCGTTATTTAACTGGCATGCAACTTTTTTTCCACTCTCTCGAAATTTAAATTTTGCATCGAGTACAATTTACTTTTGCGTTTGCTTGTGAATAAATCAGCAAATATTCGACCACCTAAGCATGGACTGTGGGAACACACTATTTCATTTCTAATACCTCTCCGATGAGGTTAACTTCAGGTGAGAGATCTTCAGCCAGAAAAGAGAATAGCAAGCAGTAGCAGTGGCATTTACAGAATACAAAATTATTCGAAGTGTTGATATGTGTCAGATACGTGTGTCCGACCAACACAGACACGGAAAGAACTTTGGAGTGTCCGTCTCCATTGCAATTATGCTCCAATTTCATGAACCTTAACTAAAATGTAGTTTTTTTTCCTCTTTCAACCTACTGCCTCTCAGTGTCTTTGAAACCTGTCATAACATTCATGAGTTATCCTGACATGAATATGATTATGAGAGAGCAAGTCACATTGTCTGTGATTTTCTTCGGTGCTATTATTGCCGTCTAAATTAGTATATTATTGCTGGACCGTGCTAGATTTAGGGAAGAACTCAAACCTTGATAAAACTAAATTTATATATTGTTAATTGTTCGTGGCAAAGTTCTAGCTACTATATATTGAGATTATCTTGTGCGCATTATTTTAATTTCAGTTTTTTGAAATCTATGATTTTAATTTTAATTTTAATTTTGGTAGTGAGCGAAAATGCTCGTGATTCTGATTTTGTCAACTTTGTATCTACCATTGTACGAGTGAAAAATCTCTACTTACTTTTTCCTCTGTTGTTGATAAACAGTGGTTTACAGCTTCAGTTGTTGCTACTGCTACTCTCTCTCAAAAACCAACGTCCTATTTGTTCGTCACACATCTGCTATGACTTTGTTTAATTAAATAGTGCATATATTACTTTACTTCCTTTTGTTCCATTAAAGTCTTGTGTGGGTAGCCATATGGGCTACACGTGCGTGCCGTTGCCAGTTCAGTTCGGTTCGGTTTGCATAATGTGTGTGGATACATGCCCACATCTACAGGTGAAGAATGCCCATTCGATTTCCTCTTCGATTTACTATTTAGATTCGGGATGGGGATGAGATCCTAAAATTATTTTTGCAAACTTCTGAACCGTTATTGACTCACAAAATATTATTTTGAACGTTGGACACAATTAATTTTGTCCGGGTTCTTTGAACCATATTTTTTTCAATTGCTTTATACCTTTGTAAAATTCGGCTTTATTGCTAAATTTCTATCCATTGGAGAAGCTCAAATCTGCTTATATATATTGAGTCTTCTTCTTCTCTATGACACAGAAAATATATACGAAAACTCTCTCTAAAATCTTGTCTTTCTGAAGCTCTTCTATTCTTCATCCTTGCTCTGGGCAAGCTAAGCCATGGTCGCTCTTTTCGAGTTTGTGCGACGAGGAGATACCGTAGAGTAAAAAATTTGTTACTAGGTGTATTCGGACAAAGTCTGCACATAGACTCAAATTAACTCTTAGGACAGTGCTACGTGCACGACTTTTCCAGTCCGGTAACCATTAAGGCTGTGTTTGATTGGGGTTTTTTTCCATGGAAAATATTTCCATCACAAAATTTCCACCAATTGTAGTGTTTGATAGCTTATATTTTCCATGGAATTATTTTCAAAAAAACTATCATTTTCCATATTTTCTTCTAAAATGGTGGAAAAAAAACTTGTCCAACCCATAGAAAATATTATTTTCCATGGAAAATAACTATTTTTCGTGAAAATAATGACAATCAAACACGCAAATTAAGTTTTCCATCACTACAAGAAATGTGAATTTTTACGACGTTAAAATTAAGACATACATGAAAAGCATGTCCTAAATAGTTAAATCAGGACATGCATTCTTTTGTGTGCCGTGAAAAGGTTTATAATACAACAAATGGATCTTTTTATAGCGTGCATTGGCACGCCATAATTCACTTTACAAAATTAAGGCGCACAGTGAATGCCCTAAACCCTAAAAAAACACCGCGCCTATTTTTTCATTTCCCGCGGCTGCACCTATCTCCTAAAACTTTCTCGTGCTGCCTATTTTTCATTTCTATCTCTCTCTCAAACTTTCTCATGCTGCCTATTTCTTCTCGAAAGTCTCTGGCTTTCATCTCAGTTTCTGCTCGAAAGATTTTGGCTCTCTCTCGAGTCTCTGGCTTCTCTCCTCCGATCTTCCAGGTAACTCTCTCTTTCTTTGCTTCTCTCTCTCTCTCCCAGTTCTCTTCCTCTTACTCGCTCTATCTCTCGTTTCTCTTTTTTCTCCCTTTTCTTTTACTTTTCTTCTTTATTTTTGATTTCCCCCAAATTTTCCCTATTTTTCTCCTTTTATTTAGGGTTTTCTATTTTTTTTAGGGTTTTCTACCTTTTTTATTTAGGGTTTTCTGTTTTAGGGTTTTCTTCCTTTTTTTATTTAGTGAAGTTTGATCTATTTTTCATGGGCATACATATTATTCATGGTTTTGCATGTACCAATTTCAGGATCGCCAACAAAACGACGGTTGCCGCTCAATTTATTCGTGGGTATGCTTGTCTTTTTCTCCAATATTTTCCATAAGCTTTGATTCATTTGAGAGAGAAGTTTTTGGGTTAATTTGATTTTCGCTAATGTTAGTTTTAGTTTGATTTAATTTGAGACTCGGATCCAAATATTGGAGCAAGTTGAATCCTGAAGTATTTGGATAATTTAATCTTCATTTGTTCATCAATATCACTACTATAGCAAAGCATTACAGTAGCAAAACATTCCATTAGCAGGAACTTTGGATTTTTTATCCTCATATATACTGTCCGAGTACATTGATGATATCACTGATCGAGTATTACTTTGGCATCTGGGTATGTTAGCAGGAACTTTGTTACTTTGGCATCTGGGTATGTTAGCAGGAACTTTGTTACATCACTACCAAAATTTGTCGATTTAGCGACGGCCAGATCCGTCGCCAGTCCGACGGAAATTCAATTAGCGACCGATCACTGACGGGTTTTGGCCAAAAAAATCTGTCGGCAATCAGCTCGTCGCTAATAAAGGTCCGTCGCTACGTAGTCGTCAGGCGAAGGACTTGCGACGGCATTTCGACTTCACATACGAAGCATAAGCGACTACTTTCCGACGGACTGTCATCCATTTCAAGTATTAAATACTGAACTGTTTAGACAATAGCGACGTAAAGTTCCGTCGGTAAACCGTCGTAATAGCGTATCAGAGTGTATCGTTCCGTCGCTAATCCGTCGAACGCCGTCGATAACAAAAGGACGGATTAGCGACGGTTTGCTGACGAAAAATCCGTCGACCAGGTTCTGGAAGAGGCAGGCATTTCCAGCACCATGACGACGGATGAGTCATCGCTATTCCGTCGAAAACTGTAAGGTTTAGCGACGGAATAAGGACGACATCTCCGTCGACCATGTTCTGGAACTTCTTGGTATTTTCAGAACAAGGGCGACGAAAACTCGTCGCTATTCCGTCGAACTATATACCATCAGAACTGTGACGACGGATAGTCCGTCGCCCACCCGTCGCTACCTGGAAACATTTTCAAATCTCCAGGTAGCGACGGATAATCCGTCGAATAGTAGTCGGAAACTGGTAATATCCGTCGCGCGCAACGGTCACTAGTCCGTCGCTAACTGAGAATATTTTGAAAAAATTACACAGCTTTCCTGTTCGCACAAAATGCATAAACCAAACCAATATATAATGCATACCAATTATCCAACAATCACATAGACCAAATATATAATGCACACCAATTATCCAAGAATCACATAGACCAATATGCACATACGAATTTAATGTACACCAATTATCCAAGAATCATATAGACCAAACCAAATTAATATAAAATAGACATCAATTATCCTGAAGAGTAACCTAATATCCTTCGTTATAATCCGATCATAGCACAAATATTCCAAAATTCCCACAAATATCCAAAATTTCCACAAATATTCCAAAACACATAGAAAAATCGACTTTGGCCTCAACAAAGACCACAAGTCAACGATGAATCCTCACAGCCAGGGATCATAGTTGCGTTGAGGCATGTACCATTCTATCAGCCACTTTGCATACGAAGGCTCAATCTGGTTGAGGTCTTCTGTAGGGACAGGAGGGTCGATCCCGATGCTACTACTCTCTGACGGTGGCTCCTCCTTAACTTCAAGCTTGGGAGCAATCTCTTCCTGATGGTCATCGGTTCTTCCTTGACCTTGACCTTTGGTAACACCTTCTCCTTAACAGTCACCGACTCTTGTTTGACTACGGGGACTTCCTCCGTGTCGACCTCCAAGGGTTTCTTGCCTCGACCCCTTCCTCGACTAGCAGCACCACCTCGACGAGTCCTAGGAGCCATCTTTCTGACAACAAAATTTTCATATAGGGTAAAGAAATTTACTCAAATTATAAAAGTTGTGACGTTGGTTTTTTGCGTTCATCATCATTAGAGGGAGCAGCACTGAAAAGTTGTGACGTTGGTAGCATAAGAGTAAAAATCTGTATCACAAGACTAACAGAATTACTATATAATCATGTACTCACCAATAACCGGATGTAACTGGAGTCGTTGGGCCTATCGTGCAGTAATTAGTGATCCGCTGGTATAGGCCGGATGTACTTAGTATCTAGTGTATCAGATTAGTATCGGTCTATCGGTTTGGTATAGGACGTATCATATTGGTATTGGCCTTAACAAATTGGTATCGTCCAATATCCGATATGTACATGTATCGGCCGAATAGCTAGGATTCATATTGGCCTTATCGATTTGGTATCGGTCATATCCGATAGGTATCGGCCGTGTTGGATTAGTATAGACCATTTCGAATTAGTATCGTGGAAGGTTTAGTAAAAACTGTACAGCTAGAAGAGAGAAATCCAAGGTAATCTAGCTCTAGAAGAGAGAAATCCAAGTACAGTTGTTACTAAACCTTCAACGATACTAATCCGAAATGGTATATAATAATCCAACACGGCCGATACCTATCAGATATGGCCGATACCAAATCGATAAGGCCAATATGAATCCTAGCTATACGGCCGATACATATCGGATAGGACGATACCAATTCGCTAAGACCAATACCAACCGATACGGCCCATACCAAAACGATAGATCGATACTAATCCGATACGGTCAATACTTATCCTATGGTCCAGGAGGTTGATCCGCTAGTACATCCATGTACGATCAACGAAGTAACGATCCATTTCAATTTGGATGTGAAAATCTATATCGTAAGACAAACTAAACATAATCAATTCTATTTCATATGCTTAATTGCCAAGTATGGGAATGAATGGCTCAGAACACAACCCAAAATTCATTCTAGCATACATTAGTATGAATCATCTATGTTCTGCACATATGGTGTAGTATATATTCTTATCGTATCTAGTATCTGAAGGATATAACAGAATCAAGATGAACTCACATAATGTAATACTAAGACATCATCTACTACTATATAAGATATAGTGATATGTTGTCGTATCATCATTGCCGAGGGATGAGGGTCGGAGGACAATCAACTTTATCTACGGATACATAGTTTCTGCCTCACCAGTCGAATGGCTTAATTGCCAAGTATGGGAACGAATGGCTCAGAACACAACCCAAAATTCATTCTAGCATACATTAGTGTGAATATGTTCTGTACATATTGTGTAGAATATGTTCTTATCGTATCTAGTATCTGAAGAATATAACAGAATCAAGATGAACTCACATAATGTAATACTAAGACATCATCTACTACTATATAAGATATAGTGATAGGTTGTCGTATCATCATTACCGTGGGATGAGGGTAGAGGGACAAATACCGCTCGAGTGAGCCAAAGGCATGCAGCCACTTCCCTTCCTCCATTCACCCTCTCCCACTCTCATGCTATCAACGTCACAACTTTTCCACCTCAAGTTCTGATCAAGCATTTTCCTTCTCCTCTCCTCCACCATGGCTCTGAACCCGTCTGCTCCTCCCTACTTCCCCTCTTCTTATTTGACTCTCTCAGCCACATATGAAATCCAGCTTACGTGTAGATTCGGAGGAGAAAAAGTGGGCAGGAAGAGGAGGGAGAAGCAGCACAACCGGCGGCATGACCCGGAGGAAGTACAGAGGTTTTTTTTCAACATACGTAGGAGAACTATCTTTTCACAAAATATCACCTTGTCAAAGACCCTTAATGTGACAACCATGTTACCGAGGTGTCGGAAGACTAACATGTCATAATTTTCTAAGCCGTGTGTTTTGACATAATCCTCCAAACTCTTTTCTGCTATGTAATAATGCAAGATTACTATATAGGAGGAAAGAGTTGGGAGGATTATGTCAAAACATACGGCTTACAAACTTATGACATGTTAGTCTTCCGACACCGCGGTAACATGATATTCACATGAAGGGCCTTTGACAAGGTGACATGTTAGTCTTCCGCGGGAGAAGGAAGATGCTTGATCAGAACGGATGGCTCAGAACACAACCCAAGATTCATTCTAGCATACATTAGTGTGAATCATCTATGTTCTGTACATATGGTGTAGTATATGTTCTTATCGTATCTAGTATCTGAAGAACGTAACAGAATCAAGATGAACTCACATAATGTAATACTAAGACATCATCTACTTTATATAAGATATAGTGATCGTATCATCATTGCCGAGGGATGAGGGTCGAAGGACAGTCAACTTTATCTACGGCTACATAGTTTCTGCCTCGCCAGTCGAATGGCTGCAGGGACTATGTCCTGATCACCATGTCGTACCGTAGACTAATACAAATGGAGCTAGAAATATCCGTCGCTAACCGGTCACTAGTCCGTCGGTAACTGAGAATTTTTTTGAAAAAAATTACAGCACTTTCCCTGTTCACAAAATATGCATAAACCAAACCAATATATAATGCACACCAATTATCCAACAATCACATAGACCAAATATATAATGCACACCAATTATCCAAGAATCACATAGACCAAATATGCACATACGAATTTAATCCACACCAATTATCCAAGAATCATATAGACCAAACCAAATTAATATAAATAGACATCAATTATCCTGAAGAGTAACCTAATATCCGTCGTTATAATTCGATTTATCTTCAAGTGAGAGAACGGATGGCTCAGAACATAACCCAAGATCATTCTAGCATACATTAGTGTGAATCATCTATGTTCTGTACATATGGTGTAGTATATGTTCTTATCGTATCTAGTATCTGAAGAATGTAACAGAATCAAGATGAACTCACATAATGTAATACTAAAACATCATCCACTACTATATAAGATTTAATGATAGGTCGTCGTATCATCATTGCCGAGGGATGAGGGTCGGAGGACAGTCAACTTTATCTACGGCTACATAGTTTCTGCCTCGCCAGTCGAATAGCTGCAGGGACTATGTCCTGATCACCATGTCGTACCGTAGATTAATGCAAATGGAGCTGGAGCCAAAATATAGAAACCAAAATACAAAATACAGAATCAAATCCCTGGATGGCTCAGAACACAACCCAACCGGAGAGGATACTCTGAGAGATCCATCAGAGTAGGACGTATACTCTGAGAGATCACATTTACAAGAATGATATCAGTAGTGGGATTGAGTGTTGGAGGAGATATTATCAGAGTATACGTCTCAGATGGGTCTCTCACCGTTACTAATTTTTTCTGACGGCATGGTGGATGTGCTCCGTCAACAGATTCTTACTCCGAGCCAAAACTTTGCCTCGGAGCTCAAGTGGACATCCTTCGTGTAGAGCTCGAGTGAGAGGTTCCAGACAGCATGGTGGTGTCCTTTGTTAAAGTATCCGTGCTCGTTCCACAACCAATGTGGGATGAGCACGGATACTTTGACAAAGGAGACCACCATGCTGTCAGGAACCTTTCACTCGAGCTCTACACGAAGGATGTCCACTTGAGCTCCGGGGCAAAGTTTTGGCTCGGAGCAAGAATCTGTTGACGGAGCACATCCACCTTGCTGTCAGAAAAAAATAGTAACGGTGAGAGACCCATCTGAGTAGGACGTATACTCTGATAATATCTCCTCCAACACTCAATCCCACTACTGATATCATTCTTGTAAAGGTGATCTCTTAGAGTAGACATCCTACTTAGATGGATCTCTCAGAGTATCCTAGTGATAGGTTGTCGTATCATCATTGCCGAGGGATGAGGGTCGGAGGACAGTCAACTTTATCTACGGATACATAGTTTCTGCCTCGCCAGTCGAATGGCTGCAGGGTCTATGTCCTGATCACCATGTCGTAGTCCAATACAATCCAGAGATTGACACAGTACTAATTCATATATGTAGTCCAATACAAATAGTCTAATACAAAAACAACCCAATACAAATAGTCTAATACAAATAAGTACTAATAGCTAATGAGAACCACGCAGCTCACGCAAACGCTCAGTGATACGATCACGCAACCACCTCAAAAAAGCAATATTTTGGCGTGAGGAGAGATGTTGTCCCTTGCAAGTGGTGCATGAATAGAACTCCCGGTCTCACTAGCAACCGGTGCCACTTCCTCCTTAACTGTAGGAGGAGCCACCTCAACATTCACTGTTTCCCTCAAACGACATGCCGCTCCTCGGGTCATGGGTGCCATCCGGTAAGATCGATAGTCACAATATAATTGTAATATAAGCAAGCTAACTAAAGAAACCATCATACAATTTGAGTACATTTTCGAAAGCCGATAAAGTATAAAAAATTTGATTTTTTTCCAAGTGTGAAAACGGATGGCTCAGAACACAACCCAAGATTCATTCTAGCATACATTAGTGTGAATCATCTATGTTCTGTACATATGGTGTAGTATATGTTCTTATCGTATCTAGTATCTGAAGAATGTAACAGAATCAAGATGAACTCACATAATGTAATACTAAGACATCATCTACTACTATATAAGATATAGTGATAGGTTGTCGTATCATCATTGCCGAGGGATGAGGATCGGAGGACAGTCAACTTTATCTACGGCTACATAGTTTCTGCCTCGCCAGTCGAATGGCTGCAGGGACTATGTCCTGATCACCATGTCGTACCGTAGATTAATGCAAATGGAGCTGGAACTGGAGCCAAAATGCAGTACTACTTCACCATGTCGTACCATTTTACTCTCTCTCTCTCTCCTTTCCCTTCCTCCGGCGCTCTCACTCTCTCCGGCACTTTTACACTACTAATTCCTATGTGTTTTAAGTGTGAGAACGGATGGCTCAGAACACAACCCAAAATTCATTCTAGCATACATTAGTGTGAATCATCTATATTCTGTATACATATCGTGTAGTATATGTTCTTATCGTATCTAGTATCTGAAGGATATAACAGAATCAAGATGAACTCACATAATGTAATACTAAGACATCATCTACTACTATATAAGATATAGTGATAGGTTGTCGTATCATCATTGCCGAGGAATGAGGGTCGAAGGACAGTCAACTTTATCTATGGCTACATAGTTTCTGCCTCGCCAGTCGAATGGCTGCAGGGACTATGTCCTGATCACCATGTCGTACCGTAGATTAATACAAATGGAGCTGGAAATATCCATCGCTAACCGGTCACTAGTCCGTCGCTAACTGAGATTGTCATATACACATATGTATATCACAGCTAGATGTATATATATATACATCTATATAGAAGCACACAACTGATAGAACTCGCACTGTCCTTGAGACAGTGAACATATACACCATGAAACCAAACCCCATATTCATATTTACTAATCCAAACACCACCAAACTAATGGATAACACCCAATATGGATAACACATTATTTAGCCAATATATACACTCAGATGAATTTGAAAAGCAAAGCCCCCCGCCGCCCCCGACCAAAGCCCGCCGCCCAGTAGTTCGAATGTATATATATATATGAAGAGTGCTTATGGCTGTGTGTCGGTTGCATATACCCCCGACGCCCCCGCCCCAAGCCAGCCGCCCAGCCCCCGACGCCGCCGCCCCAAGCCTGCCGCCCAGCCCCCGACGCCCCCGTCGCCCAGCCCCCGACGCCCCCGTCCAGCCCCCGATGCCCCAGCCCCAAGCCCGCCGCCCAGCCCCCGACGCCCCCGCCCCAAGCCAGCCGCCCAGACCCCGACGCCCCCGCCCCAAGCCCCCAGCCCCCGACGCCCCCGCCCCAAGCCCACCGCCCAGTCCCCGATCCAAGCCAGCCGCCCAGCCCCCGACGCCCCAGTCCCAAGCCCGCCGTCCAGCCCCCGACGCCCCCGTCCCAAGCCCACCGCCCAGCCCCCGACCCAAGCCAGCCGCCCAGCCCCCGACGTTCCAGCCCCAAGCCCGCCGCCCAGCCCCCGACGACCCCGCCCCAAGCCCACCGCCCAACCCCCAACCCAAGCCAGCCGTCCAGCCCCCGACGCCCCAGCCCCAAGCCCACCGCCAAGCCCCCGACGCCCCCGTCCCAAGCCTACCGCCCAGCCTCTGACGCCCCCGCCCCAAGCTCGCCGCCCCCGCTGCCCCTATATGACACCGCAAGGGAGAGAGAGAGAGAGAGGATTACCTTCAGGAGAGAGAGAGAGGAAAGGACGCCGACGTCGACGCCGACACCGATGTCGATCACCGAAGCCGCGGAAGAGAGAGAGAGAGAGAGAAAGAGGAGAGAAGAATGCGAAAAGTTCTCCCCACCGTTTCATTTAAAGTCTGGAACGTATATTTAGCGACGGACTAGCGACGGCTTATAGTCCGTCGCCAGGTAGTCGCAACTTTTGATAATTGCCGACTGAATATCCGTCGCTACGTAGTCGAAAGAAATGTCCCGCCAATTTTCTACATAATTGCCGTCAAATAATCGACTGAGTAGCGACAACTGTCCTTCCGTCGCTATTTTTTCGACACCCTACCGACGGATGTGCGACCTTCCCCCTCTAAAATTAAAATAAAAAATGTAAAGGCGTGTGGTCGGTAATCCGTCGGCGAGCAGCCACGAAGCCGTCGCTAACGCCGACTGAAAATTTTCGTCGCTAATAGTCCGTCGCTACTTTACTGTATTTTGGTAGTGCATTGATGAATATCACTGATCGAGTACATTGATGAATATCACTGATCGAGTATATTGATGAATTTCAATGATCGAGTATTACAATATCACTACTATAGCAAAGATTCCATTAGCAGGAACTTTGTTATTGGCATTTGGGTATGTTAGCGTTTACACTGATTGAGTATTACTGAATTTTTTTTGTTAGGGGTTTGATTAGGAATTTGCTCCTCTTTATATGCACTTTCTATCAGTTGGAAAAGATTCTTTTATTCTTATAAATTATGTCACTGATGCTCCTGCTACGTGACAAGTGAGTTCGTGAATCATCCGAATTCTCTTAAACTTGGTCCCCATCTCTAAAATTTTAGAGGAAAAAAAACCAAATATAGTTAAT
This sequence comes from Iris pallida, assembly GCA_029216955.1. Taxonomy (NCBI): domain Eukaryota; kingdom Viridiplantae; phylum Streptophyta; class Magnoliopsida; order Asparagales; family Iridaceae; genus Iris; species Iris pallida. The sequence continues at coordinate 33,730 of JANAVB010026900.1, read as the reverse complement.
AATAGCCCAAAAGCAAGTTTGGCTTTATTGTCAAGATTTAGATACCAATGATATGATGCCAGATATCAATGAACAAATTGATGATGTTGTATTGCGTGTCATATTTGATTAAATATTTTGTGCCAATATATACAGACTGATTGTAACTCAAGCTGTCTATTGGGTCGGCCCTAGCCCAAAAGCTGTCTATTGGTTGAAGATGAAAATCTGATTGGAATTATTACACTTCATTTATCATTAATGTAAGTACTAATAATAAAGGAAGCCTAGAAGTCCTTTGATTATTTGCAAAGATATCAAATATGCAGAGTTACTTTCTCTTCCTTAGCGTGCTAGTCATCTGACATGCAAGCGAAAGTATATTACTCGATAACAATCATGTGAACACGAATGATAATAGGTTTCAGTATATTGAGAATTGAAAGACAAAAATGAGTACATACATCTTAAACTTAACTGTATGTGTATCGGTCCGTGCCTAGATCTATCTATGTCCATATTCATGCAACATATGAGACTATGTTTGTATCTACTTGAAAATGTATGTATGTATGTATCATACCTTTTCCCATATTTTTCATATTTTAAGAGGTAAGAAAAGGAATGATAATTCATTTTTATTATATATTTAATGGAGGTCTTTAGCAGGTTATAATTCGTACAAGTGGGTCATACACAATGGACAAAGGTTGGGTACAGTTTAAAAGGTTAATATTTAGTCTTAAAACAATAAACATTGGCATACTTGTTGCTTTTTATTAATATAAGATTATGTGTGGGGGTTTGTCTTTGTTTGTAGAGATTCACAAGCACATCAAAATGGAGCACGAAAGTTTGCTGATACAATTCAAGCTGGCAAGGGAAATCCAGAAAAAATTTAATGTCCTTGTTGTCGTTGTTTAAGTCATCGATTTCACCATTTTGATACGATTTATGAGCACTTAGTCATATTTGGGATGGATCCTACATATGATAAATGGGTCTTTTATGGAGAAAGTTCTACTGCAACTAGAGACGAAGATTTTGAAATACCCGAGGCATATAAAGTGTTCAGAGATGCAAATATTGAAGATGATTTTTTTGATGATAATGATATTAATGTGGAACCTGCATACCAAAGAAGAGAGCCATATTTTGCAAATCTTGTGGAGGATGCTGAACTTCCTTTATATGATGGATCTACTTACACAAAGATGGCTGCAGTCGTTGCCCTATATAAATACAAAGCTAGACATAGTCTTACGGACATCGGGTTTAGTGAACTTCTTGAGATGCTTGGCAAAATTCTACCTCAAGACAATAAGCTTCATGATTCTTTATATTCAGTAAAGAAGCTATTTAAGGATTTCGATCTAGGCTATGAGAAGATACATGCTTGTGTTAATGATTGTTGTTTATTTAGAAAGGAAAATGAACATATGGAGACATGTCCAAAATGTAGGGCTTCACGATGGAAAGTTGATGTGTGCACCAATAAGATTCAAAATAGTGTTCCTGCAAAGGTATTGAGGTACTTTCCTATAATACCAAGATTTAGAAGAATGTTTAAATTACCCGAGAAGGTAGAACAACTAAGATGGCATGACATTAACAAAAGTCAGGATGGAAAGATGCGGCACCCTGTTGATTCAATGGCATGGAATATGATCGATAGAAAGTGGCCTGAGTTTGCATCTGATTCGCGTAATCTTAGGCTTGGCCTTGCATCGAATGGATTTAATCCTTTCAGTGATCGCAATACTCAATATAGTTGTTGGCCTGTGATTTTGGTTGCTTATAATCTGCCTCCTTCCCTATGCATGTCAAAGGAAAACTTGATGTTGACGTTTTTGATCTCCGGGCCTAAGCAACCAGGAAATGACATAGATGTATACTTGGAGCCACTTATTGAATATTTGAAAGAGTTATGGACAAATGGTGTGAATGTTTTTGATTCATTCAGCAAATCCATATTTAATTTGAAGGCCGTTCTAATGTGGACAATAAATGACTTTCCAGCTTATGAAAATTTATCCGGATATTCCACAAAGGGTAGAGCAGCTTGTCCAATATGTGGAATTGAGACATCTTCAAGACGGTTGGCTAATTGTCAAAAGCATGTATACATGGACCATAGACGGTTTCTCGCACATAATCATCCATTTAGATCAAAAAAGTCTTGGTTTGATAGAAATGAAGAACATAGAGGGAAGCCTAGAGCACTAACAGGTTCACAAGTTTTTGATGTGGTTAAGAACCATGTCAATAATTAGGGGAAACCAAAAATAGAAAAGAAGAAAAGAAAGAAGAAGCTACAACAGCCAAGTAATGATTCAATATGGCCTTGGAAGAAGAAATCAATTTTTTTTGAGTTACCTTATTGGAAGGTACTATAATTATCTCTCTCTATATATCTCTTTCTAAAAATAAAATAATTTTTAATTTGTAAATTTATTATATTTTCTTTATATGACGTTTCAGAGTTTGCTATTGCAACATAATTTAGATGTGATGCACATTGAGAAGAACATTTGTGAGAGCATTATTGGTACACTCTTGAGTATAAAAGGGAAAACAAAGGATGGGCTAAATTCTCGTAGAGATATGGCAGAAATGGGCATAAGGAAAAAATTACATGCTGAAAAAATAGGGGATAAGTTTCGATGGGCAGAGGGCTCTTTTAATTTATCGAAGTCAGAGAAGCAATTGTTTTGTGCGAGGCTTGCAAATTTACGATTGCCTGATGGTTACAGTTCCAATATTTCAAATCATGTGTCGTTAAAAGATTCTAAGATTTTAAACCTCAAGTCTCATGATTGTCACATTCTACTTCAACAAGTATTGTCAGTAGCATTAAGAGGACTTCTACCAAAGGGTGTGAGAACTGCAATATTTTGACTTTGTTCAATTTTTAATGAATTATGTCAAAGAGTGATCGATAAAAACAGATTGGAACAACTCGAAACTGAAGTTGCAGAAACTTTGTGCTTATTAGAAAGATTTTTTCCTCTATCATTTTTTGATGTTATGGTGCATCTCGCAATTCATCTTGCACGAGAAGCTCGAATTGGTGGGCCAGTACATTTTCGTTGGATGTATCCCTTTGATAGGTAACAACATATATTTTAAACTAATAATGAACTTATAAATTATTCTATACTCTTCTAACAGTATCTTTTAATTAGATCTACGAAGGTACTAAAAGGATATGTTAGAAATCGTTCACGCCTGAAGGATGTATAGCAGAAAGGTATCTTGCTGAAGAGTGCTCAAGTTTTTGTAGTGGATACATAAAGCAAGCTACTGAATTGGAGCTCAGTAAAGACGCAATGATGATTTTGAGAATGAAACTATGGAAGAAGGGAGGCAAATTTCTAAGGGTAAAACAAGGAGTATGTCTTCTGATATGTTAGAGATAGCTCATCGTACTGTTTTGTTCAACAGTTCTGAAGTTGAACCGTACATTAAGTATGATACCAAATTGTAACTTATTTTTATTTAAAATTTTCACTTTCTAAGTTCTCATGTACTTATACTTTAATACCAGAATGCATTTAGAGGAACTTAAGCATTTGGATTGGCGCCTTTTGAAGAATGAAAGTTTGCTACAAAAGAGACATACAGAGTCTTTTATAGGATGGCTAGCAAATAAAGTCAAAACGGACCAAGTTGACACTATGTCGAGCACATTAAGGTGGCTAGCATGTGGACCTAAAAAGGATGTAATATCATTCTCAGGTTATATCATCAATGGTCATCGATTTCATACAAAAGATGCCGAGAAAAGCACACAAAACAGTGGTGTTTCAATTGAAGCAGAAACAATTTGTCGATCCAGTGCAAGAGACACATCTCATGTCATTGGAAGAGTTTCTTATTATGGAGTTATTAGAGACATAATTTTACTTGATTACTACAATATCCAGGTTCCTTTATTTCAATGTGATTGGGCAAACATAGATAATGGTGTCAAAGTTGAAGAGGGATTTACATTGGTTAACCTTCACCAAGGGCAAAGTCAATTTGAAAGAGATCCATTTATTTTAGCATCACAAGCAAAACAAGTATTTTATTCAAGAGATTGTGATGTATCACATTGGTACGCTGTTCTAAGAGCACCACCACGAGGTTTTTACGAGTTAGAAAGTTTTGAAGAGAGTGCGTACATGCCATGTGCACTATTAGATGCACTACAACTTGATCCGAACCTTGATGGGGAAAGTTATGTGAGACATGATTGTGAGAAGGTGACTTCAGATGAGGTAAATAATTAGTATTTTGATAGTAATCATTTATCAATTTTGTATATACATATATCCCATTTTTCCTCTTATTAATTAATTTAAATGTTTCACTAAACAGATCAAAGATTAATCTCAACGATGGAGGTTTTTCCAAACAGCTTGAAGATTACTAAATAAATTGAAGAGTCATAAGTGTTAGTTGAAAGAAAACAGATATGTTATTTGGAAGTGTCACATGTGAACTTGCTCACACTTTATTATATGTACTCTCGTACTTTATGTATTTATCTTTTTCTTTAACTAGTACAACTGTGTTTGCGGGAGAGCACTTGTTGTTTTCCCCTTTTGAGCCTATAATTGAATGTTTGTTGTTTCCCTGTGAATAATGAGTGTTTGTTTGTCAAAGTGTTAGTCATATATTGGTTCATCTAGTTTATAGTTTTTTTGTTCATTTTAATTGGTATTTGTTAATGTTTTATTTCTTGACTGGATCAATTGGCCTTGCCGACCGTTGTTTGATTTTCTTTCTTTGGAAGTGCAGTAAATTTTGCCAATAACATCACTTTATTGGATTTTGCAAAGACGATCCTACTGCCTAGTGGGTAAGAAACTGAAATTTGTTGTGTGAGTGACATCAATGTGAAATAGTCGTCTTGAATATATATATATATATATATATATATATATATATATATATATATATATATATATATATATATATATATATATAAGTTTCGAGGAAATACAGTTCCTAAGGGGTCTCTGTAGAGAGTTCCCATGGGTCGAGGAAATACAGTTCCTAAGGGGTCTCTGTAAAGAGTTCCCATGGGGAATTTCACGTGTTGCAATTAGAGGAAGACTACCACCAAACTTCAGTAGCTACATTTCCTCCAATATGTTTAGTTGAAATTTGGTGCGATGTACATGGTTATTGGGAACTGATCAGGTTTTGACATGTAGTGGAACTTCTACAGGGGCCCTTATATAGCTGGATTTCGAAACTGGTAACCTATTTCTTAAGCAACTGGAGGGTAAAGAATCAGGATTTGGTAACCTATTTCTTAAGCAACTTCTACAAGGGCCCTTATATATACTTGATTATGGCCCTGTAGGATTACATAGCTATTGATTGATATTCTAGAGAGATTGTTTGCTGCATACCTTGCCTCTAAAAGATTGTTATTATACATTTGTTCAAGATGTGATCTAAAATTTGTTGCAGGCTCCTGATAATATAGTGAAGCTTGTAAAGTTGTTCAAGAAATTCCTAAGTAATAGCTACAGATATGGATTTGAAATTCAAATCCCCTTGTGTCTGCTAACCTACACTTCACTCAAACTGGAGACTTGATGTTTCTTTTTCTTTTGAATCAGTTATAGATGAATTGCATCAAAAATTTGCAAAATTTGTCCACGCTCATACTTGAATTGCATCAGAAAAATCTGGATAATGTAACATACAATGGCTCCATCTACAAAAATAGATAGAACCTGGAGACATGCTGCAGAACCTGGAGACATACTTGAATTTGCCAGGATTTGCTACTACGCTGCTTGTTGCTGCTGCATTTGGCAGCACTTGCTGCTACAGCATTTGGCAGCACTTATTGCTGCATCCATATGTACTATAGAATTGCAGTACACAAATCACCAAGATACACTGACATACAAGGGCACTCTCACATCTTGTACTTACTGCCTTACACTTAGGCATTGTGTACTTGCACACACAACTGATACAAATTGTCACTGTGCACATATAATACATTATGTACATACACAGATATCTGATATTTTCTTTCATATGTAATGAGTATTTTAGACGCTGCAGGTCTATTCAAAAACTTGTGAACATGTCTGGATCTACTGAAGTAAGGTCCATTTATCTTTATAGTCTTTCTTTAATAATGTCTTGGTGAAAAACCTTTAGTTTTTATTATGTGCTTGTTTTACAAAGTCTTCCAAAAAGGGTTCTAAAAGAGAAGAGAAACAACATTTAGCTGCCATAGCGGGGACCATGCAAAGAGGAAATGAAAGTGTAAGAATATCAAATGGAGACTCTAACTCTCTATCTATACCAAGTGATCAAAATCAATCAAGTTCTACTGTGCCTGAAAAGAAGAAAACTAGGGGTAAATCAAGAATGGATCATTTTCGTATGAGAAAAAATCTCGTTCCGGTCGATTTCAATAATAGGGGTCAACCAATTGGAGATACTGCAGCTGAATTTGCTAGTTTTCTAGGTTCTACATCAAGAGATTTAGTGCCAGTGACAATGGAGAACTGGACAGATCTTTCTAATGATTTTAAACATCAAATCTGGGAGCACATCACGGTAATATTTATATATGTCATACTCATATTTTTACGAGATGCATGTAGTCAACTCTTAAATTTTTTTTCCATTGATGTGTATCTTTTTTTATAGCAAAAATACTTTCTTGATGATTGCCACAAGACATATGTATTCCAAAAGTTCGAAAAGCATTGGCGTAATCATAAATCTAATTTGATTAAAGAAGTAATGGAGCAAGCAAAAGTTGTAGGTCTACCACGAGCACTTGCTCTCCTAAAACCTGACAATATACCATTCATTAAAGATTGGAAGACTTTTGTAATCAAGAGATGTACTCCAGAATTTAAGGTAAATATTGTTGGTTTTATTGCTTTTTTTTGCTATAAATATTTGCTATTGCTATTGCTATATAACATATATTTCATATGTAATAAAGGAAAGAAGCGAAAAATTCAAGAAGATAAGAAAAAGTCAAACTTTGTTGCATACAACGAGTCGTAAGGGATATGCTCGTCTAGAGGATGAAATGGTAAATCTGCTTGTTGCCTAAAAATCTTTTTTTTTTACACTAGTCATTTCATTAGCCTTGTTGATTTTTACTCACCATTTGTTACCCAAATAAAAATGTCTTGTATCGTCAACAAAGTGACAATCCTAATTCCATACAAGAGTTGATGTTTGGATCAAGGGACATAAGAGGAAGACGGGTACATTGAGTTCAGAGGCTCAGAAAATTTTGGTATGTTTTCGTTTATTTATTTTATCATTTGGTTATTCACTTATATCGTTCTAAAATTTCCTATTGTACTATTTTTTATTAGGATGACACAGAAGATACTTATAAGGCAGCGGCACCATCAGAAAAAAAACTTCTCTTCAAGATGATGCGGTTTCAAAAGTAATTGGCCCTGAACGACGAGGAAGAGTAAGAGGGCTTGGCTTTGGGGTGACTCCTTCAAAAGTGGAAGGCCAAAAATATCAACGAGATAAATTCAATAGATTGGAAAGTGAGTTGATGGAATTGAAAATTTTTGTTAAAAGCATTGCTGAAAAGGTCAATGGAAATAACAACACTGTAAGTTTTATAGTTCGACATAGTATCTCTATTCTTTATTAGAAACCAATTTGTTCAATAGTTAATGTATTTTTTATTCATGTAGCAACTTGAAAACTCAAATACAGTGAGAAAGACTAACTCAAACTCTGGGGTCCAAAGTTCTACCAATCGTGAGATAGCTGAAGCAAGGCTGGAAAAGGAAAATACAGAAAGTCCAACTTCCCCTAACATTGGGACAAAATGCAAATTGTTGGATTGGGAGACGAGTTCAGAAGTTGTGGCAATTGGCGAGATTGCATCTACAAATCCCAAAGCTTTGGTCCATCATGTGGCTATAGGACAAGAGTGCTATAAACTTTGGGTTCATGAAGTATTGATTATGAGGTAACTTTGTATCGGCCGACACGCGAGTTTTTTATTCTACATGAGGCTTTATCATGTACAATCGCCTGGCCTATCAAGTATATCAGATTCGACTAGTGGTAACACTCATGGGGTAAGGTAATATGACTACCCTTCTCTTTATTTGACCATATTATAACTAAGTATTTGTTACATTCGTCGATTTTAACAATTATCCATTGAATTATTGCATAGAGAATTTGCTTACATACTTTTATCTTTTTGGGGTTTGCTAGCAATGTATTTGTAAGGTTCAATTGTTGGGTTGCTATATATGTACTGTGATTGTACTGATTTCACTATGTTTTCTTACATTAAATGTCATGACCCGCACCCTAGAGTAAGGGCACGAGACGTGGGTACGTCCAGCCTACGCCGCAGTGTCGGCGGTAGAACGCTGTCCTAGGTCAAACATCTAACAATATAAAGGTACCTGTACAGTATATACTCTCCGAATGGAGGTGACATAGCAGATACAGTCTCAATCACAACTAAGGTAGAGCAAGATAAAAGATAGGTAAAACATGAAATCCAAAAGAGATACAGCAGATAGAAGTCTAAGTGTCTAGATACACAAACCCAGAAAATATCTCAAAGCTCAAAACAGTAATCCATAGGATAAATACAACTCAATACAACTGAAATAACTAACTATACAACCTCTACTGTGTCTCCTCTAGGCTAGCAGGCAACCTCCAGGCTATCTGTAAAATTTATCAACAGGTCCAGTCAGGACAGGAACGAGTACAACTCATCAAGAAAACCCAAGTAATGATAGAGAACTATAAAGCAGTTATAGACAGTTTTATTGATGAATATGGCAGTTTATATACAGGTGATGGTATGGAGAACAGATAAGATACAAGGAAAGTAAGTAACTAAAACAAGAGAAGAATGATGGCAATGAAGACTGTAAAATAAATCTAGCTGAACTAAGGTAACAGAATAAGTCCATAAAGTAATTGCAAAACAAGTGTAAAACTACTATAAATCCAGTACGGGATGAATCTAAAGTAATATGAATCCAGTACCAGATGATTCTAGGTAGTGATCAAGAATCCAGGAGAGTCCAGCTAATCTAATAGTGTGTTTTAAAATACCGAGATCGACATGTAAACGGCTGTGGGTAATCAGGCACACCTCTCACTGATCAGGCGAGAGATGGCTATGCTTCCAGTAGATTCCAGTTGGAGATTCCAGATTTGGGGTATGTCTACATGTCTTACTCGATATTTCCCCGCCCCGTAAAACAAATGAATCCAGAATTCGATACGAGAATCGAGGTGAGTCTAGCCAAAATATGATGATTCCAGTAATAGATTCCAAAATGATTCCAGTGATTCTAGTAATAGATTCTGAAATGATTCCAGTGATTCCAGTAATAGAGGCCAGATAATATGGTGAGTGTGTCGCATACATGAATCCAGAATATCCATACGTGTGGTATCAGAGAATCACATAAAACTAAATAGAACTGAAATACAGTAACTGGCAAATAAATGAGAGAACTATCAGAGAATGTACTCGCCTGCTACTCTGAAAAGAGTAGTATAATGTCAGATGTCTGCACCGGAGTCACAATATCCTAAATAGAGCAGTACCGATTATAACATATTTAAAATAAGGTAAATAAAGTCTACGATGCAATCTACATGAATTCTAGGTCAATCTAGGTCAAAGTCAACTCTAAGTCAAACCTGGTCAACTGTCTAGGTCAAACTAGGTCAATCTTAATCTAGTCAAGTCTCACTAGGCCTAACCAAACCTAGACTAGCAAGCACACCCAATTTCTAGGCTATACAAGCCAACATACACCCAACTCTATATAGCATGCAATTATTCAATACTCAAATAGGCAAGAATTCACATTGGATATACACTAGATAATCTATTACTTTAAGCTATATATGTCTACACATATATACATATGCATATATTGGTATTCAATATTAGGTCTATAATCATGGCATTTCAAATGGTTATATAAACTTATATATTACAACACAATATGCTAACATATATATAATATACATACATAGCTAAGTTAACTATATTCATAATTACTTATTTAAGAGGCTATGTGTGTGTATATGAACATGGCAAGGGGCAAGTGAGGGTTAAATGGGCATACATAGTATATACATATCAAAGAGTGTCAAAGTGTAAGTGAACAATGTGTCAAGTGTGATAGTGTCAACATAGTGTAAGAAGGTACATGAGGTAATATAGGATTTGTGTTAACATAGAACATTACATCTCATTAACTTGTATATTGCATACATTATATCTATTATTATATTACATTCATGCTTGCATTCATTCATCATTCATTTATTCTCTTGCACTACTATATGCACCATACATTACATACTATGGAACCTACATATTTATTACAAGCCATACTTATACATGCTTACATTAGATATGATACTTACACCTCATACATCATTTATTTAACCATTTACTCATGCTTGCATTCTCTATTTAATTACATAATTTATATACATTAACATGGGTTAAAATCAAATAGAATATTATATTACACACAAGGGTGCACAAAATGCATATGCTGAATAGTAACTTCTACTAATAATCAATACTATACCATCTCAGCATGAATTAAAATCTAGGATTAAAGTATGTTATAAATCTATGTGTTAGCTTTCCGAAACTTCAAACGGATCGCGTTTTCGTTTCCGGAAACTCCCAGAATCGCAAAAACACCGAGAACGCGTTTGTCCTTCGTACAGCTGACACTCAAATAATTCTCCTGAAAGTTACAGAAATAATTAGGCCTATTAATATATGTTTTTGGAAATCTAACTTCAATACGCTTCTTTTAAAAAAACGGAAGATTAAACCGAGCTTTGAGCTAGAAGTTATGATATTTCTAAGTTAGGGCTGAAATTAAAAACGTGGATAAAAATCATGACGGATTTAGGTAGTTTGAGACAAAAGAACACAAGTATATAACATAATATATCAAGAACTCACTCTCTACACTAATATATATATATGAGACACTATAGAACACATCTTCAATACAAAAATATGAGATTAAACATGTAATAATTCATTCATACATAACAACAACACATAGTGTGTCCAAATTTGGGGTTTTCCCACATGGACACAACCACAACACAAAGGACACTCCTATGACCTCCAAATGGACACGAAATAGACACAAATGGAGATACAACCATGGAGGTCATTCCTATGGGTTCAAAATAGACCTATATGCATGAGGAAATGAAAAGGAGAAGGGATTTATACCTCCCGGTAGATCGAATCGAAGAAAAGCCTTCCCGGAGCGACATCGACACGTAGAGATTCCAAAAGAACACGAACGAGCTCCAAATCCTCCCAAACTTGGGTAGCTTCCTCCTTGGCTAGAATGGAGAAGGAAAGAATAAGATTTGGTGGCGAAATGGAAGGATTTGGTGGAGAAATTGCTAGGGATTGCTCTCTAGGAATTTGGGGAAGAACTGGAGAGAGAGTGTGGATGAGAATAATGAAATGAACTTGAGCCTATCCTCTCCCAAAGTGGCTGGCCATATGGGGCTATTTGTCCTATTATGGTAAGGTCCAAAATGCCCCCACTAACCTATTCTATTAGTATTAGGAAAGGGCTAATTGGTTGGGGCTAAATTAGTCATTATAAAGTCTCTAATCACACTAACCTTATCAATAATAATTAGTCTAACCTCTAACTAAAATATTTCTATCATGTGAACTAAAATTAATATCATGTGGGCCATGCCTAACTAGTGTGTGGGTCCCACTAGAGTCAAACTACCCCCGGGTCCCCGTTTCAAGTCGGATTGAGTTTAAATTCGAACCCGACTCAAATAATCCCAAAACAATATCATAAATAATAAAATAAATTTCAAAAATATTTCAAAAATACAAAATAACAAAATACCCATGTTCCTGAAAACTGGGGGTGACAAATTCCTCGAAATTAAAACCAAACAATAGTAAAATATCAAAATCACAAGTCATAATTTTAAATAGTTTAAAAATGATTAAAAATCACCAAAAATCATAATATGAAATAATAATCAATAAATAATAATTATAATTACAAAATTTCAAAGTTACCCTCATCTGGAAAACTGGGTGTTACATTAAATAGCAGAAAGTATTTTAGACTGTACTGTGATTGCATATCTGTTTAAGGCTGTATTTGGAGAGGGTTAGGGAGAAACTTTCCATATGGTAGTGTATTTAGAGAGGGTTAGGGACTACTTCAACAGCAGCAAGTATTTTAGACAAGTTAATGCCAACACGACACACATATTTACGTGTAAGTAGTAAACTGCAAGTCAACATATAAGAAAAACTTACTTAATATCGACCTTAACAGGTTTGATGTTTCCCTTCAGGTAATGCTTACTAGCTGCATCCTTGTTATTAAAAAAACCTTAACAGGTTTTATGTTTCCCTTCAGGTAATTTATTTTTATTACCATTTTCATACCATGCTATGCTTGAAAACTGATGAATCAATTAACTATATCTTCCTTTGTTGTGGTCTCATCACAATTCTTTTGGAGAAGCCAAATAATACCATCAATATCACAAAGAGGCATATTAGTCCAATGAACATGTTTGATCTCCTAAATAAATTTTTTGTATCTTGGTGATTTGTTACGTATAAGAGATTGTGTTGTGATAACAATATTTTGGTGTGTTTGACATGAAAGAAATTAGAAACTTACTTGATTTTAAGTTTGTTCATCCTAAGAATTGTTTGTTGCTATATAATTCATACTTATTACAGAATATATTGTTTTCCTATTAATAAAGCTTGTCTCACATCTCCTTGATGCCGTACTCTTTTATTGCTGAACAATGGAGGGGAGGCAGATGGACAAATATTGGCACACCAATGTGGGGAATTTAAGGCTGTACAAATCAATTTCTTGCTGTCTTCTTCAGCTTTACATGAGGAATAGAATTCAATTCCTTGCTTTCATTTGAACTTAATTCTTCCTATTGAACTTTTCTTGACCTCAGAAACCAAAGTAGCTTGGAGAAGAGTTAAATAGTGCTTCAATTCCTTTGCTTCTTTTCTGTGAAGTGCTGGGAACAAAGAGAGAAGCAATTTTCTAGCAAGTATTGTGATATCCGTAAGTCATATTAACTAGTTCCAACTTCTCACAACTTTCTCAATTCCTTGAACTTAATTATAAAATTATTTTAGGATCCATGTCAAGATATATAATTAGTAATATTATTATATTCTTGCTTTTTTTGTGGGAATGTTTGACTGCAGAATTTTTTTAATCTTTATTTATCAAAGGCCATTTTAGATCCATATATAAACTTCACGAGAAAAGGGCTACAGAGAAACGAGAATCCATATTCATGGTCACAGAATTTTGACCCACATTCTCGTTTTACTTTACGACTCTTGCTTCGTCTGACTTGGACATCGGATGCTACTTCACAGCATTGGGCTTACTATGTTCTGTGAGATGTACTAATGCCTGGTTTGGAATTTTTGTGTTCAGAGAAAACATCAGCAATCCAAAACCCATAAAGAGAAAACATCAGCAATGTGTTTAGATGTGAATGTGGGGGCACATGAGGTAACTAGGAGCTGTTGGCTCACTGATATCAACTATGATACATATTAAGGTTGACATCAAGGGTATTCCAGCTGAAGTTTGGCTCTTATGCAGTGATTGCTATCTATTTATTTATTCAATTTTTGCTTGGTTCAGTACCTTAGGTTCAGTACCTTAGGTTCAACTATGATAGATATCAAGGATATTTTTGCTATTGTTATTCCAGCTGAAGTTTTCTATATATGTTATATTTTTTCTATTGTTATTCCAATTTTGAACTTTATATTGACATAATTTGTTATTGTATATGATAGGTTATATAAGAGAAGCTACTTTTTGTGGGAGGTTGTGGACTTGGGCACTTTTGATGTTGTGGCAGTTGAAGACGGCTCTACGTACATGCTACTTCTCGACCATGAATGGAATGAAGGAATCGATATATTTTGTACAGGCCTAGATTAAGTATATGACAATATTTCTGTGACATTTAGTTGGTGATTTGTAATTTATATGATGTGACATTATATATGGTTTCAATGAAAGTTAGTACTTATAACAATTATTGTGTATACTATGAAGTCATTTTGAATTTGGATGATTAATTTGACACTATTGTTTCAATGAAAGTGATTACTTTTCATTGTTGTGTATAGTATATCTTGTTATTCAATGGATCAAAGGTAAAATTGATGGATACAAAAATTAGAATTTTTTTATAAAAAATTAAGAGCATTTAAGGCGTACAAAATATGCCCTATTTGTTTGTATTTGATACTTTTCACGAAAAAAAATAAATGACGTAATTTATGTAATAACGACGTGCATAAGTATGACATAATTGCTTGCTTGTACGGCGTCTAAAAACACGCCATAATTGACTTTTCATGACACACGATGCATGTCGTGAATGACTATAGACGGCGTCCAAATACTTTTTCCTGTAGTGCATGGAATTTTTGTAAAATTCCATAGAATTTTTTTCCTAGGAAAATAGTTCCATGAAATTAATTTCTTTTCCACATATTTTCCACCTTCCAATCAAACACACCTTAACTTTATTTTTATTTTGTTTACAGATTATTTGAGAAAAAGGCAAATATTTCCAACAGCTTCATGATGCTGGACTTCTGCTGGACAGTGATACATTTGTACTACAAATGATAATAACATATGTAATGTTTTTAATTTCTTTAGTTCCATCCGCAACTCCAGTTTCTCCTATCCCCCCATGTGTTTGACTTTCCCTCGGATCATTTGTGACTAATAATACCATGGTTTGTTGTATAGGCATCGGACCATTCCTATGAGTATCGGAATCGACGATATCAGTGTCGGTGATTTTGTTGGATTGTATCTTGTTTTCCCTTAAAAGAGGGAGGGTGACAATGAAGTTGGTAAGTTAGTCCCACATTGGATAGGATGTGGGGCATATTTATTCCATATGATATGGGATAATGAGGTGTAGATACTTGGGATTGGTTCAGACCTTGAATGTAAACTTTTTTTAAGCCATATGGGTCCAATTCAATACTGCACCTTATGCGCAACTGCGGTTCGGTATACATCGCGTTCCCAACAAGTAGTAGCAGAGCGCAAGATTACGGGACTAGCTTGGACGACTCTAATTGGTTCGATACAGATGGTGGTGAACGTTCATGCATATAATTGGATTATATAGGCGCTTTTCAAGGTGGAGTTAGGGACATCATCCATAAGGTGGTCTGAAGGGGTGCTAAAGACGAAGGAGTTTGTAATTTAGTCCCACGTATAGGAGGTGAGATTATAATTGTAGATAATTGAGATTGGTTCAGACCTTATATATGAGTTATCTTTTAAGGCATATGGTCCAGTCCAATATCGTACCTCATTGGTCAATTTCGGTTTGGGTCACATAGCGTTCCAAACAAATTTTGGATCGGAGTATCGATTTTGTTTTGTTTTGAAAAACAAATAATTATTAATAACGTTGTAGAAAACATATTTTATATATTTAGGCATAGTTTTCATGATTTTCAATGTTGTTTGTTAGTAGTTTTAAAATTGATGAAATAGTAGTCATCCTCGCTGATTTGTTTACATACGATATATAATTTTTTTCTTTTACATACTTTTACAACTTTACTATACCTTAATTTAGTTTTTTTTTCGAATTGACCGAAAAATAGAGCTTCAATGTTGGTATCGAATCGGAACACGCCAAACCTTATAGGTATCGGCCATATGGCCGATACTGTAAACTATGAATAATAGACATAGCTTGCATGCATTTTGTTAGTTCAATGTTACTTCTTCTTCTTTTCATATGAATTGCCATTGGAAACTATAAGCTTAGTTTTTGTTCTTTTTCTTTATCATTCAATTTTCAGGGAAATTGTAAGTTCAATTGGATATCTTTCTTATAGCAGTGATCTAGACTGACAAGCTTATTTCTCTCTATTTATACATATAATGCATGTACTTTGCACTTATAATAACGTATAATACGATTGTTATTCAATTATAGTTAAATATCTCTTCTAACTCATGTGGTTAAGGTTTGAGTTATTTTTCTGTTGAGTTCGATTCTCTATGCCGACAAATTTAAACTTTCTTTAATTATTTTCTACACAATTTTATTTTTTAAATAAAATAGACCGTGATATACATACGGTTTAGACGGCTCAAAAGTGAGCCGTTTAGCCTCGTTATTTATTTGAAGATGTACGATCAAAGTGCTAAATTTATTCTATTTTATGTTATCTTACCATTTTCTTGAGTTTTGTTAATAGGAAAGACCTACTTATATGGTTGCCAGCATTCATTCTGCAAATTGGTGGCTATAAAGTCTGATACGAGACACGTTCCCAGTATTGATATTGGAAACGGTATACATCGGTGGTTTCCAATTGGTGTATCGAAAACAAATAATTATTAATAAATTATTAAAAATTAGACCAAAATATAGTTTAGACATTTAGACATAGTTTTATTTATTTTTTGTAATTGTTTTATAATGTTTTGAAATTGAATGAAATATAGTCACCCTTACCCATTAGTTTACCTGCAATAAATCAGTTTTATTTCATTTACATGCTTTACAATATTATTGTGCTTTTCTATTATTGTTTATTAGTCTTTTTGCTTTAATTTTTTTTTGCCAAATTGGGGGAAAAAAGAGAACACCAATGTCTATATCAAATTTGTATCGGTCGGTATCGAATTGGGACATGTCAAACGTATCGATATCAACTACATTGAATATGTACGACCGATACTGTAAGAATGACATTGATCTCATCATGACTTGTAGGTGGAGTTCAGCTTAAAATCTCTTAGTTTTTCTTTCATTTTTTTGTGGAACATGAAATTTGGTTTGCATTATGCTAGACACATCCAACAATTTGTATATAATTATATTGTTGCTGGAAATAATTTTTCGTCAAGCTGATGGATAATTATTTTACTTTGGTCACTGTAAGGACATTGTCAGCTAAACACAGCCTCATGGTATTAGTAGTCTTCACCTCTATATTAGGGGTTCAACTCGGGCGGGTTCGGTCGGGTTTGAGCTAAATGTAACCCCCAGATTTTCAAAATTCTAATTTTTGTTATTTTCTCAATTATTTTGATCCCAAATTTCTATTTCTATTTATTATTTTATTAGTGACTATTATTGCTACTTATTATTTTTGGGTGATTACGAACAGGAAATGCGAAGTCGTAATCATTTAAGGTGGTGGAAAGAAGTTAGTAATTTTCTAGAAGTTCATGATTGTGGAATGGTGGTGCGCTGTCGCAGGCACCCAAAAATAACCTTACTCTTAAAATTATATGTAGTAGAGAGAGTAAGGATCGATCCAACGGAGAGTAATTAGTATAAATTTTATTCTATGTGAACAACGATTGGGGGAGAGAGTTTTGAAAAGAAAATTTAAGAAGAGCTAAACAAATTAAAGTATTAAAATCAATCAAGGGACAAATATTGGTCTCAGTGAACATTCACCATTGGAAATCATAAATTTGATCATTGATGCAAGCATACATTAAATCATACTTTGAACAGTTACCGTTGGAAGTATCTTCCTATCTCTCTTAGGCTTAGTTAATCAGATACAAGCGACCTAATTAACTTTACTTACTAAATAATCTAAGACAAGCGCTATAGATTTAATCTAGCAGTTTCTTAAAGAATAAAGAAATCGATAAAGCAAAATAATACAAGCACAAGCGGTTGCATTTAATTTTGTCAAACGTTTTCTCCTGATCTAATAAAACAAAGCAGTTTATTAAAGCTTGGTTGCTTCACAAATTAGAAACATCAAACTATTACGGATTTGATATCTAATTTAGCGGTAGATCGAAATGAATAATAAACTAGTAGGCCTCCTAGTAATTAACAAAACAATCATAAAAGTTGGCATAGAAAAACATTCAATATTCAAAGTATAACTCAATATGTAAAGCAATTTAGATCTCACAAGTTTATTGATTCCAAGGCTTCCGTACACTTCGACCAAGACTTCTAGCCGCACATGTTCATCAAAACTTCAAAAGAAAAGTTGGAGAAGTAGAGAAGAGTTGTGTTGTGTGGTTCTTCTCATGATTTCTACCCCCTTTTATACACCATAAATTAGTTGTGTCAAGCCCACAATATCTCCCCACATATCCTCTAAAAGTTACAACTTCTCAAAACCAAATAGAATAAGTCATAGAACAAGTAGGAACATGGTTTTTTGGTTCCTATTTTTGTTCACAGCATCTTTGACCCAATTTCAAGTCTGATTTCGCCCATGATGCAGCTTGATTTGCGAAAAACACAAAATATAAAAGTTTTAGCCCTGTGTCTTAGCTTTCAAAAACTTTTGAATCACCTCCATTGCTTTTCGGATGAGAAAGTTATGCCATTTTGGTGAAAGGTGTCAAAACTGTCCAGAATTGTATTTTAGCTCCATTTTACACATAGTCTCCAAATTCATCCTACAGCAAAATATAAATATAATGAGTACCTATAGTCATAAAATGAGCATAAAATGATGAACATTAAGGGATAAAAATAACATTTTACGTTATCATCAAATACCCCCACACTTAACTTTTGTTCGTCCTCAGACAAAACTCTTATTTATTTATTTTCAAAACAAAATCAAGGTTGTAATGTTATAAATAAAGAATAACCATGCTCTTCAAAACTCATAACATATCTGTAGGACCGTTGAGCACCTCTAGAGGGGGGGGTGAATAGAGTGTGTGCGTGTGCAGCGGAAAATAATCACCAAAAAAAACTTTAAGCAATAACTATGGCAGTAAATAAATCCAGTAAGTAAGAGTTAAGAATTCAAACTCAGTGACACAGCGATGTATACTGGTATCCCTCTGAGAGGACTAATCCAGTCTCGAGTACTCTTGCTCGATGTTAATCCACTATGGCACAAGCTTTAACTGAGTGCTTGCAACTCTTACAACACCGTGCTTGGCGACAAGTGCACGACCGACTTCACAACACCGTGCTTGGTGACGAGTGCACGACCGACTCCACAACACCGTGCTTGGTGACGAGCGCACGACCGACTCCAGAAAGCAATTAGAAAACTGGAATGTTTTCAATACAACCTCCTATACAACTCTTCAATACCAAACTCTAGATTAAACAGAACTGTACTGGCTTGGCTAAGAGTAAAGGCTTAGATATGAAAGTAAAAGCTCAGAACACTTTAGATAGAGAATAAGAGATGAAATTGGATTGTTTTAAATGAATGGTAATCTCAACTCTATTTATAGTGTTTTTGGGGAAACCGAACTCGGACAGAGTTCGGGCAGAGTTCGGATGCTAGGATTTCGCATACGAACGTTGGATGCAGATTTGGTGGGAACTGTATTTCAAATAACCCAGACCGAACTCGGGCCGAACTCGGACCGAACTCGGTCAGAGTTCTGTCAGAGTTCTGCTAGTTCAGAACAGTAAGGAATAACCAAATTTGCATAGGTTTTGGGCTTTTTGGAATTGTGGATTTTTGGGATACTTAGGTAGGCTTATTTTTGTTTATGGACTGAGAAAACCTAAGCCAGTACCGATCCGATCAATCTCACATTTTTCCTAGACTCAAATAAAAGGAAAAATACAGAATAAATATGAAAACTAATAGCCCTTTTGATGACGTCTTTTTCCTGACATAGAAGACGCATTTTTCCTTGACGGCAATTGTCCAAAGATAAACAGATCTGAAAATCTGAACATTGTTCGAGGCCCCGGATAGGTCGTTAGGCGTTCAGAGAAATCTTCTTGTATAACGTCGTCTTTGGCCCATCAATAATTCTCTGTTGCATATGTCCTGGTTTAATCATGTTTGATCATGCTTACTGCATGTCTATAAGAACATGTTAGACAAACAGAATAATATGATACAAGCATAACAATATGATATCGAACATTAGGACAATGCTAACATTAGGACAATGCTAAGTTTAAGTAGCAACATGATAGTAATTATATGAATATTAGTGATGTCATTATGTTAAACTTAATTGATTAGCCATATTCAAAAACATGATATAATCATTGGGCTAACAATCTCCCCCTTTTTGATTATGGCAAATCCTTTAAGTTTAATATATACAATAGATGCATGTATCACTAATAAACACATAATACTAGAATATTGTGTGCTGACTTAAACTTATTTCTCCCCCTTTGACATGATCAAAAAAATAAGCTCCCCCGTAATAAAGAGATAAAACAACTCAAGCATAAGTATAGGAGGAAGGAAAAAAGAATAATAATCATGATCAAGGATTAGGAGAACAGTGAAACGACATCTTTAGAAAATTGCATAACTAAGGTAGAAAAATTTGTCAAAATAGTTGGTTGAACTTAAACAAAGAACATTGAAATCAAACAATACATAGTTTACCAACTAGAAATCCAAAAATGATATTCAAAACTCAATATTATTATAAATATAACTCTAGTTTTGAAATATACCAATAAAGGATTTCAATAAGAAATAGAAATCAATATAGCAGAAATCAATCATTAGTCTATAATTCATGAGAAATTTACAGATCTAGTATATACCAAATAAAAAAATAATGAAACTTTTAACAATGATCACAAAATATGATTCATAATTTGCCCATACAAATTAGTGAGTCAATTCCATAAAGCGTATAATCGAAAAGAGATCAAATAAGTATACTAGAATTTATGCAAAATTTATACCAAAGTTCATGCATTTGAATTCAATTACCTTAGCATGATATATGTATATCCATTAGATAAACATGAAGGTAATGAAGACAAAATACTTGAAAAGGAGAAATTCAGTTGACTTGAATGCTCCCTCGCAAAGTATGACCAGTCTAAATATAGCTAATCATGAACTTTAAGATAAAATCTCAATAAGAAATGCCAACAGTGTAAAACTCAAAAAGATTATCAATAAATTAAATTAATTTTGGCATGATAACTTTTAGAAACTCGAATGAGAGAATTAAAAATAATAATAATAATCATATATTCTCTCATAAAATACAAATCTAAATATCATGAACAACTCAACAAGATATGTTAGGAAAAAAAATATGCCCATGATGAACTAGTTATACCACATATTAAGGGCATAAAGGAATTGAAACAATTAATTTGCTCCCCCTTAAAATATGTGTATATAGTTAAAAATAATAATTTATATGCATAAATAGATAAAATAAATAATCAAAAGATCTAAGGGATATCCAAGATATGCATCTTTTCTTACTTCGATCAAACGCATATAAAATTCCAAACTCAAAAACAATATCATCTTTAGGCAAATAAAAGAAATATCCAATAAATAAATGCTGAAAGATGAACAACGAAAATATATCTCCAATATATATAAAAAAAATCAAGACATTAAAAGATTTTGAAAACTGTCTTTAATAATAATTTGATTACCGGACAGATTCATAAATCAAAAAGAATCAAGAGACTTTTTCTTAAAATATGGAATTTATTGTGAAAAACTGTCTTAATAAATGTTCGAATGCGTCCATTTAGTCCTCAGACTGAAAGCTGGTGATTCGAATCACGAAAACAATTACAATAAAAGAATCCATAAATAATAAATAATTCATTTGAACAACTAAACATAACCTGATAAATGTCCAAAGAAAAGTGTATTATAGAAATATGTCATGTCAAGGGGATTGACTTGAAACAATTAACTACTCCACCTTTACATGGTTATATCCAAAAATAATAGTATAGATAAAATTTAAGAATTTCGGAGACATATTTCCAGAAGTAGAAAGTTAATCCAAAATAGTAGGTCTTCTTATCAAAGTTCATTTCTTCCCTTTTTAAAGCCTTTGCACGATGTCCACCTGACAACCGTAAGGTTAAAGAAAAGAAACGCTTTGAGAGAGAGACTCAATATACTTGACTTCTCCCCGCAAAGAATTACTGCTATAGGCAGTTAGTAACTTGAATAGAGATAATAATATAAAGCTTAAAATCATGAATATTACACAAGCTAAAGATGAAATAACAATACCATAATATTCAATGAGTAGTCACGAATACGAAAAACAATCATCTTTAGACAAAAGAAGAAATATCCATTAAATGAACATTTAAAAATAAAAATAATCAAAAGATATTTCAAATTAGCATGATGAATAATCGTATAAGTCAAAAGATGACATTAATTGATCTATGCTATAGAATCTCACAATCGACAAGATAGATCAACATGTGCTACCTTTTAAAAATAAATCATTAAATAATATTATTCATGAAATCTAAAATTCAAAATCCATCAGATAATAATTGCAATTAGATCTAAATAAATCTTTAGTTTATAAGTGTTGATCAATCTTAGGTTAGCTGTAGAGGTACTGTCCCAGCTAACGGAGGTTCACCGGGGAACACTTAAGTACCGCTTCGCTTCGACCGTAGTCGTGGTGACAGACAGACCCTTTGTGGGCTTCTACCCAAAACAAATCTCTTCTTTAATAACTGAGGATTTAAGAAGAATTAGTGCAATATAAAAAAATTATATTCTATGGACTTAAAAATCTTAGAACAATGTAGCAAACAGCATAAGATGTATCAATTACATTAATCCATACGTGCTACAAAATTATTGGGTAACAATAAAATATAAAACATTTGTAAATCAAATATAGAACCTAGATACGTTGATGTATTCTGGAATCTAGGGGACTAGGTTCAGTACCTTGGATCCAGAACTAGATATAGTTGCATTTGACCTTAATAAATCTTAAGTCTATAAAGTATTGATCACTTCGGGTTAGCTGTAGGGGCCGGTTCCCAGCTAGCGGTAGTCCGAAGACTAGTACACCGTGTCGCTTCAGGCTATTTACACCTGTATGACAGAAGGACCCTTTCGGCTAGTTCCCAAAATAATTTCTACTCTTAAGAACTTAGATTCAAAGGAATATATGTAGTATCATCGAACATTATCGAAATCCAGAATCGCTAAAAGTAAATACCCAAGGAATGGTTTATCAAGACTAATATATTAAAAATATCATGTATCCAAAATGTCAACCAAAAAGCCAATAAAAATATCATTAAAAGGCTTTGAGGAAGAAGATAATAAGGAGAAGTACATGAATTGTTAAAAAAAAATAGCTTACATGAGATAAGCACAAGTTTGAAACTACTTTTCAAAATATAAAAAGAACTTGAACTTAACTCATATCCCCATAAAGATATTTATACAAAATTATATATCAATAAAATATATGAGCAATAAATGACAATATATGAAGTACTCATGTATCCTTAATAAACCTTGAAAAATTATCACAAGATCAAGAACATGTATAAATATGCTTTATCAGACAAAGATTTAATTGATTCATAAGAAGGTAATCACAATAAAATTCGAGAATCAATAGTGAAGTATATTATGCAAGCACAAGGTTAACATAAAAGTATATGTATATTTATCAAGTAAATAGGAGACTTGTGCTAAACATACATACTCACAAAATACCAATCAAAGTAATATGACATGTTAAAGACAAATCGATAAGAAGTGACCATTAAAATATTAAAGGCGAAGAGTCAAAACATATTCACCAAAACAAAATTAAGCTCATATGCATGCTTCAATAATAAAGATTAACAGTAAATAGCATACATAGACAAATGTGTCACACTAATAAAAAATAAAATATAGTGTGAACTAAACATTTAAGCTAAACAGCTAGTCAAACTAGGATTATGTCTCATATCAATTCAAACAATAAACAATTAAAAGATATCAATGAGATCTAATAGCAAGAAATCAATAAGAACATGCTAAATATTAAAAACTATTTAGAAAGCATGTTACCGAAGTGGTTCTAGTGACCACACTTCTGTTGGTGCAATTGCATGGAAGATGACCTTTGTAGCTTTGCAATCACCAACATGTTCCATGGTTCTATTTGATATGATAAGCTTCACCTGCAATATAGGTGAAGACTTTGGTATCCAATACTTGGATCCAGATTTGTTAGCTTTGGGAATCCATTTGCACAAGTTCATATCAACTAGTTTTCTAATCTGACAATGATTAGAAATATGTCCATTCATACCACAATAATGACAGAAAGAATTAACATTAGTACTATGTGTAGCAGTATGAGAACGTGCAGTAGTGTGATATGATGTGCGTGGATAATTATAATAGAAAGCATGGTTATGTGAAGCTTTAGCTTTGCTTGCTTCCTTTCTAGATGATCTGTCGTGTGTGACTTTGTGATGTGTCACGTGTCTTGTGTTAGACTGAGTCATAGGTTGTACTATCTGCTTTCCCAGTCTAATCTCTAACTTTTTAGAGTTAGCACAGATCTCATCATATTGAGCAGAAAGAGCATCAATTCTACATGAAGCAATAGAATACTTCTTCTTTTCCGATTCTAATTCCTCCTTAAGTTTAGCATTTTCTTGAGAGCTTTTCTCAATGCATTCAAGTGCCTCATGCAATCTAAACTCAAGTATGAAAATCTCAGTAGAATTATCAGAAGTAGAAGTGTTTCTAGCATCATTCAATAAGCAAGTCAGCTTTTCATTCTCAAGCTTATAGCAGAGAATATCCTTTTTAGCTTGCTTATACTTATCTAATACTTTCTCGTGTTCTTTCAATAGATCACTGAAAGCATCAGATAGGTTATCATAAGAAAATTCACTCTCTTCAGAAAAAGAATTTTGTACCTCGTTAGATAATGCCATTGAGCATAAATTTACAGCTTGATGAGGTCTCTCTTCTTTTTCTTCTTCTTCAGACTCTCTTGCTTTGCTTTCACACCATATACCCGATGATCTTCCTTCATTTGATTGTTCGTAGTGACTCTCCTTTCTTGTAGTAGTACAATCGTCTTGGATGTGGTCTATCTTCTTGTAGTTGTCACATATAAGCTCTTCTTCGTATAAGGGATTGTGTTGTACCTTTAATCCCAATTCCATCATACACATATTTGCATCATTATGAAGACTATCCTCCTCTCTGGAGTTGCTAGCTTTGCTTTCATACCTGCACTCATAAGTAGCTTCAAGAACTTTCCAAATTTTATGAGATGTTGTGCAAGTAGAAATAAGATAGAATACATTTGTGTCTACAGCACAATAAAAAGCATGCTTTGCTTTTGCATCAAGGCTAGCTAACTTCTTCTCTTCCTCTGTGTAACTATAATAAGGCTTGTTAATAATAGAGGATGTGAGAATAGAAGTGATAGTAGGCTTTTGGTAGCCATTGACAACAATTGACCATAAGTCAAAGTCTTGAGACTTCAGGTACAAGCTCATCCGTGTTTTCCAGTAACTATAGTTCATTCCATCAAATATTGGGAGTCTATTTGTGGATTGCACTTCACCTGTGAATATTGAATTCACGGCTGCCATATTTATACTCTCTAGGGTATGTTATTAAGAATCTAACCTGCTCTGATACCAATTGTAGGACCGTTGAGCACCTCTAGAGGGGGGGTGAATAGAGTGTGTGCGTGTGCAGCGGAAAATAATCACCAAAAAAAACTTTAAGCAATAACTATGGCAGTAAATAAATCTAGTAAAGTAAGAGTTAAGAATTCAAACTCAGTGACACAGCGATGTATACTGGTATCCCTCTGAGAGGACTAATCCAGTCTCGAGTACTCTTGCTCGATGTTAATCCACTATGGCACAAGCTTTAACTGAGTGCTTGCAACTCTTACAACACCGTGCTTGGCGACAAGTGCACGACCGACTTCACAACACCGTGCTTGGTGACGAGTGCACGACCGACTCCACAACACCGTGCTTGGTGACGAGCGCACGACCGACTCCAGAAAGCAATTGGAAAACTGGAACGTTTTCTGAATACAACCTCCTATACAACTCTTCAATACCAAACTCTAGATTAAACAGAAACTGTACTGGCTTGGCTAAGAGTCGTAAAGGCTTAGATATGAAAGTAAAAGCTCAGAACACTTTAGATAGAGAAGATAAGAGATGAAATTGGATTGTTTTAAATGAATGGTAATCTCAACTCTATTTATAGTGTTTTTGGGGAAACCGAACTCGGACAGAGTTCAGGCAGAGTTCGGATGCTAGGATTTCGCATACGAACGTTGGATGCAGATTTGGTGGGAACTGTATTTCAAATAACCCAGACCGAACTCGGGCCGAACTCGGACCGAACTCGGTCAGAGTTCTGTCAGAGTTCTGCTAGTTCAGAACAGTAAGGAATAAACCAAATTTGCATAGGTTTTGGGCTTTTTGGAATTGTGGATTTTTGGGATACTTAGGTAGGCTTATTTTTGTTTATGGACTGAGAAAAACCTAAGCCAGTACCGATCCGATCAATCTCACATTTTTCCTAGACTCAAATAAAAGGAAAAATACAGAATAAATATGAAAACTAATAGCCCTTTTGATGACGTCTTTTTCCTGACATAGAAGACGCATTTTTCCTTGACGACAATTGTCCAAAGATAAACAGATCTGAAAATCTGAACATTGTTCGAGGCCCCGGATAGGTCGTTAGGCGGTTCAGAGAAATCTTCTTGTATAACGTCGTCTTTGGCCCATCAATAATTCTCTGTTGCATATGTCCTGGTTTAATCATGTTTGATCATGCTTACTGCATGTCTATAAGAACATGTTAGACAAACAGAATAATATGATACAAGCATAACAATATGATATCGAACATTTAGGACAATGCTAACATTAGGACAATGCTAAGTTTAAGTAGCAACATGATAGTAATTATGTGAATACTAGTGATGTCATTATGTTAAACTTAATTGATTAGCCATATTCAAAAACATGATATAATCTTTGGGCTAACAATATCATGAAAATATTCTTATACAACTTCTAATTACTTAGTAAGTAATTTAATTTGAAGATAGAGTAAACTAAATTGGTAGACCCTCACGGGAATAAACACTCAACTTTCGTATATTTGAAGGGTATGTGTTTCGCTCAAATTTATTCCAATAGAAATGATCTACCATAAGCTTGCATATCTTCTCATTCTCTACCACTTGGATCACATGCATAACACAAATCATAAGGACTTTTTATGGGTTGTAGCGGGGCTTAGGATTAAGGTAGGATATATTTTGGGAGTGTAGCTCAAAAGCCATCAAAACTAGTAGAGCAAAAATGATTTAACTCAAGCTCGCATATAAAAATAATAGAACTAATCACCCCATTTAGCTTATTCAAATTGACCTTAAAGCATTCAACATACCCCTTTATTGGAATTGGAGGAAGAATTATGAAAATGAATATCAAAAGTAAATTCCCCCATCACTTTTTTTTCATTACTTCTTTCTTTCTTTCGTTCTTTTTTCTCATCATCTTTTTTTATTTTCTTTTTTCATGTTCATTTTTTCGCTTTTTTTTTCATTTTTTCATGATGGAACTCAAGAATTTGAGAATAAAAATATGTAGCCAAACTAGAAATTCAGATACCCACACACTTATTTTTATACACCCATACATATCATAATACTCCACTAGTTTTCTGGCATGGGTAAAGATATTGTTTTTTCAGGTTAAAGCTTGTAATATGGGTTCACAAAAATAGAAGCAGCTCAAAGGGTTCAACCAAAGGAAAAATAATTTTAGGGTAGGCTATTTGGCTTATGTAGCATACAACAAAGATGGCCTTAATCATATTCATGTATGCATGTGTCGATGTGACCTTGAAGAGAATCTAAGCAAGTTCTAGAGAAACAAGTCCATGAAAGAATATCTTTCATCAAAAAAATAACCAGACTGATGTGTCAGTACAAAGGCCCAAAATCTCACCGTCTTTTGTCTACCAAACTTGGTCACAACCATCCTCAAGGAAAATAACTATACTAATTAATTCTAAGTCGAAAAGAGTATTTATCAATCATGTTATGAATTTTTCAAACTCAGTTGAATCTTGTTCATGGCATACACAACAAAAAATATTGAAAATCACAAAAAAAATCTTTTTTTTGAAAATAAAATAAAATAAAACTTTATTGAAAACCACAAAAAAAACTTTTTTTAAATCGAAAAAACTAAAATTGCTTACAATAATTTAAATCCTCCCCCACACTAAAATTGACATTGTGCCCAATGTAAGCCTAAATGCAAATAGAAAAAAAAACAAAAATAGAAATGCAAGAATAAGAACAAACTTCCCTTGGGTTGCCTCCCAAGCAGCGCCTTTGTTTAATACGTTGTTGGCTCGACTCTATGCACACTTGAGACAACTACGCAAAGATTTTACATCTTTAATAGAGGCCTGCAAAATAGAGGGTGAAAACATATTGTTAAAAATTGATAATAAATATAAGAAATGTTACCTGATTGTTGTCTTTTTATAAAAGCATTCAATCCCGCAACAGTTTTGTGCATATTATTACTCAAGACTAACTCCTCATTCTCTTTCGTGAGATGCTCATTAATGGCAATATCTAATCCATCTTTGCCATTAAGTTCAAAAACTTCTGTATTTGGTACTACGTCGTCATTAGGAACATTC
Source organism: Iris pallida (assembly GCA_029216955.1). Taxonomy (NCBI): domain Eukaryota; kingdom Viridiplantae; phylum Streptophyta; class Magnoliopsida; order Asparagales; family Iridaceae; genus Iris; species Iris pallida. The sequence goes on along the minus strand of JANAVB010026900.1, from coordinate 5,196 downwards.
GTGTCTGCAGCGCTATTTTTCTCTTCTTTCTGTTTTGACGACGTTGGTGCTTCTTCTGCTAGAATGTCCACTTCTTTATCATTTCTCAAAATGATTGTACTTGTATAGTCTTTTGGATTTATTATTTGAGATGATAATTTTTTCGAACTTTGTGCCTCCAGCTTTTTAATTGTTGTAGCCATTTGGCTCATTTGATTGTTCAGACTTTGGATGCTGGCCCTTGTCTCCTTTTGAAATTGCAAGGTATTATTGGCAATAGACTTAACAATATCTTCTAGAGATATACCAGAATTATAAGTTTGGTTTGATTGTTGTTCATGGAGATATGGTTGCTTGTACTGCTGGTAACTTGGAAAATTTTGAGTTACATTGTGCTCGTCTTCAAGTATTGGACACATATCAGTTGGATGCCCTACTATTGAACAAATCTCACAAGCCATTGTTGTTTGCATGTTACCACCTACAACCATTTGATGAACAAGAGAAGTTAAACTAGCAATTTGTTGTTGAAGAAAAGAAACATTTACCTCGTTAGCGTGCCTAGATAGGATCCAGCCAAGTGCCAAATTGTTGAGAATTGGTCATCATGTCCTGTTAAATTTTTTTTTGGCTAATAGAAAAAATTATTTTATTACAAGAACGAAATAAAGATCAAAAAATCACAAAAATTAACTAAAATTACTCCCCGGCAACGGCGCCAAAATTTGGTGTGCTGTCGCAGGCACCCAAAAATAAAACCTTACTTTTAAAATTATATGTAGTAGAGAGTAAGGATCGATCCCACGGAGAGTAATTAGTATACATTTTATTCTATGTGAACAAGGATTAGGGGAGAGAGTTTTGAAAAAAAAATTTAAGAAGAGCTAAACCAATTAAAGTATTAAAATCAATCAAGGGACAAATATTGGTCTCAGTGAACATTCACCATTGGAAATCATAAAATTTGATCATTGATGAAAGCATACATTAAATCATACTTTGAACATTTACCGTTGGAAGTATCTTCCTATCTCTCTTAGGCTTAGTTAATCAGATACAAGCGACCTAATTAACTTTACTTACTAAATAATCTAAGACAAGCGCTATAGATTTAATCTAGCAGTTTCTTAAAGAATAAAGAAATCGATAAAGCAAAATAATACAAGCACAAGCGGTTGCATTTAATTTTGTCAAACGTTTTTCTCCTAAGATCTAATAAAACAAAGCAGTTTATTAAAGATTGGTGCTTCACAAATTAGAAACATCAAACTATTACGGATTTGATATCTAATTTAGCGGTAGATCGAAATGAATTAAACTAGTAGGCCTCCTAGTAATTAAACAAAACAATCATGAAAGTTGGCATAGAAAAATATTCAATATTCAAAGTATAACTCAAATATATAAAGCAATTTAGATCTCACAAGTTTACTGATTCCAAGGCTTCCGTATACTTCGACCAACAAGACTTCTAGTCGCACATGTTCATCAAAACTTCAAAAGAAAAGTTGGAGAAGAAGGGAAGAGTTGTGTTGTGTGGTTCTTCTCATGATTTCTACCCCCTTTTATACACCATAAATTAGTTGTGTCAAACCCACAATATCTCACCATATATCCTCTAAAAGTTACAACTTCTCAAACCAAATAGAATAAGTCATAGAAAAAGTAGGAACATGGTTGTTTTGGTTCCTATTTTTGTTCACAACATCTTTGACCCAACTTCAAGTCTGATTTCGTCCATGATGCAAATTGATTTGCGAAAAACACAAAATATAAAAGTTTTAGCCCTGTGCCTTAGCTTTCCAAAACTTTTCGAATCACCTTCATTGCTTTTCGGATGAGAAAATTATTTCCATTTTGGTGAAAGGTGTCAAAACTGTCCAGAATTGCATTTTAGCTCCATTTACACATAGTGTCTCCAAATTCATCCTACAGCAAAATATAAATATAATGAGTACCTATAGTCATAAAATGAGCATAAAATGATGAACTTTCATAATTAGTCTAGAACTTTTATAATTAGTCCAATAAATATCCCCTTAATTCCCATTAGCATAATCATTCCAAAATCACATATCCATCCATCCTGACCGTGTCCTAGTCGTGTCGGTATGTCCATTCGTATTTTATTAGATTTTTAGCTATTACATTACATCCATCCGTGTCCGACAGGACACGTCCCAAAAACCTACCCAAATTCTAGAAACCCACAATTCCTCGTGCCCCCAGGTCTGATCCCGAGGACACGAACACACCTGTGCAATTGGACACACCCGACCTGATATCCTGCACCCAGTTTTCTTGTGTCCGTAGTACACGACACAGCCAGAAGTACAAGAATCCTATACAACCTTCCTCGTGTCCCCAGGGACACATACACAACCGCCCCAACCCTCGGTGGCGAGCACCACAGTGCCCTGTCTGGCTGATACATGCTCCGCCATCACCTGGCCATCTCCACCACCACCACCACCACCACCATAGCTCTTCACTGATCTCCACCGACAGTAGCCGTCGTGCCCAGTCATCGATCATCTCATCAATTTCATAGATCATGACTGATTCCCCTCGCCGATCCCTTCTCAACCACCGCCTTGTTGCACCACTACATCGGATGACTGCCTCCTCGTCCACTGATCTGTCGTATTATCCTCCTAGCTCATGTCCGCCCCTCCTTACTAGTTTCTTCCTCCCTAGATCCAGGACTTTGACCCGCGCCACTGGACGCCATGACACCTCTCTCCCGGCGTTCAACGACAAGATCCTTCTGACTCCACTAAAACTACTATAGGTTTAGATGGTTGTCGCGTCTACAGTCGCTGCTCCTGATCGCGGCCAGTGGATCTGCCACAGCTCCAACATCCCAAGCTACCACCAACCTCTGACTGGATAACTCGGCATAGCACCACCGTATGGTTCCAAGAGACTCTGTTAGTCTTTTCCTCTCATTTCCTTCTCATTCTTTCTTCACATTTCATTTGTTTCCCCTCCTATATGTGTGTGAGAGAGAGAGAGATATATAGCAGTATAGTAGGTAGGCTAGGTTAGTGGTCATAGGCCTATGGACTAAAAGAAAGAAAAATGATAAGAAAAGAAATGGAAAGAAAAGAAGGAGAGTGGGTTGTCCAAATGGGCTGGGCCTTTGTGGGTTTATTGTGTTAAATAGGAAGGCTATGGGCTAAGAGGCCTTGGGTTGGCCCTGGCCTATTAGTTTGAGCTCGATCACTAGAATGGTAGGTCATTTGCTAATTGGTTTGGGCTTGAGCCTAGTATATTGTACAATCATCTTGTTTGGTTGGGAATGTGTTAGAGATTATTTTAGTGGGCTTGTGTATACAAGTCTTATATATTTGGGCTTAAAAGTATTAAAGATCTAGAATATGTTTTAGTAGGTTTTTTCAAGGGTTTATTTAGATTGGGTTATTGGGCTTCATCGAATCATGGATTGGTATAATCTAGTTGATAGACATGTATTCCCTTTGATTAACCATAGAAGCTCTAAGAGTTGTTCTAGAATCTTTAGGGATTTCATTGAAATCAAGTAGGAAATCTAGGTTATGTAGAAACGTAGTAAATGAATCTTGTATTGTTGAATAGGTTAGGACCAGGTGCAACCCTACATATTGGACTAAGGCGAGTACTCCTTACAAGATGTTTTTTTATACATTATAATATTATATTTTATTCCATGCTTGTCATGTTTCATTTGTGAAACGGCTTTAACACGATGACTCTGTATTATATGTTATTGTTCATGTACTCTGTTAATCAGATCGTAATATTGTCTGATATTGTTTTTTAAACATCGGTGAAGGGGAAATGCCAAGTAGATATGTGGGTAACCCTTTGTTTCTGACTAATAGTTCGACATACACTGCAAGTATGTCGAGCCATACCAATCTGAGTAAAATTCCAGCCGCCTACATATTGAAAACGGTATTTCGATACACATAGATTGTTAGTCGTGTAGTTCTTATTTATTTTATGATCTCGTGATTAGTCATGTTTGTTGTTCATCGTTTGTTCTCATGACTATTTGCGTTTATTATGTTGCTCATAGTTTCTCATGTTACAGGTTCATGCTCATGTCAGCATTCAGTGTCTCATTTCCTGGTTTTATTTCCTGTATTATTTACATGCTTTATTTTGTATAGGTCGACATGTTGTTTGGATGTACTTTTCTTTCGTTCTAACAGGACTGTTAACATATTAGGTTTGGAGATGGCATATGGACTGAGGAGCTTCTGGAAGACTCTAAAGATTAGAATAGATTTTAGTATATTAGATGTTATAGTTTTTTACGGCTGTTACTGTTGTACATTGATGATGATGAGATTACTGGATTTGTCTCCAGAGACTTAGATATGTATGTACTAAAAATCACATAGTGGACTGGTGATCGTGTGAGTGTGTGATGGGTTGTCTTCGTTTATTAGTTCTGTGATTGAGCTAAAGATTGATATCATGCTTATTTGATGATTTATGAGGTATAAGCAGCTTACTACCGATGTATACAACAGCATAAGCTGCGCATGTCCGACTCGTATCCAGAAATATGGGAGCGAGTCGTGACATATTTTTAGTTGTGGCCCATGCGGATCTATCCATTGGTGCTTAGGACTAGAGTTCCATTGGGTGCCTGCAAGATAGGAATGCTCAATCACAGTTTACGCCGTTATGTTATTGTATGATTTTATGATCATTTCTTAATCATTTGATTTGACCTATATTGCTTTCCAAATTACTCTATCTTTATTCTTTCCTTACAGAGATGGTTCAAACCAGGAACACCGTAGGAGGCCTACCCAGAGAGGATAAGCATATTGCACCTGTAGCACCTGAGTATCCTCCTCCACCTGCTACCTCGACTATTAACCTAGATGGAGCCCAATTACTTGGACTTTTCCAAGGACTCTATTTGCCATTAAAAGTAAAAATAAACTTTTGTATTGAACAAATGAAATAGAGTACAACTTTGACTCTTGATGGAATCTTTCTAGTATAATTTGTTTTTTCTAGGGACATGTGGTGATGGAGGGTTGATTCTTTACTCTTGATATTCTGACGACGATCAAGAGGCAAATACAGGTCTTTGGCTGGACGACGATTAGGCTCTCCTGAAGTATGCTCAGACACTCTAAATGTCTGGGCAACTGTCTCTCTGTGTGTGTCCGTCGTGATGAATGAAGGAATGATCCTTCTATTTATAGAAATTGG
>JANAVB010026899.1:0-12632 GCA_029216955.1 Iris pallida | reverse complement strand
TATATATATACATTATTAAATGTTATAGAATATTTTTAGATGACATTTACAAAGTGTCATAATTTGACGACACTTATGAACTGACATTGAAGTACACTAACATGACACTAGTAAAGTGCCGTAGAATAGGCATTACATGACATTCAGAAAATGTCGTCATAAAGTTATTACATGACACTTATCTAGTGTCGTTGAAAGTCAAAAACTTACTATGTACACCCCCTCTAGACAGCACCAAAAAAGTGTTATGGAAAGTCATTAACGACACTTTTCGAGTGTCGTTAAAACACTTTTTGTTGTAGTGGATCTCTTGCCACTATTGACGAGATAGTTTATTCAGAGCTTTCACTATCTGCGTCAAAGTCAGACAAAGAATCTTCTCCCAAATGAGTAATGGGAAGATCTTCCTGATTGAAGACATCTTGGTCCAAATTCCGATCTTTCGATCTGGTATGTTGATAGACCCCTTCACTAGATTCACGGGGTTGTCCCAAGTACTGTTGGCTCGAGATTGCGAGACGTGCTATGTTTTGAAGATTTTCTATCCCCAGTGTCTCGGGAAGTCATGTTGACAAAAGCATATAATATCTCATCTTCATCTCCCATCATAGGTTCAGGAGTTGAAGCATAGTAAAGTCGATCGAAGATAGATCGTTTAGTTGATTGGCAACAACACTTGATGACCACTTCATGAAGACAGTGACATTCTGATAAATGATCTAGAGGTGAGTGAGACATCTCTGTGATCTTCCGTCTTTGTGTAAGACGTTCCCGGAGATCAGTCACCACTACAGGACGAGAAGAAGTTGGAGGAACATATTCCTTAATGATGTTAGGAACATGACTTTGGTTCTTAAGATGCTTAGTTCTGTGAGTGTACAAAGAAGTACTTAACTCATTGGCATAAGTGATTGGGTTCTTCTTTTTAAACTTTTACTTTTGGTGCAAATTGGCCTTTGGCATAGGATTCTTGCATTTCACTGAGGTTGATACTGATTGACGCCTGTTGAGATAAGCGTGTAAATCAGAGAATTCTGCTCCTGGTGCCTCTGTTTGAGATACCATCAATTTTCCTTGCTTGGATCTTGAGATATACAAGGTTGGAAGATCTTGAGCAGTTACCATAAGAGTAGGCAGGATGCCTCTTTGATCAGTATACTTTCCCCTGGCAGAGATTTGAAGATCTCTGTTTAAGGGAATACAAAATGATATATCTTCCTCTGAGTCATAGACTAGGGAAGATTGAGAAAAGACCAAAGGGTGCTTTCCTTTATTTTGTGAAGGGTTAGCTAAAAAGCGTTTTCTTCTGTTTTGTTGTGGAACCACCTTAGGCGTAGGTTACGGCAGTTGAGGAAGTGTCAAAAGACCCTTCCCTTTGTTCTGTCTAGTTTTGGCACTAGAACATTGTTTCTCCAAGTTCAGAACTGGAGAAGAAGAGGGAATAGCCAAAAGACTAGTTCCCTTAGGTTGTGCTAGGGCAACATGGTGTGCAAACTGCTACTGAGCAGCAGAATGCTTAGGTTGCGCCATAGCCAAATGGGCTACTGGTTGCGCCTTAGTAGCAGGTTGCACCTTGGCAGCAAGATGAGTTGACTACGCCTTGGCAGCAGAGGAAGTGGACTGCACCTTAGCGGTAAGGGGAGTAGGTTGCGTACGGGCAACAGAAGCAGAGTGAATAGACTGTGCCTTGGCAGCAGAACGGGTGGATTGCGTGCAGGCAACAGAAGCAGGCTGCGCCTTGGCAGCAAAAGCAGTGGGTTGCGCACGGGCAACAGAAGCAGGCTGCACCTTGGCAGCAAAAGCAGTGGGTTACGCACGGGCAACAGAAGCAGGCTGCACCTGAGCCACAGATACAGATTGCGCCTGGGCAACAGAGCGCTCAGGTTGCGCTTGGGCAACAACAACTCATGTGGAAGACTTAGGAGTCCATACAGTTCTGTTTTTGGTGATAGCCACAGTGTGCTTGTTGCTCTTGTTGTTGATCATATCCTCATAGGCTGTCTGGTTGACTTGAACAACCAGAGTCTTCTGCATCTTGCCGATTGACGCAGCATCACATTGAGTTGTCACCTTCTCGTCGGAGGAGAAAGTCGTCCCCAGCAGAGTCGCCATTTTGTTTGCAAAAATAAAAAGTTTATAACAAACTTTAAAAGAATCGTACAATGTACAATAAATTCTGGAGAAGTACAACTTTAGGAATATGATCAGAAGACGATCACTTTATCCCTTGGACTATGTGAACTTGAAGACTAGAGCCTCTAGAGAATGCAGCAGCAATCTTGCAGAATTTTTGATCTCTGTGATGCTTTGATAATGATTAGAAACTCTATTTATAGAGTTCTGGAAATAACTGTTTAGCAGTTATTCTGATGTACGCGAGGTTGAACTGCGCCACTTTGGGTTACACCAACCTTAAGTTGCGCCAACTTCCATTCAGTTACACAATCGTGTACTAACTGTATTTAGATGCGTGACATCATGTGATTGAGATGCGCATGGTCGTGTACAGATTAGTAGACACGTTTTGAGAGATTAGTGGCATGTGCGCTACGTCATCCAGCTTTAGAACGTAAGTTGTCTTAACTTCATCTGGTTGCGCGAGCTTTAGTCAACGAGTCAAACTGCGCTTGATTGGGTTATGCATAGGCACGTGGCAGCATTTGAATGTATGAGAAGAATTTATTCAGATTGCGCCTAGGCACAACTTGCAGAGTGCGCGGAACAGCTGTTAACCACATCGTCTCGAGCGCCACGCTTTGCGGGATTCGAAGAGATTTTCTTCGTTTATCGTGCTGTCAGTTGTCAGTGCTGTCAGGCAATGATGGCAATTATTGTCAGGCGCCACATAGGCTTTGGTGCAATATGATTGGGCGCAGTCTAATATATGGCACAACCAGATCAGTGGCGCAGTTTGATCCCTGAGCTTCATAACAGTGGCACAGCTTGATTTCTGGGGCGCAACTTGATTGCTGAGTAGTAAATACATGGCGTAACTTGATTTTTTGGCTCTACAGACTCGACTCGAACTGACGTCTCACACAGTCATTCTACTTCTAGTGTTACCTTTTCTTTCTGGGCCAAGTGCAGTACTTCTCACATCTGAGAGCTCGTTGGACCTTTCCATATTCTAACTCAATTCGACCCGTCGAGATTATTCCCTTATTTATGTGGATTCGTCTCTTTTATTATCAAGCCTACTTGTGCAAGTTGAAAACATGCGATTTATTATGTGAAGGCTAAGATGAGGCGAGTTCACCAAGACTACCCCACCTGAACGAGGAGTCGCCTCGACCGAGCAGACCTTCGAGTAGCCGCTGCGAGGCTAAGTCCGAACGCCGTTGACGTTTCGATTCCTCCGATTGACTGAGCGGGACGGGGCACTACACCAGCTGTCAGCATTAATTATATGCTGATAAGATCTTCTCGAGCGTCGTATTGCGCGAGATTCGAATGGATTTTTCTTAATCTTCGTGCTGTCAGTTGTTAGATAATGATAATGCCGTTACAGCTTCTCGAGGAAGTACGCCACGTGGTGCTCGCGCAACCTGACTCCGGCACAACCAGATGTTGGCCCAACCTGATGTTGCGCAACTTGATGTTTTGGTGCAATATAATAATTTGGTGCCATTTGATCAACTCTTATTTTAAAACAGGGTGACATGGCGTACAAGCCACCAACTTCGCAGAGCGTGTCCACTATACTATCCACGACCACGTGCATCTCAATCAAACGATGCCACGCATCTACAGCAGTTGGTATAAACACTCGCGCAAGTTGCTATATTGTGCCACGCACAACCTGATGAAGCTTGTGCAAGGTAATCAAACAGTGTTCAGAACAGAGTGACGTGGCGCACAAGCCACTAACTTCGCAGAACGTACCTACTACACTGCCCACGACCATGCGCATCTCAATCAAACGATGCCATACGTCCTTAACAGTTAGTGCAACCGTTCGCACAAGTGAACAGGAGACGCACAACCTGAAGTGCACACAACCCAGAATAACTGCTAAACAGTTATTTCAAGAACTCTATAAATAGAGTTTCAAATCAATCTCAGAGCATGAAGAGTGATCATAATCTCCTGCTAATGTGTTGTTGCATCCGCCAGAGGCTCGTGTCTTCGATATCACATCGTCCAAGGGATAAAGTGACCGTCTTCTGATCAGATTCCTATATTTGTACTTTCCCAGAAATTAATTGTACTCTTGTACTCTTTTTTAAGTTTGTAACGAAAGAAATTTTGTTCTTGCAAACAAAGCGCAACCAGATATTGGCGCAACCTGATGTTGCACTACTTAATATTTTGGCGCAATATAATAATTTGGTGCCATTTGATGATCGAACACCTTAATAGGTGGCACAGCTTGATTTTTAGCCTCTACACCTTCCGATCCAGTCATTTTCAGTCTTCAGCAGCTTTGTCCGTTGGCTTTGCGCTGTCGCCCTCCAATAGACCATGCAATTCCTTACACCAAAGTAGATCCTCCATCCCTGGCTTCTTATTCGTCCAATTTCCCCTTATGAGGGTAATCATATATTCGAGTGTTCATCTGCTCCGTAGACATGGTTGTAGGAACCTTCAAAGCTCTGATACCAATTATTGGACGCGTGTTGAAGCGTTTGCCAATGATCGAAACCAACCCTCGTCTAACAGACACCAAGCAAAAGATGAAGACAAGTATATGGCAGTGACATACATGACTTGGACAAATCTCAACTTTTAATAACTCAAATAAAATTACAAGATTGACAGAACTCACGTTGAATCCTTTGCCCTAATAGGTTCAACCCCCTCACCACTCTCAAGAAAAAAGTAGAAGATTACAATTAAGACCACTCACCAAACCGTAGCAAACTTTCTAACCGAAATTGACGACTGCTCGATTAGATCTTTTTCTTCCTTCTGTCTTGGATGGCGAAGTCCTAAGAGCAAAGTACAAACTTTCTCTTATATTTTCTTGTGGACGATCATCTCGAATCTCCACTTTATGCCTCCACCCTCACTCATATAAATAAGATGAGAAACCTAATTTTAGAGTTAGAGAAACCTAATTTTAGGGTTAGAAAACCCTAAAGTAGTCCACAATCAGATCTGACCGTTCACCAACAACCAACGGTGTAGATTATATTCCATCACCAATTATGGACGTCAAAATATGGTCAAATTAAATATTTGATACAAATTTGTAAATCTAATTAAATCAGATATTTAATATAGATTTTCAAATCATATCAAATTAAATCTTTTACCATATTTGGGCTCTAAAATTTGCTCTTACCAAATTCAGACTGGACTGCAACACAAATTCTCTCTCCTTCTATCGCTCTAAGAGTAGGACACTCTTAATCTTCTCTACTCTTTAGTCGTTGTCAATCTCCTCTGTCACGTGCTGATATTGATGGATCAGAATTGTTTTTAGATCATTTGAGGTTCTTAATACACTCATAGCCTTATATTACTTACAAAATTTTACTCACCATACCAATTACAGTTGCATCTGTAGAAGTTTCTTTTTCCAAATTGAAGTTGATCAAACTTATCTTAGGTCAACTATGTCATAAAAAAGATTGAATGACTTGGCTATGTTATCCATCGAGAAAAAAATGGTTAAGAAAGTTGATTATATAGACTTCATCAGTACTTTTGCCTCCAAAACAACGAGACATAGTAGTATTTAAGTGAATAGGTGATGTCTTTGAGGATGCATTTGATGGACTAAGATTTTTTTTTTTCCTTTTTGTTATTACCATTATCAACTATTCCAAAATTGTTAGCTTTCTTTTTATTTATTGTCTGGAACATCAATTTTATTTTTTTATTTGGAACATATTCAGTTTTATTAGTACTTCATTATGTCATATATTATTTTGGATATTATATTTTTTGTTTTATTTCTTGAGTTTTGTGTTGATAATACCATTGTATCATTGTCAATGAAAAAATATATGAACATTAAGCTTTAAGGAGACTGCTTTTCGAGTTCGTCCCAGGTCTCAAAAATTGAGATTGACAGAAACATGTCATGCGTATAGAGAAACAGACACCTAGTACGGCGGTGTACTCGAGGGAACGGAGGGCTAAACCAAACATACTAGTCCATTACATTTTGATTGCAAATTAGCCAGTTTCAGATTGGTATTTGGGCACAGTAGACCCAAAAGACATACAATACAGCGTACACAAAGTTCTAAGTCACGGTTGGTTCACGGAATCATGATCTTGGTAAAGGAAAGTAATTCCTTTCCTATGTTTGGATGCATGAAGGAGAAAGGTGGAGGAAAGAAAAATAATTCTTAAAAGGAGGAAAAATAGGGAAGAAAATAGTTTCCCCCACCCATCCAAGGATTCACTTTCCCACACTAAGGCCTCGTTTGGTTCACAGAATGGAAGGGAAAGGAAATCAATTCTTTAGCATTTCCTTTCCTTCGGAAAATTACAATTTCTATGATTTTTTTTTCCGATTTTGGAAATGCCAAGGAATTTGGAAATGAAAGTGAATACTTCAATGTGGGAAAATAATTTTTTCCTTGGATGGATGGAATTACTTTCCTACCTAATTTTATTTCTATTGGGAATCACTTTACTTTCCTGCTCAATTCCTTTGACACCCAAACATAGAAAAGTAATCACTTTTATTTTCCAATCCGATGATTCCGCGGACCAAATGAGGCCTAAGAAATCACTTTATCTCCTAATTTTTTTGACTTTCAAACACCAGAAAGAAAAATATATAGTAATAGCAATTTTCCAAAAAAAAGAAGATAAAGAATTGATTTCTTTTCCTTCCCATTCCGTGAAACCAAACGAAGAGGAGCAGAACGATTGGTGTCATGGTCATTACTCCCTGTTTACCAAAACTAGATTATGTTTTCTCTCTGTTTATTCTAAACGAAGGCCTGACCTACTGACCTACTCCTAAATGTGGTACTGCAAATACCCCACAAAGAGGGTCCAACAGCAAAAGTAGTCAAGGTGAGCATTAAATGTATGGGAGCGCATGCAGCAGACGAGTAGATGAAAGAGTAATTATTTAGTGACAGCGAAAGGAGGTCGTTTTCATGCGTCCGACCAACTAAAGCAGCACTTATATACAGCAGAACACAGCTTTACTTTAACCCCCTGAGAATGTCTACTTTTGCAGTCATATACACCTGCGGAGAATGTATGTAAAAAGAAGATTGTAAAAGGGAAAAAAGTGAGCCGTTGAATTGGAAAAGAAAAAAAAAAGTTCGCAAAGTATTCGCATTTCTCATCCTAGACTGAGTTTATCTCGGTTCATTACGCGAGAATTTGACGTGTACACAACCCTCAATTTTTTCTTTTTGTTCTTGTTTGTTTAGATTAGAGTAACGCTTGGTTTGGATTGCTTTCCATTTGGATGTTTTGGTGTAATTTTCCCAAAAATCTGTTTAGTAATAAGAGTTTATTGGAAAATTTCAACAATCTACTTTAATTTTGGTGGAGCTTTTTAAAGATGTTGTTGGTGCTTTCTTTACATGAAGAGAGCTTGCTCTCAACATACCTTGTAAAAGTTTAGTCCCACATCGGAAATGCACCATGAGTTATCTCAACACATATACTTGGTTGTGTTGTTGAGAGATGCACATGGGGTGGTGACCCTAAGGAGGGAACCATGTGGGTGATTTTACTAGGAGGTAAGAATAAGGCTCCAAGGATTAAGCATTAATGCTTTTGTCATTCTCTTGGATTAATTCCATTTGGAGCTAAAAGGGGCTTAGCGACTCGGGCTCGGGCTCGGGCTCATGAGGCGTAATGTGGCGTTTTGTTGGCACACTTAGCACTTGTGGTCCATGCGGTCCATGCGGCCATGAGGCCATGCGGCTCATGCGGCCAGGCTGCTGCTGCTGCTACCGCATGGAGGCCTCCGCTGACTGTGCAGACTACAAGTCAGTTATGGAAAGACCGATTCAATGCGATTAATTCAGAACCACTTTTTGTGGGATTTGAATTAATTTCGTTGCTATCTTTGTGGGATTTGAATTAATCTCATTGCCATCTTTTTGGGATTTGATTCAATCTTTCCATAACTAAAGAGGCGGCTAGGGTTTCCACCCTCTCTATATATACTCTCTTCTGGCCTCCTTTGTGGTAACTACGAATTTATAAGTCAGAAAAGAGAGAGAGAGAGAGAGAGAGAGAGAGAGAGAGAGAGAGAGAGAGAGAGGGAGCTGCTGCCGCCATTGCAAGTCCATCCGAGGAGTCAGAACAGAGGTGACTTCGAGCGTTCCACAAGTTCTTCAACTTGCTGGTTCCTGGAAGCAATTCATGTGGGACGAATCTTGCTTTGAGTAACGGTGTTTTGACACCCCCGGCAACTTTTCTTTATCTCATCTTTCTCTAGATTATTGTAACTCGTTCTGTCCCAATTGCAACACGTTTGCAAGGAAGAACGAGAGATCTTCTCTTCTCTATTTCCCTCCTTCATATTGTAATCTGGCTATTTGGTTTTTTGTATCATCGTAGATCTTGAGTTTGATCACTACAAAGTTTTGTGTGACCCTCAGATCTCGATTGCATCAGTTTTTCATCTTTGATCAAGCCCCGGGACTAACAATCTCAAAGCAAGATCCGTGTAGATGAAAAACATTAATGCTTCGCTCGTCCAATCGGACTACTGCAAGTTGGAAAAGTTCGATGGAGAGCATTATCAAGTCTGGAAGAGAAAGGTTTATCTGACTCTTCAACTAAAGGACGTTGATCATGTTCTGTTGGAGGAAGAACCTTCTGTTCCAGACACTGGATCTACTACCGCAATCAATGCGGCTACCAAACTCCAGGCCAAATGGAGAAGGAAAAATAGCATCTGCAGGCTTCTCATCCTGAATGCTATGGAGGATTTCCTGGCAGAATCCTACTCGAAGAAGGAATTTGCCAGAGACATATGGGAGTCTGTGGAAAATCTGTATGAAGAAGACATGAACAGGAGCAAGATGTTTGTGGTTGAAAAATATCACAAATTTCTCTTTGAGGACGAGAAGTCCATGTTGCCACAGGTGAAGAAATTTCTGAAGCTTCGTCAGAAACTGGAAGACGAAGAGATGCCCCTTTTCGACAAGTTTGTCGTTGGAGGGATCGTCTCAAAACTTCCTGCTGGATGGAGTACCTTCTATGCAAGGATGCTCAGAAAGAAGCTAGACATTAGCTTGGGAGATCTACTTCAAGAGATCCATGTTGAGGACGAGATGCGTTTCCAACAGAAGGTGGACACTCTGTCCAAACAGTTGGCTAAAGCCAATCTAGTGCAGACGAGAGATCCCAAGGGGAAGCAGGCGGCTTCTCATTCCAAGAAGAAGGACTTCACTAATCTAAAAGTGAAGGGTCCTTCATTCGAACAACAGAAGTCCAAGTTCCACGTGACTTGTTTCAATTGTGGCAAGAAAGGCCACTACAAGAGTGAATGCAGATCTAAGCCTAAACAATCAGAGAAAGGTGAGCCTAGTAAGGTTTCATTGGTTTCTAACATTGTTGCTATGATCGGACAGGTCACAACTGTGGGGGTTGACTCTGACTGGTGGATAGACACTGGTGCGACTTGCCATGTCTGTTCTGGCAAGGAATGGTTCGTCACGTACCAGCCGATATCTGAGAAGGTTGTCATGGAGAACCAGGCCCAAGCTGAAGTTCTGGGGATCGGGACTGTGGAGCTGAAACTCACTTCTGGGAACACTCTGACGCTTCAAGGTGTGAAGCATGTTCCGGTGATTGCCAAGAACCTGATCTTTGGGAGCCTGCTCTGTAACGCAGGCTTGAGGATGGACATCAATGCTGGTCAGATGGTGATGTCCAAGAAAGAAACATACTTCGGGAAGGCTTATCAAATCGAAGGAATGTTTAAAATTCAGCTTGTCAATCAGTTTGATGACATTAATGCAGTTTCATTTTCTAATTATTCTCTTGAGTTGTGGCATAATAGACTAGGACATGTTCATTGTAAAAGAATTAACAAAATGTCTAGTCTAGGACTTATCTCCAAATGTGGGGGTAAGGTGGAGAAGTGTGAAGTATGTGCTCAGACGAAGATCACAAGAAAACTCTTTCATCGGGTTAATCGAAGCACAGATCTTCTGGAGTTAGTACACTCCGATATCTGTGACTTCAAATATTTCTCCACGAAGGCCGGGATGAAGTATTTCATAACCTTCATCGACGACTTCTCAAAATACGCATTCGTCTACTTGCTCAAGACTAAAGACGAAGCTTTCGAGAAGTTCAGAGAGTTCAGGACCGAGACTGAACGGCAGACTGGACAACAACTCAAGAGGTTGAGAAGTGAACGAGGTGGGGAGTACAGGTCTCATGACTTCGCATCGTTCTGCAAAGAACATGGAATTATATGCGAGACTACTGCTCCATATTCTCCTCAATCCAACGGAGTAGCAGAGAGGAAGAACCGAACATTAACAGAAATGATGAATTCAATGCTACTTACTACAGGTCTTCCAAAATGCTACTGGGGAGAAGCTGCATTAACGGCCACTTTTATTCTGAATAGAGTGCCATATGCAACCTCGGACGAAACTCCTCATGAACTCTGGTTCAAAGTCAGACCAAACTTGAATGTCATTCGAGTGTGGGGGTGTCTGGCGTATGTGAAGCTCCAGATCTGAAGATTCAGAAGCTGGGGACAAGGACTATGAAGGCGATCTTCTTGGGGTATGCCGAGAAGAGTGATGCTCGGAGATTTCTTGATATTGAGTCAAATCATATCATCGAATCTCGTGATGCTGAATACTTTGAAGACAAGTTTGCAAAAGACAAAAACATTGTTCTTTCGGACATTCCGAAAAATGATGTAGGTGCAAATGAGACTGAAATCTCATATGGGCCAGTAGTCCAAGAAGAAGCTGTTGTTGATGAAATAACTCTTGTACCAGAACTCACAGAGCAGTCAGCAAAGCGAGCGAGGATACCTAAAGACTTCGGAGATGACTGTGTCACCTATCATGTGGAAGCAGATCCGCTTACCTATGATGAGGCGATGAAGACCAGAGATGCTATGTTCTGGAAGGAGGTAGTGAATGACGAGTTTGACTCTATCACCTCCAATAACACATGGGTGTTGGTAGATCTACCTGAAGGAGAAAAGCCCATCGGATGATGGATCATCAAGAAGAAGATGAAGGCAGATGGAACTATTGACAAGTTCAAGGCCAGACTGATAGCCAAGGGATTTTCTCAGAAACAGGGGATAGACTACTTTGACACGTATGCTCCAGTAGCTCGGATGACCACCATCAGGATGTTAATCGCTCTAGCAGCTATACATAAGTTGGTGATACATCAGATGGATGTAAAGACAGCATTCCTGAATGGGGAGCTGACCGAAGAGATTTACATACAACAGCCAGATGGATTTGTCGTCAAAGGTCTTGAAGACAAAGTCTGCAAGTTGGTAAAATCATTGTATGGTTTGAAGCAAGCTCCCAAGATATGGCATGAGAAGTTTGACAAAGTTATTAGGTCAAACGGCTACAGAGTCAGCGAGACGGACAAATGTGTTTACACAAAGTTCGCTGATGGAAGATGAGTCATCGTTTGTCTGTACGTGGACGACATGCTAATCCTAGGGACGGATATAGGCTGTGTCACGGAGACAAGACAAAGAAGTTCCTCTCAACCAAGTTCAGTATGAAGGACTTGGGGGATGCAGATGTCATCTTGGGCATAAAAATCATCCGGACAGATACTGGAGTAGCGCTGTCATAATCTCACTACATTGAGAAGATGCTCACACGCTATGGGTATAAGGATCTTCCAGGGATCGATACGCCATACAGGTGTGATCAGAAGCTGAAGCCAAACTCGAGGGAAAGCGTCAGGCAGCTGGAGTATTCTAGCATTATCGGAAGTTTAATGTATGCAACCACTGCCACAAGGCCTGACATAGCTTTCGCCGTGGGAATGCTGAGTCGGTTCACAAGCAACCCAGGTGTTGAGCACTGGAAAACTGTGAAGCAGGTGATGAGATATCTCAAGAAAACTCAGACATATGCACTGCACTACAACGGGTATCCGACAGTAGTAGAAGGCTTCAGTGATGCTAACTGGTGTTCAGAGGTGGAAAGCGAGAGATCCACAGGTGGATATGTCTTTTCTTTGGATGGAGCTGCTATATCGTGGAAGTCGAAGAAGCAGACTATACTCTCTCGTTCCTCCATGGAATCTGAATTCTATGCACTTGAAACTACAGCAGATGAAGCAGAATGGCTTCGGGAGCTCATGTATGATCTTCCAGTGGTTGGAGCTCAGATACCGGCGATACCGATATACTGTGACAACCAGGCGACTGCAGCAGTGGCATCAAATGACCTCTTCAACGGTAAGAAGAGGACTGTGCGGTTGAAGCACAGGGCAGTACACAATCTTATCAAAAGAGGTGTAATTGCAGTGATTGATGTTCGGAGTCAGGAGAACCTAGCAGATCCGTTCACAAAGGGCCTCAAGCGCCAGTTGGTCGATGACACAGCTTGTAAAATAGGCTTGATGACATTCTGATAGTGTGTCTTTGTAATCCTACCATAAAGTTTTATGCTATTAGCACTACACCAAAAAGGTCCTTTTGGAACGCTAAAATTTCGTTCCAAATAATTTTAGGCACACACTAT
>JANAVB010026898.1:0-92286 GCA_029216955.1 Iris pallida | reverse complement strand
GATCCCTAGAATTTGGAGTAAATTTCTAGGGATAATGCTGAGGAGGAATCTGTATCGATATGCATCTGATCCACCTTAATTGCCCTGATATATCCTGTACAGTACAGAGGTCTATCATGAAGATTGTTTTTTTAGTATGTCCTCTTGTGAAAAGGTAATATTGGGCACCACTTCCATAGTGCTATGACAGTGAGGATAGGAGACGGGATCTTCAGCGGGGGCTTTGACTTCAGCGAGATAAGAGTCAACATGTAGTAATGCCTCATTTAATGCTTTCTGCGTCTCTTTGGAGAGTCATAGTAGATCGAACAAAGACCACCTGGCAGGTGTATTGGCCAGTTGTGCCAGTATGTCAAAGTTGTAAGGCCGATCCATGCCTTCGAGAGTTGGTACCTTTAGAGACTTGTCAAATTGTGTCTCCTTCTGCTTAGCTTTGTCGGTAGTTGAGGATTTAGATGGACCAGCTTATGAACTTGTAGGGGCAGCAGGAGCTTGAAAAGGCACTGCATCTTCTTGTGCTGGGTCATAAGTCTGTAGGTAAGTCTTCCCAGATCGCGTCTTTCCCGATAGAACTTCATAAATGCAAGAAGTCACCATATGGCATGATTTGTATTTCTTGCCCCTCTTTGCTTTGGAAGACACCACCCCCTGTGTTATTTCTTGCACAAAGTCTGGGTGGACCCACATGATCTCACCATGTTCTATCGTGAGTGGCACCAACGTTGATGTTGAGTCGCGAGCTGGCGGCAGGTTGACGACTTCTATTACTGCCTTGGGGATTGGGACTACGTCCTCTAGGACTTCTGTGGAAGAAAAGTTACCAAATTGAAGAGATCATGTTAGAGGATACGACCCTGTCCTCAACTTCGAGGTTGATAACTGGTTATCTATAAGCTATTGCATCTTCTTCTTTAAGACGATGCAATCCTTGGTAGGATGGTACATGTACTGATGATAAAGACAGTAATTGGAATAGTTGAGTTGGTTCACCTCTGCAGGACATCGTGGTGGAGGTAATGTCAGTTTATTACCCTTCATCAATGTATGAAAAATGGTAATAACATCATCTTCGTTAAAGGAGAAAGTCTTCTTGGGTTTGTCAGGAGCGCCGTGAGAATTAGAAGATTCCTTGGAAGTGTCGACCTTCAAGACTTCTTTCCCTTTACCCCTGCGTACAGGGATATTTTGGGGGTGCTTGCTTTTGTCTTTAGATTTGGGTGTCTTTAACCCCAGTAATTCTAGATTAGGGACGTCATTTTAGCAGCATCAGCAGCCCCAATAAAGTGGGCCATGTATCATACTTATTTATAACCAGACAAAACTTTACTATAGAAAGGAAGTTAGGTCGATAAGAATCCATAAGCTCTGAGTCTGGTATACCGAAGGGCATCTTCAATGCTAGTCGTCTGAAGCAATCGATGAAAGCAATAATAGACTCACTCCTCCTTTGCTTGGTCTCGATGAGGGTGGATTACTAACATGCATGCCACTCTCATAAAACCTGTTGAGGAATAACCTCTCCAAGTCTTT
Source organism: Iris pallida (assembly GCA_029216955.1). NCBI lineage: Eukaryota > Viridiplantae > Streptophyta > Magnoliopsida > Asparagales > Iridaceae > Iris > Iris pallida. The sequence goes on along the minus strand of JANAVB010026898.1, from coordinate 90,756 downwards.
AAAGGAATTAATGCAACGGTCATGCAGTCTGTAGAACCATTCAAAAGCTACCCCCTGCAAGGTGCTGATAAATAGCTTTGACAAGAATGGATCGTTCCTTGGTAAGTGCAGAGTCTGCCTGTTGAAGTATGCCATGTGTTGGCTAGGAAAAGTTATCCAGTCAAATGATTTTAGCATCAGTGGCTTGTAGTTAGGAGGGCAAGTAGCATTCTTTCATTCAGGAGGATAAGGTTGAGATATCCCCATATTCTGAAGCTCGTCTTTGTGTGAGATGGTATCGAGACGGGCAGCAAGAGAATCAATTGCATCCTGCTGATTGAGTAGATGTTGAGAAACGGCTGTTGTATGGTTGTCAAGCATCGTTGGCGAAGGACCACCCCCAGCATTTACTGGATTTGGAGGAGGTGCAACAAATAATACTCCTTTTGTAGTGAAGGATGGTTGTTGCTATGAGCCGGACTAGCGTGTGCTGAGATGTTCGATTGAGGTGGAGGAACAGCCCCAGCAGTTTGGACTTCCATGATACTGGTAAGCATATCAGTGATCTTGGCAAATGTCATTTCAAGACTCTTTAACCGCTTGTTGGTCTGATGACTGCTTTTTCAGGTCTCTCTCCATCCTCCATGTACGCAGATAATATGCGAGGATGAATAGAGGAGACAGTACAACTGGTGCTGATAATGTCTGTCTCTGAGTTGAAAAGAACCTCGTCTTCAGGCAGGGGAAGTAGATAGTCACCGTCGGACTCGAAGAGATCAACGTCATCTAGAAGGCTACCCCCGGTGTGAAGGTCGTCTGCTTCAGATTCTGAAGGAATACTACACCCAGCTGAAGGATCATCACCCCTAGCCTGGGAGTCCTCGTCATCTATACGGAATCTCGTCCTTGACCGAGTACCCATATAGACTCCTTCAGATGTAACAGCTCGCTGGCTGTTTGTTGGCAGACTTCTTCTTTTTCTGTTTGCAGAACTGAAAGAAAAAGTTGGGTTAGTGGTCCACCTTCTTTGATTGGGGCTCCCATAAGGAGGACCCCATGAAGCCATCTTGGATGAACACATAGCAATTTTTCATCATCAGAGTGCTGCAGTCGTCGAAACATGGACTACCTCTGAGGCACCGTCGTTGCTTTGGAGCAGCAACAGTTGATGACAATACTGGTGCATGGATGTATGCCATGAATTGTAGTATCCTTCCTCACTTTACGCTTATGATTTATCATGTCACGTAAATCGGCGGAAGGTAGTTTGCCTTAAAACCCATGTCACATGCATCGTCGAGCTTTGTATATGGGTTTGTAAGGGGAGTTGGCATCCGAACTTAGTTCATGTGCAGGGGTAACCCCCACACCTAAGTTCCCTAATAACCTTGAAGACAGTCCCGTGCTATACGCGGTAGGGTCTGTCTTTTTGCTGTGGACGCATAGACTCTGGAGCGTGCCCTTGGGCACATGCTTTCCTGACTTCCTAGCAGCATGCCTGGCCCTCCTAGATGTAGCATAGAATGGGTCATCAGAGCCTGGGCGCATAGCCTATCGAAGACAGAAGTCCTCTGGCCAGAGTTATGCGCCCACATACTGCCTTGGGCGCATAGCTCTGGGCGCATGCTTTGGAAAACAACGATGTTTTCTTCCAATTTTGCCTTCTTCATTTGCGAGCCTCGCTGAGTTTGTCCAGAGCGTCGAACACTTCGATTCTTGGCATCGTAGTGTTTTTCTTTGACAAGTTTTGAGTGTTGAACACTCTGTTGTTGATTGCACAAGAGAAGTCGCTGGGCTAGTAGAGCCCGGAATGGTATGTGCCTTATTCGTATTAGAAGCCTCTATGGCAGAGCTATGCACCCACAGGGGAGCTCCATGCGCCTACATGGAAGGCCTATGTGCCTACGTGACAGAGTTCTTCGGTTGCATATCTTCTACGATACTGGCAGGATATGCACCACGAGCCTTCGGAAGCCAAGTCTTGCGAGACTTGTTCGGCTTCACTGATTTTGAGGAAGTAGAGCCATCCCTCGAGAGCATCTCTTCGAACGCCTACTGATATAACTTCACGATCAACATCTTCTGAGTGCTCCCCACTTTATCGGTATCGAATTGCGTTACCACCTTCTCGTCAGAGGAAAAGATAGTCCCCAACAGTTCGCCATTTTTGTGGACACACACAAAAGAAGAAACGTTATCTTTTCTTATTGGTGCAAGGCACCACAAATCGAGTACGCCTGAGAGATCCTGCACTGAGGATCCCTGAGTACAAAGATAATTCTGGGGAATGGGACTATAGAGATCGAGCGGCAGTTGCTCCTTTACTCCATTGACACTTCGATTTACAAAAGTGGGAAAAACCTAAGAAAATTGTTAACTCTCGACTCACTGACAAGAAGGGCAACATTTTGGCTCTTGAAATGCTCTGTTCTGTCTATTTTTGAAGAGGTATGAGACCCCTATTTATAGTCGTTTCGTAATGAATCGACTGTTATGGGCCACAAGTAGAAAATACACTATTTTACTGTGGGCACATAACAACCCTTTGGACGCATAGGGTCTAGGCGCATGGACACTGGATGATCGTGGATAGATCGTGGGGTTGACGCGGCCGCATGCTTCGGTGCACGATTGCTCGTGGAGACTGACGTAGCCGCAGGCTTCGGTGTACGACTGATCGTAGAAGTTGACTGAGTCATAGGGATCTGCTGCCTTGGGCACATAGTGTGGGAGTAAGTTTATGCGCCCACACTTGGGTGAATAGTTGATCTGCAATGTGGGCGTATAGCCCCTCTTCGATCATATGGGCACATAGCCCCTCTTCGATCATGCGGGCGCATAGCCTTCCTTTGGTTATGTGGGCGCATAGCCCCTTTCGGTTATGTGGGCATAGTATTCTTCTTCATGTGGGGTTCATAGTCTTGTATTTTTTATGCTTCTACAGCGGGTTTTCCTAGGCTTCATCAGCCTAAGGGGGATTTGAGTCCCCGGAGAGCATCTTCAAAGGCTTGTTGGTTGTAACCTGTCACGACCCGCACCCACTGTGAGGGTACGAGTACGTAACAGCGCCCAGCCTACGTCGCAGTGTCGGTGGTAGAACGCTGTTCAAGTCTCTAACTAATCATCAACTCATGCAGTATATGTACTCCTCATGATCAACTCCGAACGGAGGACAAGTATAAGATATGGTGTAACTCAATCACAGTCTAAGCACGATAAGATAACACCGAAATATAACTAAGAATTTGAAGACAACAAGACTACTAATAAAATAACAACAACTCAACAATCTCAAATCTCAAATCTCTATATACAACTCCAGTTCTAAACAGGAAAGCTAAAACAAGACAGACTAGCTAAACTCCCGATCACTCCTGAGTGTCGGGCCATAGGTAGCTAAGCTATCTCCTGCTCCAGGGCAAGTAGGGTAAATGTCCTCAGGGCAGTCATCTGTAATATTTTTAACAGGTCAGTCAGGACAGGAACGAGTACAACTCATCAAGAAATCCCAATTAAATGACAGAGAACTATAAAGCAGTTATAGACAGTTTTATTGATGAATATGGCAGTTATATACAGGTGATGGTATGGAGAACAGATAAGATACAAGGAAAGTAAGTAACTAAAACAAGAGAAGAATGATGGCAATGAAGACTGTAAAATAAATCTAGCTGAACTAAAGTAACATAATAAGTCCAGAATGTAAATGTAAACAAGTGCAAAATCCAAATAAATCCAGACAACATGAATCTGATACCAGGTGGTTCCAGTACAAGATGAGTCTGGTATAAGGTGAGTCCAGTTGGTGATCAAAGGTTCCAGGGTGAGTCCAGCCTATACTCTAACAGTGTGTTTTATATCGGATCGACATGTGAACGGCTGTAGGTAATACGGCACACCGTACACTCGCCAAGTGTGGGATGGCTATCGTTCCAGTATAATTCCAAGGGAGTGGTTCCAGTATTTGGGTATGTTCACATGCCTATTCCAATATTTCTCCGCCACAAGTACAAGTGAATCCAGAAAACGACACGAGAATCGAGATGAGTCCAGCCAAACATAATGATACCAGCAAAAGATTCCAGAGTGATTCCAGTAGGTGGTTCCAGTAGTGATTCCAGTAGGTGATGCCAGTAGTGGTTCCAGAAGGTGATGCCAGTAGTGGTTCCAGAAATAGAGGCCAGACAGATGGTATGTGTCGCATACATGAATCCAGAAATATCCATACGTGTTATAAGAATCACATAAAACTAACTAGAACTGAAGTATAGTAATTGACAAGTAAATGAAAGAACTATCAGAGAATGTACTCGCCTACTCTACTGAGAAGAGTAGTGTAATATCAGATGCCTGCACCAGAGTCACAATGTCCTAAATAGAGCAGTACAGGTTATAATATGTTTAAAACAAGGTAAATGATGTTTATGATGCAATCTATATGATTTCTAGGTTAAACTAGGTCAAAGTCAACTCTAAGTCAAACCTGGTCAACTGTCTAGGTCAAACTAGGTCAATAAAGTCAATTTGGTCAATCCTAGCCAAATGGTCCACTATTGGTCAAACTGGTCTAAGAGTCCATGTCTAGGTATTGGTTAACTAGGATACAAGGCTAATCTTCTAATTCCTAACAATACCATAACATACCTACATATCCTATAGCTCAATCATGATATAACCTACCCAAAACTTATGCACAACACCCAAACCCATATGTATATCCATATTGTCATCTATGGGGGTATAGAACTCAAGGCTTACAACACCACTGCCAGTTGCTACTCATCATACCTCTTCCAATACCATATGCTAATCACATATAGATATAAGTATCTCCAACCTTATCCCAAACTACCTTAGCCCCAACTCACATAACTAATAACATAGAATATGGTATCACATTACATATATATACTACATATAGTTACACCAAGGGGACAAATGAATTAAGGCAGTTCTCAACTCAACCCAAATCATAATATAATGCATACATTAGAGCCTCATACATGTGTTCAGTCACATATATGCAACAGAACCTAAACAATGGAGAATGAGCTAACTAATGTAAGGATGGATTGCAAAGTCCTAGGCCTAAACAAGAGGTAGAGATTTCATGTGGATGTGAATGTGTGTGAGTGTAGGAGAACACCATGTTCTCAGTTTCAGATTTCAGTCAACGTGTGTAGGGAGTGAGTGCTTGAGTGACAGTTTAATAGACTGGAAATCAGTGAGAGCATTTCAATTCAGTTGATAGTTTGGACCATGTGGGTGTGTAAAACAGAAAATTGACAGTATAACAGTAATATGTAAAAGGGGCTGATGGTATAAACCATGGGCTGAACAATGTTATGGACTGAATCATGCTTAATATGGACTGCAACAAGTTAACTTGTTCACTGGATATGGGACAGAACATGGAAGAGGTTTGGACATGAGGAGAATATATGAACCCATAGCAGAACTTGTTAGAGAAGAGTGGGGAGTGTGTGTACAGTTGAAGCTAAATGAGTGTAGTGTCAATACAAGAGTGTGTTACAGTCTCAGTGTTCAGGAAAATATGGGTGTAGCAGTTAACCTCTACATTAGGGTGTGTGCGTGTGCAGATTAATTGTTCCCAGGGTTACCCAAGTGACAGATGTATTGAGACAATGTACAGGAAAGCAATATAAACTCAGTTTGAATGAAACAGGGTACAGGTGTCCCAGAACCAAACATGCATCCCAATCTCAGGTTGTGATATGCTTCAGGAATTAGGCAATGTAGTGTGTCAATGGGTAAAGGCCATATGTGTTGTACATTTGTGTATACACATGGCTCAAGTTTTGAGATTCTTGAAATCATCTCAGGAACTCATTTCATTGGAAAACTCAAAAATGACAGTTGTGGGTTATATGAGGGTGTCCACATGAACAGGGAACAATGTGTGTGTAAGAGGACTGCAAAACATACATGAACATTCTCAATTTTTCAGGAAAACTGAGATCAATCTCAGGAATGTCAATTTCAGGGAATTCAGTTCATGCATTTATCAGTTTCAAACATAATTATCATTACCTATCATGCATATGAAAACAGTGTGATAAAATAAGAGTTTCAGTTTTCAGAAAACTGAAAACAATGACAGGTTAATGAAATATTACTCAGAGATTTACAATGGGTGTTATGTGATAGATAGGAGGGTTAAATGTACATGGTCAATTAAAACTTCTCCGGAAAACGAGATTAAATCTCAGGAATTCAGTCACCATATAATTCAGAAATTTTCAGTCAATGACCCATTCCCATATCAAAATCAATTCCCAAGTTCCAAAACCAATTCTAACTTGGAAAAACCACTTAGTAGGAACTAACACACATGTGTGAAAGTGTACGTGTGTAGGTGCTAAAAATCAGTTTTTGTGTGTGTGTAAGTGACAGGGCAGTTTGTGATATCACATCAGTTAACACATAACCAAGCTAAATTTGACAAAAACCAATGCTACAATGCCAACCACAAACCTTAACATGTTAGCTAATTTCTCAGACATGTACATATATGTAGGCATAATAAAATGGATATCAATTACATTATTTAACATTAAATATCAGTTTTAAAATAGGAAAATGGAATTTTAGGATACACAGACTGATACTCGTATCAGTCAAATGAGAAAAAAATCCAATTTCGAATCAAATCATGATAAATTGATAAATTTAAAGTTGGCAACACATCATACACATGTGCGCTTGTCCGAGGAACTCTTCGTGTCACCCTAGAGCCGGACACGGCGTGTCGAAGCCTTAAATCATGCACAGACACGGTACAGGCACACAGCGTCGTGCACGCGTGCAAGCGGTCCCACGCGCGACACAGGGTACGACACTCATGCTCGTGCCTACGTGTTCGCCACATATAGGGCTACATATGTATGCCCCTGCACCGTTTCCTAGATGCGTGTCCAGGCGTGTCCGCACGTGTCAGGGCAGAAAATGAGCGTGCACAGCAGCTCGAGCACGGCCCGTACGGCCAGTGTGAGTGAGTTTTCTCACTCGACACGACACGACTCGACACGAGACTTTGGGGGTGTCTTGTCAGACATTGCCCCAAGGTCTGTGTCAAGTGGCACGTGTCCACGTGTCGTGTACAGTGCACACGAAGTGTCAGTGAGCAGGACAGTGCACTCGTGTCGTGCACGTGTGTCCAACAGCAAAAACTGACACAAAATGACACAAAAACACCTAACACCCTTCACAAAATTTAATGTACAACCTTAGATCTACAAACTCATGTAATTACATTTTCAAAAATCAAAAATAAAATCCTAAGGGGCATTCTATCGAACACCTAGCCTATAGGTTCGATACGTGTCCGATACGGACACGTAACCTAATGCAATTGATACGAAACTTCTACAGTAGCTAGGGGACACCTATTCCTAAGCCATCATGCAATAAAATCACAAAAATGCAATTTAAAGGGTTTTACCTATAGGTGCAAATTGTATGGAAAAGCTCCAAATGGGGGGTGTTCTTCTTGATGGCCAAATGTTCCAAATGAGCCCAAAGCTGAGATTAACCTCCAGAATTATAAAATATACAGAGATTAGAACCTAATGCAAGAGACTAGGATGAAAAAGGAGATCAAATGAATAAATGGGAATTTTTGGAAGGGGAAGAATACCTCTCTTTTCTCCAAGTGTTGGAATGATAAAAAAGAGGCAACCCTAATGAATAAGTGCTTAAATAGGGTGGGAATCCCTATGTGGCTGGTTACTTAGGGTTTGGTTAGGGTTAGGGCTTCTAGTTATGGGCCATGGGCCAAGTCATAAGTCATTGAGTCATGAAATCATAAGTCATTTCATTAAACCATAAATCATGAAATGATTTCACTCAAACTAATCCTCCTATTCCAAAATTAGTCTCTAATGACTAAAAGTAGATTAACCTAAGTTAGACTAGGGTTACCATAGCTAGGGTTAGGTTCTAGGCTAGTCCACTAAGTCTCAACAAGTTAAAGTCAACTAGATTTTACCAATTCATTAAATCACCAAATAATTCAAATAAGTCAAAATGACCAAATTACCCCCTAGGCTAAAAATGATAATTTAGTCATCATAATGACATGGTTAGGCTCTAGTTCATGCAGTCACTAGGGTTTCACTGACAGCACATCAAAATCACAAGTCATGACTCAAAGCAGTTTTTAAATAGTTTAAAAATAATTAAAAATGACCAAAAATCATAATGTGAAATAAATCAATAATTAATAATTATAATTACAAAATTTCAAAATTACCCTCATTCTGGAAAACTGGGTGTTACAATCCTACCCACCTTAGAAAAATTTTGTCCTCGAAATTAAGATGATCGCACCTCCACTAGGTTAAACCCCCAGCAAATCAAAGTCGAAGCAACACAATCCTACTGGTCGTGATTTTACGGTCTCGAACAGGGTAGCTACGCTATCTAGGCAATCACAAGCAATATCCTGGCATGTACTAATGGAATCACACAACAAGATGGAAAGAAGAACAGGAAGACAGACCTGCTAACCCGTCACCCGTAGCGTCGGTCTACTCGACTGTCAGCACAGAAGCCCTGTCCCTCTGGGGTGTATCCCTCTGTTGGTGCGGGACACGGTGCCGCGCTACAGGTGGCCTAGCTCCCTCTATCTAATCCATGACACTCAAGTAATATCCACCCTGATATTCCACTTAAATTCTCTAGGGCACCATCTATATGGTATCTATCCTGCAATCTAATAATCATACCCGTCTATCCAGAACCATATCACCAGAATCCTTGTCACACCAGTAAGTATGGCTACGATAATCCATAGAGTCCACAACTAATGTACATACATCTAGAATCATGGTATTTAAAATTTTCGTATTGCCGCTAGCTTGGCTGCGAAAACCTTAAATTCCCACACCCGAGAAATATATCCAAAATCAGACTCTATCTCATCGCCCAACCAGCTGATATGGCTGTAGAAGACTCTAGATTCCATGACTGAGGCAACCTAGCCCATAATGTTATCTTGGTAGAAAATCAAGTCAATAATGAATACTAAGAATCCAATTCAACGATGAACAAGAAGATAGACAGATACTGTCAGAATTAATTTCAAGATAGTTTATAATGAGATTCTCAAGGGTCATCCCAGGAATCTTCTCAAGTAGTCCTAACTGTGATTGAGTGCCTCTCCGGTAAAGCCTATCTCTCAATCCTATCGCAGGCTCGCAGCAGTACAACTAAGTCGCCGTACTACCGCGATATCACACTAATGCGACTCTCGACCTGTATGGACCACCACTAAAAACGTGCACGACCCACACCCACTGTGAAGGTACGAGTACGTAACAGCGCCCAGCCTATGCCGCAGTGTCGGCGGTAGAACGCTGTTCTAAGTCTCTAACTAATCATCAACTCATGCAGTATATAATGTACTCCTCATGATCAACTCCGAACGGAGGACAAGTATAAGATTTGTGTAACTCAATCACAGTCTAAGCACGATAAGATAACACCGAAATATAACTAAGAATTTGAAGACAACAAGACTACTAATAAATAAACAACTCAACAATCTCAAATCTCAAATCTCTATATACAACTCAGTTCTAAACAGAAAGCTAAAACAAGACAGACTAGCTAAACTCCGATCACTCCTGAGTGTCGGGCTAGGTAGTTAAGCCATCTCCTGCTCCAGGGAAAGTAGGGCAAATGTTCTCAGGGCAGTTCTGTAATATTTTTAACAGGTCCAGTCAGGACAGGAACGAGTACAACTCATCAAGAAATCCCAATTAAATGACAGAGAACTATAAAGCAGTTATAGACAGTTTTATTGATAAATATGGCAGTTATATACAGATGGTATGGAGAACATATAAGATACAAGGAAAGTAAGTAACTAAAACAAGAGAAAATGATGGCAATGAAGACTGTAAAATAAATCTAGCTGAACTAAAGTAACATAATAAGTCCAGAATGTAAATGTAAACAAGTGCAAAACCCAAATAAATCCAGACAATAGGAATCTGATACCAGGTGGTTCCAGTACAAGATGAGTCCGGTATAAGGTGAGTCCAGTTGGTGATCAAAGGTTCCAGGGTGAGTCCAGCCTATACTCTAACAGTGTGTTTTAAAATATCGAGATCGACATGTGAACGGCTGTAGGTAATACGGCACACCGCACACTCGGCCAAGTGTGGGATGGCTATCATTCCAGTATAATCCAAGGAGTGGTTCCAGTATTTGGTATGTTCACATGCCTATTCCAATATTTCCCCGCCCACAAGTACAAGTGAATCCAGAAAACGATACGAGAATCGAGATGAGTCCAGCCAAACATAATGATACCAGCAAAAGATTCCAGAGTGATTCCAGTAGGTGGTTCCAGTAGTGATTCCAGTAGGTGATGCCAGTAGTGTTCCAGAAGGTGATACCAGTAGTGGTTCCAGAAATAGAGGCCAGACAGATGGTATGTGTGTCGCATACATGAATCCAGAAATATCCATACGTGTTATAAGAATCACATAAAACTAACTAGAACTGAAGTATAGTAATTGACAAGTAAATGAAAGAACTATCAGAGAATGTACTCGCCTGCTACGCTGAGAAGAGTAGTGTAATATCAGATGCCTGCACCAAGTCACAATATCCTAAATAGAGCAGTACAGGTTATAATATATTTAAAACAAGGTAAATGATGTTTATAATGCAATCTACATGATTTCTAGGTCAAATAGGTCAAAGTCAACTCTAAGTCAAACCTGGTCAACTATCTAGGTCAAACTAGGTCAATAAAGTCAATTTGGTCAATCCTAGCCAAATGGTCCACTATTGGTCAAACTGGTCTAAGAGTCCATGTCTAGGTATTGGTTAACTAGGATACAAGGCTAATCTTCTATTCCTAACAATACCATAACATTACCTACATATCCTATAGCTCAAGCATGATATAACCTACCCAAAACTTATGCACAACACCCAAACCCATATGTATATCCATATTGTCATCTATAGGGGTATAGAACTCTAGGCTTACAACCACTGCCAGTTGCTACTCATCCTACCTCTTACAATACCATATGCTAATCACATATAGATATAAGTATCTCCAACCTTATCCCAAACTACCTTACCCCCAACTCACATAACCAATAACATAGAATAGGGTATCACATTACATAAGTATATACTACATATAGTTACACCAAGGGGACAAATGAATTAAGGCAGTTCTCAACTCAACCTAAATCATAATATAATGCATACATTAGAGCCTCATACATGTGTTCAGTCACATATATGCAACAGAACCTAAACATGGAGAATGAGCTAACTAATATAAGGATAGATTGCAAAGTCCTAGGCCTAAACAAGAGGTAGAGATTTCATGTGTGAATGTGTTGAGTGTCGGAGAACACAGTTCTCAGTTTTCAGATTCAGTCAATGTGTGTAGGGAGTGAGTGCTTGAGTGACAGTTCAATAGACTGGAAATCAGTGAGAGCATTTCAATTCAGTTGATAGTTAGGACCATGTGGGTGTGTAAAACAGAAAATTGACAGTATAACAGTAATATGTAAAAGGGGCTGATGGTATAAACCATGGGCTGAACAATGTTATGGACTGAATCATGCTTAATATGGACTGCAACAAGTTAACTTGTTCACTGGATATGGGACAGAACATGGAAGAGGTTTGGACATGAGGAGAATATATGAACCCATAGCATAACTTGTTAGAGAAGAGTGGGGATAAGTGTGTGTGTACAGTTGAAGGTAATGAGTGTAGTGTCAATACAAGAGTGTGTTACAGTCTCAGTGTTCAGGAAAATATGGGTGTAGCAGTTAACCTCTACATTAGGGGTGTGTGCGTGTGCAGATTAATTGTTCCCAGGGTTACCCAAGTGACAGGATGTATTGAGACAGTGTACAGGGAAGCAATATAAACTCAGTTTGAATGAAACAGGGTACAGGTGTCCCAGGAACCAAACATGCATCCCAATCTAAGGTTGTGATATGCTTCAGGAATTAGGCAATGTAGTGTGTCAATGGGTGAAGGCCATATGTGTTGTACATTTGTGTATACACATGGCTCAAGTTTTGAGTTTCCTGAAATCATCTCAGGAACTCATTTCATTGGAAAACTTAGGAAAATGACAGTTGTGGGTTATATGAGGGTGTCCACATGAACAGAAAACAATGTGTGTGTAAGAGGACTGCAAAACATATATGAACATTCCCAATTTTTCAGGAAAACTGAGATCAATCTCAGGAATGTCAATTTCAGGGAATTCAGTTCATGCATTTATCAGTTTCAAACATAATTATCATTACCTATCATGCATATGAAAAGTGTGATAAAATAAGAGTTTCAGTTTTCAGAAAACTGAAAACAAGTGACAGGTTAATGAAATATTACTCAGAGATTTACAATGGGTGTATGTGATAGATAAGAGGGTTGAAATGTACATGGTCAATTAAAACTTCTCAGAAAAACTGAGATTAAATCTCAGGAATTCAGTCACCATATAGAATTCTGAAATTTTCAGTTAATGACCCATTCCCATATCAAAATCAATTCCCAAGTTCCAAAACCAATTCTAACTTGGAAAAACCACTTAGTAGGAACTAACACACATGTGTGAAAGTGTACATGTGTGTAGGTGGGAAGCAATTCTAATTTTTAGTCAATGACCCGACGTACCCTCAGCAGAAACAGAAGCAAGCGCAGCCTTCCACCGCGGGCTGTTCTTATTGTGGGAAGCCTGGACACGTTGTGTCAGAGTGTCGCAAGGCGCTGGGATTATGCTTGTTGTGTGGAGCATCAGATCATGGGGTAGGGTTCTGCCCTTTCAGAGTTGATTCAGCATTGACAGTATCTAGTCCATCGGTTAGGGGACCAGCACCAGCACCAGCACCAGTACCAGTTCCAGTTCACCAACAACAGCAATTCCCGTTCCCGAGGCCATTGCCGACTCAGGCCCAGACCTTCCAGCAACAGAACCCGCGACAGTTTGCCCTAGCCCAGGCTCAGGTTCAGAATCGACCGAGAGGTATATGTGTCCTCTTATCTTGCTTTTCTACCGTCATTATGCGGGATGCATGACGTATTTCATGTATCCTAATTACAACGGTACATCCCGGACCCGAGCCATGTCCTAGATTATTTGAAAACGGTTATTGGTACCAACCTTTTCGTATGAGGAAAGGCCCGTGTCCCTGTTTGACCAAGGAGAGAGACCTCAAGCGTAAGACTATCAGTTTAGTTCATGTTGCTTGCGTTTATCGCTCCTTGGGAGAGTCAAACGTGGGAGTATGAGGATGATATCCGATCACGTTATCCCTACTTGTTTGACTCGTGAGGTATAATATCTTCCTTATGCCTTACGTTTTCCCTTCCTTGCTTGTATTGTATGATTGTATGATTGAATTGCTTAGTGTAGCTTGCATGTGCTTAGTATAGCTTGTCGTGACAATCTCTAGCTCCTTGATTAAATTCCGAGGGCGAAATTCTTTTAAGGTGGGTAGAGTTGTCACCCTCATTTTCCGTATTTCTCGTATTTCATATTTATACTCGTATCTGGATTTTGGCATGTATTTTTATTTTTTTCGACTTGTGGAATTCCGGTATTTTTTGTATTTGGGTTTTGTCATGGCTCGGTTTTAATTAGATTGGGATGGTTTGGTTTGGTTCGGTTTATGTGTTGGATCACCTTAGCCTATGCTACCCCTCATCCCCACCACAACTCCCCCTCTTTATATCCCTACCTACCACTCTCTCTCTTCATTACCACCACCATTAATTTTCTTCTTCTTCTCTTCTCCTTCCTCCACAACTCTCCACCCATAGGCAAGTGCACCTTGCCATCACTTGAGGACTCTATGATTTTTGTCCATTAGCTAGATTAGGACATGGTGATCAACATTAGTTCTTGGCTTTTGTGATTTGGTGTCTCCATTGTGCTAGATCTAAGTTTTCTATTTTCGGAATTTGCATGGTTTGATCTATTTTAGTTGGATGTTTATGGGTTTTGATATTTTCATGTGGTAGAGCATTCAGTTTCACTCCAGTTGGAACTTCGGAAATCCGGATTTGGAGTTCGGATGACCAAGTTCTAAACTTTTGAAGCTTGGGTTCTACCATGGTGTTCTTGATGTTTAGAGAAGACAGTGAGCAGTGTACAGAGCTTCTTAGCTTACGCTACTAAGCCTTGGATACGCTTCCTGTTGGAAGCGTGTCTCCTGCGTGCGTGCTTTTGTGCGTACGCAGACTTGAGCGTGCGTGACTTTTCACCTACACTACTCTCTGTAGCGTGCGTGACTTTTCACCTACGCTACTCTCTGTAGCGTGCATGACTTGTCACCTACGCTGCTCTCTGTAGCGTGCGTGACTTTTCACCTACACTGCTCTCTGGCGTGCGTGACTTTTTCACGTACGCAGCTCTTTCAGCGTGCGTGACTTTTGTACGCTGCTCCCCTGACCCTTTTTAACCCATTGGCTCTTGGAGTTTTGGTTTTAATTCTTTAAGCTTGGCTTTTCTATAGTCCTATTTATGATATTTTATTAGATATTTTACGTCCATTTTTATCCTTACGTCTTTTGTCCTGAACTTGATAATCACGAATTTACTAGATATGTTTGGAATTGATAATTGAGCATGACCTGATAGTGGCCCATCGTGGCGCACTCCTGACTAGTATACTTGATATGATAACCTGACCTGATACATCTTGAATAGCTGTTGCGACGGCTACCTAACATGACATGACCTATATAATTAATCCTGACACCGTGGGCGATTGTGCTTGTACAAATAATCCAGTCCTGTCTTGCATCATATCTAGGAGGGGACTCCTGAGTACCACGGTCAGGAGTACCTACTAAATTGGACTAAGGTTAATAATTAGTATAATTCACTAGTCATGAAGAGATGTTCCCCAGTTACAGGCAATCCCGTTATCCCGGCCGCAAATGTTTGGACTTGTAGCCTGCCGACGAGTAGGGCACATTTCCAGCCCACTGTTATGTGGGCACCTACCATTTCACTTAAATGATTGAACTCTATTGTCACTATAATGCATTGTACTCTCTAGATTGTCACTATAATGATTGCCTGGATAACCTGGATAGCTGCAGGGCCTGTGACTATTTGGAGCATCTCATTGCATCTTGCTAGTAACTAGGATTGTGATAACCCTAGTTAGTTAATGTAGAAAGCCGTAGACAATGATTGGCCGTGATTGCTTGGATGGAGTCTAGTCCAGTATAGTATTGTCTAGGATTGATTGATTGTAAGATTGTACCAGAATGATTGAAGGATTGTCATGCCAGATTGTCACTATAATGATTGTCACTCTAGATTGTTACTATAATGATTGTCACTCTAGATTGTCACTATAATGATTGTCACTCTAGATTGTCACTATAATGATTGTCACTCCAGATTGTTACTTGACCTGATTTCTTATATTTATCTTGCCGATAAATGGTGAGAGAAACCAAGTTCCGTTCAGACGAAGGGTTACAACCCCGGTCCTTGTTTGGTTTACGGGTTGTAACCTAGCTATCTGAATAGTCCTATGGTTATCTCATCGTATATCATCCTGACATGCTTTTCCATATGTCCTGTCTTTTAGTGATTCTATGCAAGATTGTCTTTATGATTACCCATCATGCTTTTTCTTAAATTACTGTCTCTTATTATGTAATTATATTATTGTGCTAATTTGCTGGCTTTGGTTCTTATTTTGTGGCCTCCTTTGTGGCACTTGCTCTTCCTGGGGTCTGACCCAGCTGGTTTTGTATGGCCAGATACCGGAGCAGCAGCAAAGGATCTACCTGTCTTCAGCCGATGGTGGTCACCAGGCGTAACCAGGGCATCGAGTGGGTTTCTTTTATTCTTCCACTGTAATATTGTAAATTATTCTTTTGAGGCGTTTAGCCGACGAGCAAGTGTTAGCTCGACTGTACTTACTTACTGTCTGCCTACGGGCTGTAACATGATTGACAAGCCCCGGGGGTTGATCATGTATGACTGAACTCTTGCTAGTCCTCACATTTTGTAACGACTAGCTTCATGATCATCTGGGTATGTAATGTTTGGGACGCCTTACAATTGTATATTTGGAGACTGATATCTTGTGATTATTATTAGTTGGTTGAGATTGAGACAATAGGCTATTTTATGACCTTAATAGACTGATAGATTGTAGTGAAACCCTCACATATCTAGACAGCCGTGACCGTATACGATGTGGATTCCATTCCGTTATACGTAGCTGGCTATGTCTGCCCCGCTCTCCAGTATTCTGGTTCTGGGCGTGACATGGTTTAATGGTGGCCCATGCAAGTCTTGTTAATCAAGATGTGTGAGGGTTTACTGAATAGATGTCTCAATCGGTACTCGTCCTTGATCTCTGCTCGTATCCTCTTGATTCCTGAAAATTCTTGTCCTGATCACATGCTTGTATCATTGATCTGTCCTGGTCCTTCCTTATTGTTTCCCTGTGTCGTCTTCCTCAGCGCATTGAACCTGGACCTGCCGATCAGCAAGGAGGAGCACCTCCCGCGGACCAGCAGCAACCAGAAGATCAGGCCCAGCACTCAGAAGCAGCTCCCGAGTCGTACCTACTGGAGGAGAGCCGCCAGTTCAGTCAGTCCAGCCTGCAGATCCTGATGATGGCACTTTGGTGGGTCTCATTAGATAATTGTTAGCTTCCAGGATCGTAGAGGCGATGCATTGCACCAGGCAGTGGAAGATGCTCTGAATAGAAGTGGACCCCGAGGGAACAGTACGGTCAACAGTTTTAAGCGCCTGAACCCTCCATTCTTCGATGGAAGCGAGGATGCCATTGCTGCCGATGCTTGGCTACAAGATATAGAGGTGATTCTCGAAGCCGCGAAGACTCCAGAAGAAGAGAAGGTGGCTGTGGTGCGTATAGTTATTGGATCTAGCTCGCAGTTGGTGGGCCGCACAAGCAGTAGGATTGACAACACCTGTCCTTGGGCAGTGTTCAGCAAAAAGTTCCAGACCAAGTATTATGATGCAGTGGCTCGGTATGACTTGCAGACTAGGTTCAGTAATCTTAAGCAGATGGGACGGACGGTCGACGAATATACGGCCGAGTTTTCCAACTCAGTCGGTTTGCTTCCACCTTGGTGAAAACCGAGTTTAACAGAGCACAGAGGTTCCAGCAGGGACTTCACCTAGAGATTATATTGGCAGTAGAACAGTTTGAGCATCAGACCTATGATGCGGTGTTGCGAGCAGCAAGGAGGCACGAGTACACCTCCCAGAGAATAGTGGACAGGACCGGAGGTCGGAAGCAGTCCTATAGTCAGATGAATCAGTCTTCAGCACCAGCCCCGGCAGCTAGGGCTTTGACCTATTGGAACTCCGAGGCAAGCAACCTCACTTACGTCGGTTCAGTACTCAACCCCGACGTACCCTCAGCAGAAACAGAAGCAAGCGCAGCCTTCCGCCGCGGGCTGTTCTTATTGGGGAAGCCTGGACACGTTGTGTCAGAGTGTCGCAAAGCGCTGGGATTATGCTTGTTGTGTGGAGCATCGGATCATAGGGTAGGGTTCTGCCCCTTTCAGAGTTGATTTCAGCATCGACAGTATCTAGTCCCTCGGTTAGGGGACCAGCACCAGCACCAGCACCAGTACCAGTTCCAGTTCACCAGCAACAGCAATTCCCGTTTCCGAGGCCATTGTCGACTCAGGCCCAGACCTTCCAGCAACAGAACCCGCGGCAGTTTGCCCTAGCCCAGGCTCAGGTTCAGAATCGACCGAGAGGTATATGTGTCCTCTTATCTTGCTTTTCTACCGTCATTATGCGGGGTGCATGACGTATTTCATGTATCCTAATTACAACGGTACATCCCGGACCCGAGCCATGTCCTAGATTATTCGAAAACGGTTATTGGTACCAACCTTTTCGTATGAGGAAAGGCCCATGTCCCTGTTTGACCAAGGAAAGAGACCTCAAGCGCAAGACTATCAGTTTAGTTCATGTTGCTTGCATTCATCGCTCCTTGGGAGAGTCAAACGTGGGAGTGTGAGGATGATATCCGATCACGTTATCCCTACTTGTTTGACTCGTGAGGTATAATATCTTCCTTATGCCTTACGTTTTCCCTTCCTTGCTTGCATTGTATGATTGTATGATTGAATTGCTTAGTGTAGCTTGCCTGTGCTTAGTATAGCTTGTCGTGACAATCTCTAGCTCCTTGATTAAATTCCGAGGACGGAATTCTTTTAAGGTGGATAGAGTTGTCACCCTCATTTTTCGTATTTCCCGTATTTCGTATTTATACTCGTATCTAGATTTTGGCATATATTTTTATTTTTCTCGACTTGTGGAATTCTGGTATTTCTTGTATTTGGGTTTTGTCATGGCTCGGTTTTAATTGGATTAGGATGGTTTGGTTTGGTTCGGTTTATGTGTTGGATCACCTTAGCCTATGCTACCCCTCATCCCCACCACAACTCCCCCTCTTTATATCCCCACCTACCACTCTCTCTCTTCATTACCACCACTATTAATTTTCTTCTTCTTCTTCTTCTCCTTCCTCCACAACTCTCCACCCATAGGCAAGTGCACCTTGCCATCACTTGAGGACTCTATGATTTTTGTCCATTAGCTAGATTAGGACATGGTGATCAACATTAGTTCTTGGCTTTTGTGATTTGGTGTCTCCATTGTGCTAGATCTAAGTTTTCCTATTTTTGAAATTTGTATGGTTTGATCTATTTTAGTTGGATGTTTATGGATTTTGATGTTTCCATGTGGTAGAGCATTCAGTTTCACTCCAGTTGGAACTTCGGAAATTCGGATTTGGAGTTCGGATGACCAAGTTCTGAACTTTTGAAGCTTGGGTTCTACCATGGTGTTCTTGCTGTTTGGAGAAGACAGTGAGCAGTGTGCAGAGCTTCTTAGCTTACGCCACTGAGCCTTGGATACGCTTCCTGTTGGAAGCGTGTCTCCTGCGTGCGTGCTTTTGTGCGTACGCAGACTTGAGCGTGCGTGACTTTTCACCTACGCTGCTCTCTGTAGCGTGCGTGACTTTTTACCTACGCTGCTCTCTGTAGCGTGCGTAACTTTTCACCTACACTGCTCTCTGGCGTGCGTGACTTTTTCACGTACGCAGCTCTTTCAGCGTGTGTGACTTTTGTACGCTGCTCCCCTGACCCCTTGTTTAACCTATTGGCTCGTGGAGTTTTGGTTTTAATTCTTTAAGCTTGGCATTTCTATAGTCCTGTTTATTGATATTTTATTAGATATTTTAAGTCTATTTTTATATCCTTACGCCTTTTGTCCTGAACTTGATAATCACGAATTTACTGGATATGTTTAGAATTGATAATTGAGCATGACCTGATAGTGGCCCATCGTGGCGCACTCCTGACTAGTACACTTGATATGATAACCTGACCTGATACATCTTGAATAGTTGTTGCGACGGCTACCTGATATGACATGACCTGTATAATTAATCCTGACACCGTGGGTGATTGTGCTTGTACAAATAATCCAGTCCTCTCTTGTATCATGTCTAGGAGGGGACTCCTGAGTACCACGGTCAGGAGTACCTACTGAATTAGACTAAGGTTAATAATTAGTATAATTCACTAGTCATGAAGAGATGTTCCCCAGTTACAAGCAATCCCGTTATCCCGGCCGCAAATGTTTGGACTTGTAGCCTGCCGACGAGTAGGGCACATTTCCAGCCCACTGTTATGTGGGGCACCCACCATTGTCACTTAAATGATTGAACTCTATTGTCACTATAATACATTGTACTCTCTAGATTGTCACTATAATGATTGCCTGGATAACCTGGATAGCTGCAGGGCCTGTGACTATTTAGAGCATCTCATTGCATCTTGCTAGTAACTAGGATTGTGATAACCCTAGTTAGTTAATGTAGAAAGCCGTAGGCAATGATTGGCCGTGATTGCTTGGATGGAGTCTAGTCTAGTATAGTATTGTCTAGAATTGATTGATTGTAAGATTGTACCAGAATGATTGAAGGATTGTCACGCCAGATTGTCACTATAATGATTGTCACTCTAGATTGTCACTATAATGATTGTCACTCTAGATTGTCACTATAATGATTGTCACTCTAGATTGTCACTATAATGATTGTCACTCCAGATTGTTACTTGACCTGATTTCTTATATTTATCTTGCCGATAAATGGTGAGAGAAACCAAGTTCCGTTCAGACGAAGGGTTACAACCCCGGTCCTTGTTTGGTTTACGGGTTGTAACCTAGCTATCTGAATAGTCCCATGGTTATCTCATCGTATATCATCCAGACATGCTTTTCCATATGTCCTGTCTTTTAGTGATTCTATGCAAGATTGTCTTTATGATTACCCATCATTCTTTTTCTTAAATTACTGTCTCTTATTATGTAATTATATTATTGTGCTAATTTGCTGGTTTTGGTTCTTATTTTGTGGCCTCCTTTGTGGCACTTGCTCTTCCTGGGGTCTGACCCAGCTGGTTTTGTATGGCCAGATACCGGAGCAGCAGCAAAGGATCTACCTGTCTTCCAGCCCGATGGTGGTCACCAGGCGTAACCAGGGCATCGAGTGGGTTTCTTTTGTTCTCCCACTGTAATATTATAAATTATTCTTTTGAGGCGTTTAGCCGACGAGCAAGTGTTAGCTCGACTGTACTTACTTACTGTCTGCCTACGGGCTGTAACATGATTGACAAGCCCCGGAGGTTGATCATGTATGACTGAACTCTTGCTAGTCCTCATATTTTGTAACGACTAGCTTCATGATCATCTGGGTATGTAATATTTGGGACGCCTTATAATTATATATTTGGAGATCTGATATCTTGTGATTATTATTAGTTGGTTGAGATTGAGACAATAGGCTATTTTATGACCTTAAGAGACTGATGGATTGTAGTGAAACCCTCACATATCTAGACAACCGTGACCGTATAGCGGTATGGATTCCATTCCGTTATACGTAGCTGGCTATGTCTGCCCCCACTCTCCAGTATTCTGGTTCTGGGGCGTGACACTTCGTGTCACCCTAGAGCCGGACACGACATGTCGAAGCCTTAAATCACGCACAGACACTGCACAGGCACACAGCATCGTGCACGCGTGCACGCGTGTCCCACGCGTGACACAAGGCACGACTCGTGCTCGTGCCCACGTGTTCGCCACATATAGGGCTACATGTCGAAAGTGGTATTTCAACTCACTAGTTAGATGCAGCCTTGCTATACATTATTATTTCTGTTTTAGTTGTTTATTATGGTTTATATTACTTCCTTGTCTTTATTACCATGTTCTCATGCTTTAACTCAAATATTTCATACCATGATTCTCTGCTTATCCATCCATCATGTATTTTAATATTTATTTATTATTTTATAGATTTTGTCAATTATTGGAACTGCTGTTAGAATGTACTAGTTCAATTCCTGACTGGAAACCAAATTTTTAGGTTAGTCGCGACTACCCTTAGCATTAGGGAGATAGGGTGTAATTGAAGGCCAAAACCTAGAGACTAGTTAGATAGTTTAAATCTATTATATTAGATTTGGTGAGACATTGTAATTGATTAAATTTAACTTTGAATATTGTAACTTAATTTAGTTTTATGAATAAGCAAATAAATTATTATGCGATTTTGAGAATTGTGGTCTAGACAGCGTTCTACCTCTGACACTACGGCGTAGGCTGGACTTGGCTTCGTACTCATATTTCGAAAAGCGGGAGCGGGCTGTGACAAGTTTTTTTGGTGGCCCAGGCAGGTCAGTCTTCGCAAATTTTGCGAACTCGTGGTAGTACCTATATTAGTCGTACTACTGCGAGCCTGCGACTAGGAACTAGGAAATGCTCATTCACAATTAAGATCGATTTGATTTTAGGATAATGACTATTCAAATTGACCGTTGGGTAATTAAGGTTTCTACGTTAGAACATGTGATTTAAGTAGACCTCTATTAGATAACTTGAGGAATTTTCCTAGTAGAATATGTAATTTTGTTTTGATATGAAGGAAGATCGAAGGTGGATAAACTATTCGCTTGGTAAATTAGGCCTCCTTAGGATTCAATCTCTAACATTGATAATTTGTTTGAATTATCTCCATGCCTAGGCCGTATCACTTATTTATTTCCATAAGTAATTATTTTCTAAAAGGCGATATTCTATTTCCACCCGTTGACTTTTGAGCCTAATATTCAGTTTTTGTTTCATGTTTGTCCCTTGACCTTGAGTTTGAGAGAAATATAAATTAAATTTTTTTTCTTCTCTTGTCTTTGGTCGTTTTTCTAATCGATCGTTTAATTTTCAAAGTCAATACCTAATCGATCATTTGATTTCCAAAATTAATACCTTTCCTTCAAGGACAGACACATACACTTTTTCTACCATGATCGACTTGTTTGAATTTTAGAAGCTCCTTTGAAATTTTATGGATATAGTTGAAAGAATGATCGGTGACTTATAATGGCAAGACAGAAGTGCACTGTCACCATTTATTTGAATTATCGAGACTACGGGTTCACTCCAACCAGCAGTGTACTGGCATGTTATGATCCCTAAGTTGAAGTAATTTCAAGTAAGCGTAGGTTATCGAATACTATTAAAACTATGTCTTAATTGTCCTATTTGATTTTTAAGTTATTATGTCAATATTAGATAGAGTTAATAAAATATTCGATATTATATCATAGTTGGGTCACGAAACCAAGGGTTTACTACAGCCAGATGTACACAAGCGAGGCATAAATTCTAGGTAGAGCGACTTCATATATACGTACGATTTTTAAATACTATAGAGACTACGTCCTTTGGCATATGACTATTGATTTCAAGGTTTGCAATTTCATGCATCCGCTTAAAATTCTGATCCTTTCATTTTTCTTACCTTTTATTTTCATACCGTTATTTATCTTTCTAGTAATCTTTTAAACCTTTTTTTGAATTCCTTCCACTGGATTCATGATCATACCTAGATTATGGTTCTATGATCATGCCTACATAATTGATTGTGCTAAAATAATTTCGATTTAGATCATCCTTAACGACTTTTGATTGCAACTAGACTATTTTTGATTATATTTTGATCGTGTCAATTCGCATATTCTAGATTTTGATTATGTAATCGTGCCTAAATTATTTTTCTTAAATAGTTAATCAAGTTAATCGTGCCAAACAAGTTTGAATTTTTATCGTTCCTAAACGATTTGATCGTGACAAAACTATTTGACTATAGTCATAGTCGTGCCTATATTTCAAACTCTGTTATTGCTAGCATTTAGATTTTATTCCACTTTGATCATGACTATTTTGATCATGTTTATGGTCGTGCCAATTTTTTAATTTTGATCATGCTTGGATGACTTGCATGATTAACCTTGACTGTGGTTGCATCTTAGTTGTGTCTAAGTGATTAATCATGTTTAGACTTTGTCTAAATTTTGATCATTGGCCATGCCTATATAATCCTAACAATAGTTAATCATGCATAACGACTTTTTCTTGTTAAACATATCCTATTTCAATTATATCCTTCACGATTTACTTGTTTGAACATTGATCAAATCATTTTCTTGATTATATTCTTAGTCATACCAAATCGTGTCCTTTAAAATTTCGAGGACAAAATTTTTCTAAGGTGGGTAGATTTGTAACCCCTATTCCCGGATTTCCAAATTTTATATTAATTTAATGATTAGAAATAATTTCTCTCTTTGAAACATGTAAAATGTTATTTGGCTATTTTATTTGTATTACAAAACTAGTTAAAATCTTATGGTTTGAAAATCATAAATAGTTTAATAAAAAACTATTTTCTTGGAATTTTATTATTAGAATTATAAAAGACGCTTCATTATTATTTTTGGGCTTTCAAATGATTGTGGTTTGAAAAATCAAAAATATTTGGTAACAATAAAAAGAATTTCTAGTTTATTCTAATAGAAATAAGATTTTGAGATTAGTAGAAATATATTTAAATTATTTTGATAAATATTGTTGTATTTAAATTATTAGGATGATTATTTATTTAAATTTAGATAATATTAAAAGTTATTTAAATTATTATAGTAATTAATTATTTGATTTAGATTTCGTTGTATATGATTTATTGTTGATAATATAGAATTATATTTAAATATTTTATGATAATCAATTATTTGATTTATTTAAATTTGTACGATTTAAATTGTTTGATAACATTAATAGTTATCCTAAAGTTATTACGTTGATCGCTTATTTTATTTTGAATTTATATGATTTGAACTTTTGATAATATTAGATGATTATCTAAATTGGTATATTTATCTACTAATAGATTTCGGTTAGATTGAGTTATTTTAAATTGATATTGATTTAAATTAATAGCATTATCTGCTAGTAGATTTGATTAAATTAAATTGTTTTAAAAAGTTTATTTAATTTTAAATAAAGGGAAGGCTTTATCTATTGAGAATTTTAATCCTTATCTAATTAGGAGTACTCCTCCTATATAAGGAGAATTCCTCCACCTTTTTTTCATAATCCATCAACATACCAATGGTAACGTGCATCATCTCCATGCCTACCAAATTCTTATTCCATTATTTTACAAGTACATATTCCTCATGTCCGACAAATCGGACATTATTCAAATGCCTAACCCTAACCCTAATCCCTAATCCCCAATCCCAAGCCTAACCCTAATCCCCTAATTTTCATACATATATATATATATATATATATATATATATATATATATATATATATATATATATTTATATTTATATATATATATATATATATATATATATATATATATATATATATTTATATTATATATATATATATATATATATATATATATATATATATATATATATATATATATATATATATATATATATATATATTACTACTGTCCTTTTATTTCTGGAAATAATTTCTTAATAAGTTTATGAATAAACTTTTGGTTAAAAGTGGGAGATTTATTAATGGTTGGGCCTATATAAAAGAATTTTGAGTTTTGGAAATCTAAATAAATATAAATATAGAAATATATGTTTTCAAAAAGGGACTTTTAGACATAATTTTATACATCTTTATCCTAATTAATATTGTGACAATAATAATTTCTTAAGTGGGTTCCAAATATTCATTATGTTTTATTCTTTAAATAATTTATAAATATTTTTCCTAAAATAGGTATAGTAAGGATTATTTTCTAAGTCAATCCTCTTCTTCTTAAATCCTCTTTCGATCATGACTAATCGTATTCTTACTTTTCTTGCAAATTCCGAAATCCTTCACATCAACCCTAGCCAATCAGACTATCCTGGACGCAATGGTACTATCGGTTTCACCAGCTAAGGACCCCAGGCAAGTGCATTTCTGATAATTTTCATATTTGATAACTTCTATGATTCGGGTAATTAGTATTATCTTACATTAATTTTTTGTTGATTCTCGACATGATGGTTACACTGTGTAGTAGTTATAAATTCTTTACATATTATTTTTCATGACTAATGTATTACCACGTTCGTGACTTATTCGAATCTATGAGTACTAATCGGGCAGAGAAATATCTAAGTAGACATGCGAACTGCCCTTTCCATCCTAATTGTCTTTAGTGGAGAATAGTAGTTGCACACGACACGTGCGGTTGGCCGGATTTTCTCCTTAGCCGTTCACATGCCGAAAGTAGTATTTCAACTCACTAGTTAGATACAGCCTTGTTATACATTACCGTTTCAGTTGTTTATTATGGTTCATATTACTTCCTTGTCTTTATTACCATGCTCTCCTGCTTTTACTCAAATATCTCATACCATTATTCTCTGTTTATCCATCCATCATGCATTTCAGTATTATTTACTATTTTATAGATTTTGTCAATTATTGGAACTGCTGTTAGAATGTACTCGTTCCATTCGTGACTGGATATCAATTTTTCAGGTTAGTTGCGACTACTCTTAGCATTAGGGAGATACATGTGTACTTGAAGGCCAAAACCTAGAGACTAGTTAGATAGTTTAAATTTGTTGTATTAGATTTGGTGAGACATTGTAATTGATTAAATGTAAACTTTGAATATTGTAACTTAATTTAGTTTTGTGAATAAGCAAATAAAATTATTATACAATTTTGAGCATTTTGGTCTAGACAGCGTTCTACCGCCGACACTATTGGTATCGGCTAGACATGGTTACGTATTCGTATTCTGAAAAGCTGGAGCGGGTCGTGACATTGGTTGAAGCGGATGACCAACTTTTTTGGGAGGATCCTAAAATCATCGTGTCTGATTCCGTCACCGCCTTCCATCAGTAGAGAAGGCACTCCCAGCAGAGTCGCCAGATTTATTGCTATCAAGAGAGTAAAAGAAGAAAAAAGTTAAACAAACTTTTGCCTTTACTGTATTATAATGAAAAAGTACAACAAAACCCTAACAACGAGGGTTTGCTAGTCCAACTATGAGATCTGAGAAAAGTATGATGGTGGATCGAGTATTCTAGTGACTCCTTTACTCGATTGACGATTGACGTGTGATTTCCTTTTTGATATGCTCTTTGTGGTGTCTCCTGCTACTGGTCTCTCTACCCCGAGGGTATTTCTCAGTAACTTTTGGGGGTATCCTCGAGTATGTTTTGTTTGGAAGTCATGTACCTCTACTTATAGTCATCTCCCACTGACAGACTATGCATGTGGCAGTATTGAGGTGGAACCATCTATGTGGCATCCGCAATCTAGATTGTTGTAGCTGTTTAATTTAGTTAATTAACCGCGAGACCCAATCGCACTGACACATGGCGCTGATTGAACAGAGTCCACTGTAGAGATTCTGGAGATGAAGTTAAGGATCATGAGCGGTAATAGTCATTAGTTACGGCTATTGATTGTATGGCTCGATCAGGAATGACAAGTAACCCATACGGTACCTTAGGATAATCTGTCGTTTGAATGGGGCGATTGTCATTACCCCATTTCTATATTAGGGATATTTTTGTCATTCATATTTATTTATATGTATTGTAATTAGTTTAAATATATATGTTTATTTTTGATTAGTGGGCTAGATGATTTATTAGACGTCATATTAGTGGACTCAATCAGATTTGACATGACACTTGAGCCAACATCTTAGACTAGTCACATTTAGGCTCATTAAGTCATTTCCTTTATTAGTTAGAGATTAGTTTAATCCCTTCATTAGGAATAGAAGCTTTCCAATAATTAAATAGCCTTCATGACATCTCAATAGGGGCATCCTTGTCATTTCACATTTGTATGGAGAGAGAGAGTGTATCTGGTCCTAATATGGAGAGGAGGGTCCTCTCTCTCTCTTCTTTATTTGTGCTCATTTTTTTCCAGTTTGGTGTTCTTCCACAAATCAATCTATTTCTCCACCAATTTCTAATCAATCCACTCCAAATCCTTCTCATTCTCATCTAATAGAAGACCTAAAAGCTTGAAAGAGACAAGGAGCATCAAGGAGGAGGAGTTTGCATTAGCTTGTGTCCTTTTTGTGTCCTCTTGGAGGAGTTCATTAGGAATTCATCTCCCAATAGGTATAAATCTCAATTTCTCCTTTATTTAGACTCTAATTTTTAATTTGACCGTTAGAAACCCACCCATGGACTAGGACTACCTATAGGAAGAAGAATTAGCGTCTAATGACCCCTATTATGAATGTTACATTGACTTTTCTATCTAATTTAGGGGAAATCTGATATTGATGCACCAAATGTCTTTCAATTGGTCAGTTGGACTAAATTGACATTAGATTTGCTGTGTGTGGCTAGATACTTGTCCACAATTGGATACGAATAGGTCGTATCGTGATACGCCATGATACGGAGTGATTTTGGGGTTTTTTCCTTTGACACTTGTGATACACATCATTTTCCTCACAACATGTTGTAATGACTATTATTTGCACTAAATAGACTCTAATTAGTATATTAATGGTATTCATATGCTTTAGATAGTGTTTGGTGAGATTTGGTACAGGTATCTTGAGCATATCTTGATAAGTGTGATATTAGTGTGGTGCACCATAGGTGTTTGTCAAATTGCCATGATATGTGATATATATATATAGTGTGTTTATATATATATATATATATATATATATATATATATATATATATATGTGTGTGTGTGTGTGTGTGTGTGTGTGTGTGTGTGTGTGTGTGTGTGTGTGTGTGTGTGTGTGTGTGTGTGCATACAAGTGCTGTGAGAGGGGTGGTGAGTATCCTACATTGATAGTGGTATCATAGGGGTATGTGTTGTGATATGTGATATATATAGTGTGTGTATGTTTAAGTGTGTGAGGAACCTATGAGTGTGCGAATATATGCAGATGTAAGTGTATGTCTATGTGAGAGTGTGAGGATATGGCATAGTATGGTATTATGGTATGGAACCATGGTGTGAGATGTCAAGTTGAGGCCTAGTATTATAATAAGGTAAGGGTAGGTAACACATGTGGGATGGTTAGATTCCTACGGTATTGAATATATCATAGAATTTGATACATAGAGCTAGGTAAAGAGTATATAAGTAAAGGGTACACCATGACATGGGTAGAGAGTAGGGTATGGGGTATATATGAGTGTCTATGGAAGAATACCCATATACCCAAGTTCGAGCCCTCCCCTGGGCATGGTATGGCTGGGTGGCCCCGGGGCGGTCACGCTCTCGAATATATTTATATATATATTAAGCAAATATATATATATATATATATATATATATATATATATATATATATATATATATATATTAAGTAAAGAAACTTTATTGATGTATCAGGCGCAAAATACCGAAGCCTATACAAGTAAAAGCGTCAAGCGCAAAAGACAACAGAAACCAAAAGGAGGCCCGAAGCCGCCAGAAAGGGCTCGCAGGCCCGGGTCGGGGTTAGGACAGCGCCTGCCAAAAGCGTCCCGGAGAGTGTGTGCAGGGTCTCCGAATTTTTAGACACTAACGAAGGACTTCCCTAATCAGCTGGAAGGGGTTGTATTGGTTACCTTCATATCTGTGTTTGTTCCGATTTTTCAGAGAACCCAGATTCCAGCGGCTGCGACGATATGATAGCCATGTGAGTTTCCCCAGATGCCGAAGAGATCGTTGAAGCCCCCGACTCTGTGATCATAATCGCAGTGGCGAGCAAGGCTGGACCACAACTGATTGGCGAGGTCGTTGGAGAGTAGGATGTGTTCGGCGATTTCTGAGTGGTACGAAGTACAGTAATGGCATTAAGAGGCAAGGCTATAGCCGATAGCGGTGAGAGAGTCATCAGTGGGAAGCTTCCTGCGGTGGGCTCTCCAGATGAGGATTGACCACTTGTTGGGGAAGCAGGAGTGCCAAAAAGGTACGGTCGACGGAGACGGGGCGTCTGGTCCTCTTATCACTGACCTGGCGGAGGCCATCACGAAGGAACCATCGGGCGAGGGAGCCCAAGTCAGCGCATCGGGGCCTCCATAAGCAGGACGTCGGTGGTGGCGAGGTCGGTCGTAGCTACCGGTCCCAGCCAGTCTTTGACCCTGGCCCATCTCCATCCGGACTCGTTGTGCTATAATTTTCGGATAGTGCCATTGGGGGGGCGATCGAGGTAGGCTGAAGGGGCAATGTTGCCAAGCCAGCATTCGTGATGCAGAGACGAGCTGCCAATAACAAGCCGCAGATGGATGAAGGGTTCTACAAGGGATCTACCGTGGAGGATACGACGCCAGAAAGCAGATGATCGATTGTTGGTGATGTCCGTCGCATGGTTCGAATGATGAAAGTATCTAGCCTTCATGAATCTGGTCCAAATGGAGTTCTCCGACCGGACTTTCCACTACAGCTTCATAGAGCAGGCATCTATGATGTGCATAAGTCTGGTAAAGCCTAGGCCTTCCGTATCGGTTGGTTTGGCCATCGAGTTCCAGCTGGCCCAATGGTGCTTGTCCTAGCCGTCGAGATGCCCCCAAAAGAAGTTCGCGAAGAAGGACTCTAACGCGAAAAGGACCTTCTTTGGGTGAAGCAAATGGCCAGGGTGTAGATTGGGATGGAGGATATGACATGCTTAATAAGGATCATCTTGACGCCCGGAGAGAGGGTCGCGTTGTGCCATCCTACGATCTTGTTTTGATTTTGTTCACAAGACCCGTAAAGATTTCCGAATTAGATTTCTCGTACACCAGCGAGCACCCAAGGTAGGAGAATAGCGGGTAGGTGAAAAAGAAGGAGGACAGGTTGGCGAGGGTAGTCGAGTGGCTCTTGTCTGCTTTGTGATGGATATAGATGACGATTTTATCTGAGTTAATTCTTTGGCCAGAGCATCTGGTGTATTTATCAAGCATGCTGCAGACCACCTCCACCGATCCGATGTCGCCAAAAGAGAAGATTAGGATGTCGTCGGCGTAGGCTAGATGAGTAATCAAGGGGTAGCCAGTGGTGGTATGAAAGTGGTAGAATATTGGGGTGTTAGCCATGCTATTTAGGTTTCTGTTGAGCGCGTCAGCTGCAATGATGAAGATGGTAGAGGATAAAGGGTCTCCCTGCCAGACCCCGCGCCTGGATTTGAAGAAACCATCGGCTTGACCGTTGATGACTGTAGAGAACCAAGAGTTGCTAATGGATCTGAAGATAATGTCTATCCACTTCTCCGAGAATCTGAAAGCCCAAAAAACCCAAATCATGAATTGCAAGTCTAGGCGGTCATAAGCTTTTTCCATGTCTAGCTTTATGACGACGTTCCCCCTGGACGGGAACTTCATGCAAGTGATCATCTCCTGAGCTAGCAGGATGTTGTCAGTGATGTTTCGCCCTGGTACGAAGCCGCTTTGTTCCTCGAGATAATCTTGGGAAGAAGTGTGGACATAGGAGTTACAATAATCTTGGAGATGATTTTGTTGGTGAAGGTGCATAAGCTGATAGGTCTGAAATGTTTGAAGGTCTTTGGGGTGTTTTTTTTTGGGATTAGGATATGGTTGGCACAGGAAATAGATTTCGGGAAGCTTGCGCCAAGGAAGAAAGCCACTACGGCCTCGTGAAGGTCAGATTCGATGATATCCCAATAAGAGCAGAAGAAAATGCTGGAGAAACCATCAGGACCGGGAGCGCTGCGCTCGTTAAGGGCCCACACAGCGGACTTGACATCCTCCTTGGAAGGGGGGTCAAGAGTTGCATGTTCTCTTGCTCGTTAATCAGACTAGGGACCTTTGCCAAGAGTGCGTCGTCCTTAACGATGACCTCTTTGGAGAAGAGTTTGCTATAGAAGTTGGCGACGGCCACATTAATACGCCGCTGGTCTTTGATAAGAGTGTCGTTCTCATCGGTAATCTGATACAGGTTGAGCTGATTCCTGCGCCCTTTGACGCAAGCATGGAGGAAGCCAAAATTTCTGTCACCATCGGTGTCCCAAGTCAATCTTGCTTTCTGTTTCCAAAATTCTGTCTTAATCTTGAGTCGAGACTTGAGAAGAGCTTTAGTTAGGTTTAGAGCGGCACGGGCCTCCAGCGATCTGTCCGAGGCAAAAATGATCTTGGCACAAGTGACGTCATCTTCCGCCGTCTTTATCGCTTGGAAAATGTTGCCGAATGTGAGTTTGCTCCAAGTCGAAAGCGTACCCCTAGTAGATTTGAGATTTGCAGCCACTCTAGCTAGGGGGTCGGGATTGTTCATCGACCTCCAGGCGACGGCTACGATGTTCTTAAATTATGGGTGATAACTTCAGAAATCCAGGAAGCAGAAGGGTTTCTTGAATGGGCTGGAGTTGTTACGAATCTCGATTAGGAGAGGGGAGTGATCCGACTCGGTGGTGTTGAGCTAGGAGAGGTTAGAGATGAGGTCCATGTCGGACCATCGATTGTCGACCAGGGCCCGATCCAAGCCCGAGTATTGTCTTTTGGTGCCTTCCTGAATGTTACACCAGGTGAAAGCATTGCCAGTAAATGGGAGAGGAGACAAGTGGGCGTTGAAGGGAAAGGTGTTGAAATCGTTCATGGCCGGTTGCGGGGAAGGGCGGCCACAGGACTTCTCCTCTCTGCACGAAATGGCGTTGAAGTCTCCAAGACAGAGCCACGGGAGGTTGATGAGGTGGAGGTGGGTGTCCATTAGGGTGTCCCAAAGCAACCTACGATCAACGAGATCACAGCTGCCAGGGACAACTGAGATGAGGGATCGTGACGGCAAAGAGGGGTGCTCTACCCAGCAGGATAGCACCTATTTTGAGTCATTTAAGATACCGAATTTGCATTCGGCAGTGTAGAGGATCCATATGTCGTGACATCTGGCGACTGCGAACGGGAAGTCGAGTTGGAGCTAGATGGATTTGAGTTTTTTCGATGGGATTTTGGGCTCGATGATAACTAAAATATCAACCCGGTAGATTTTCTTGAGGCTAATTATTCTACTCAAGGTAGGTTTATTGGCCATCCCTCTCACATTCCATAAGAGAATGTTAAGCATTGGGGAGGTTGCAAGGAGGGGAGGGTGTTGAGCTTTGTGGCTGACCGGGTGGTCCTGGCCGTGGGCCCTCTGGCTTGTTTGTTCTTCTTGTTATGGAAGGTTTTGGTGGCTCTCGAGAGCTTTGCTGTGGCGACGTGGGCCGACGCTGTCTGTCCACGTGCTGAGCTGTCGGTAACTATTGACGGGGGGAGTCAACTTCTTTGTCGATATCGACCAGCGCGCAAAAGGGATTACCGGGGTCAAAGAAGCCTGCTTCCATGGCCTGTAGAAACCTGTCTGCTGGGACGAAGCCCAGCAATGCCGGGTCGATCTTATGTTCTCGACCGGAGAAGATGGAGGGGTTCGCGGAGGCAGGGTGGATGATCAAGGCCATATGATTCTCTCCAACCAACGCCGGAGGGGCTTCGAGGAGCGGGGGCACGTCAACGTACTTCTCACGCCCTCCGAAGGGGTCCTTCGGGGTGGGGGGACTCTCCCGAGGGGTATCAGTCAGTGTTGAAGGAGAGGAGGTCGTACTTATTATTGAAGCGGATATATATATATATATATATATATAATTTTTTTAAGAGAACCTCTCCCGTTTTATTCATAAAAGGCGCAAAATGCCGAAGCCTTTACAAGTAGAGCCAAAACTAGGGGTGAGCATTCGGTTTATTCGGTTCTAACCGAACCGAATTATCGAAAATCGAATAAACCGAATTTACAAAATTAAAAACCGAAACCGAACCGAATTCGGCAAAAACCAAACATAAACCGAAACCGAATTATTCGGTTCGGTTTTCGGTTCATTCGGTTTACATAAATTTTTCTGTTGGCCTTTTTTTTCAATGGGCCCGAGTCCAAAATTAGGCTTATTAGCCTTTTAAAGTTCTTCCGCAGTAGCACAATAGCTACTATAGATCTCTTCCCACTTAAAAAAATTATTTCAATTTCAATCATTATGAGAACATGGCCCACTATACCTGTTCTTTAGCCAAAAGGCCAAGAGACACATTTGCTTTGACGTGCATATAGGTCCCTTTTATAACCTCCTCTAAGCCAACTTTTTATGCTACAGGCGATGTGGGACTAAATGTGCTCACTTAGTTGCTAGTGCTTGGCAAGATTGGAATTCATTGGTTGGTCATGTAAGGAAAACATATGATATAAACATATGGAGTGTTCTTCATTCCTATCAAAACAACATCGTATTCTTCTCCTATATAAACATCAAACTTAGTCTTAGATGGTCACGTATTTTTCTGTCAAGGCCAAACTGGATGTCGACGAAGCAACCGTATATAGAGTATCTCATCACGATCTATTACAATCTTGAAGGTTAAGCACTCCTAAAGCTCTGTTGAAATGAGAAAAATAGAATTTTCTATATTATAAAATATACATATATATGATAATATTTAACGTAACTGTGTAACTCTTATTCGGTTTTCGGTTTTGGACCGAAACCGAACTCCAAAACCGAAACCGAAACCGAATAAGAAATTTTAGCATTTTCAAAACCGAAACCGAACCGATATTTTTTCTAACCGAACCGAATCTCTTATTCGGTTCGGTTCGGTTCGATTTTCGGTCCAAAACCGAATAATGCTCACCCCTAGCCAAAACGAAGGAGGGAGAGAGGAAAGAAAAAAGCACAAGGTGAAAGCAGCTGGTCACTCTCCCACACTTTCGGAGAGTACCGATGCCCAAAAATCCTGGTAGCCGTGGTTGCAAAGCTTGCTGACTTTGGAGGCTTGACGGAGAGTTTTCCTGATCAGCTGGTCGGCCGAGTAATGGTGCCCCTCGTATCTGGCTTTATTCCTATTCTTTCATATGACCCAAGTGATGGCGACTGCAAAGATCTGATGGTCGTGGGAGGTATTAGCCCAGTGGGCCAGGAGATCGTTGAAGTTCCCGTCAATGATAGATTGACTTCAATTTTGGGATAGGGAGGCCCAAGTCTTACTTGATAAATCTCCGTGGCGAAGAATGTTATCTATTGTTTCCTGCTGCTTCTCCTTGCAGCAATGATATACCGATGCCAGACTGAAGCCGATGATGTTGAGGTTGTCGTCTGTGTGTAGTTTTTGGTGAAAGGCTCTCCAAATAAGGAAAGACCATTTCTTGGGGATGTAGGTGTGCCATAGGAGACCCAAAGTTGGGGAAAGAGAGCCCGTGCCGTGGGCAAGGCTTCTGGCGGTGGCCATCGTAAAAGCGCCATTAGCTGTGGGCGACCAATACAGTCTGTCTGGCTCGTCCGAGATTTGTAAACTTCTAAGTAAATCAGCCTTCGATCTAATCCAGTCTCACACCTTATTCTAGTTCCAGTCTCCGTTGCTTCCCCAGATCTCCCTAATCTTGATGTTACCAGGAGCAGCAGGAGGGCGAGGTAGAAGATTGTCTCCGGCCCATCATTTGCAGAATAGATGAGATTCGCCAGATCCAAACTGCAGACGAATAATCGGTTCGGCAAGGTGGCAGCCGTACAAGATCCAACGCCAAGCCGTGGATGATCGAAAGTTCGAGATGGCATTGGAAGGGTGGATATGTTTAAGATATATGACTTTCATGAAGCGATTCCACAAGTTCCTTCCGGTGTGGAGCTTCCACCACAGCTTTATCGAGAAGGCATCGAAAATATGTGACATCCTGTCAAAGCCCAGGCCTCCCTAAGCTGTAGGCTTGGGCATAATGTCCTAGCTGGCCCAATGGTGCTTGTTATTTCATTGGCTGTGGCTCCAAAAGAAGTCGAAGAAGAGGTGTTCGATAGTAGTCAGCACCTTCTTGGGCGGGAAGCAAGCCGCAAGGGTATATATGGGGATGGATGAGAGAATATGTTTAATCAAGATTATTTTGCCTCCTGGCGATAGCGTAGCGTTGTGCCACCCTTCGAGCTTCCTTCTGATTTTACTCACCAGACCCTCAAAGATGCCAGTATTCGATTTGTCGTACACTAACGGGCAGCCGAGGTAGGTAAAAGGTGGATACGAGACTGCGAATGATGTGATATTGGTGAGGGTGGCAGTATGATCTCGATTGGACTTGTGGTGGACGTAGATCATGCTTTTGTTGGGATTGACGTGCTGGCCAAAGCATGTCGTGTATCTAAGTAGCGTGTTATGGATCACTTCCATGGAACCTGCGTCCCCGGAAGTGAAGATGAGGATGTCGTCAGCATACGCGAGGTGGGTGATGATCGGACAGCCACTAACGGAGTGAAAATGGCAGAAGTTCGAGGTGGTCACCATCTTATTCAGGTTTCTGCTTAGGGCTTCCGCGACGATGATAAAAATTGTGGACGATAAGGGGTCGCCTTGTCTGACACCGCGGGTGGCTTTAAAGAAACCTTCGGCTTGACCGTTAATAACCGTGAAGAACCACGAACTGATCGATCTCTAGCCAATGTTTGTCCAGGTTACCGAGAAACTGAAGGCTCTGAAGACCCAAATCATGAATTGCCAGTCAATTCGGTCGTAAGCCTTTTCTATGTCCAATTTAATAGCTATGTTTTCTCCTCTGGCTGGAAGCTTCATGCATGTGACCATTTCGTAGGCAAGCATGATGTTGTCCTGGATGTTCCTGCCTCGAACAAAGTCGCTTTGCTCTTTCAAAATAATTCTGGGGAGGAGATCTGTCATCCGTGTGGCGATGATCTTGGAGATGATTTTATTGGTGAAAGTGCAAAGTCTGATCGGGCGAAAGTCTCTGAAAGTTTTCAGGTTCTCCTGTTTTGGAATTAGGATCAAGTTAGCACATGAAATTGATCTAGGGTACCTGGCGCATTAGAAGAAGGCTATTGTGGCCTCGTGGATGTCGAACTTGATGATGTCCCAGCAAGTACGGAAGAACACGCCCGTGAACCCGTCTGGTCCGGGGACGCTATGTTCGTTAAGAGCCCGGACCACATCTTTAACCTCTTGCTCGGAGGGAGGGGCTTCAAGCCTCGTGTTGTCTCTATCCTCGATGAGATGCGGGATCTCCGCGAGGAATTCTGAATTTCTGATGATGGTTTCTTTTGTGAATAGCCGGGAGTAGAAGCTGGTAGCCGCCAATTGGATGCTCGATTGGTCCTTGAGGATATCTCCATTATCATCAGTAGTTTGGTGCAGAGTGAGTTTCTGCCTACGGCCTTTGACGCAGGAGTGGAAGAAGCCGGTGTTTTTGTCACCCTCACTGTCCCAGGTAAGTCTGGCTATCTATTTCTAGAATTCAGTTTCGATACGCAGGCAAAATTTAAGAAGGGCTCCAGTAAAGTTTAAAGATGTTCTGGCATTCGGAGATCTGTTGATCGCGAAGAAAGCTTCCGCTCTAGTCACGTCATCTTCCACTTCTCTGACCGCCTGAAAAATGTCTCCGAATGCTTGTTTGCTCCAAACTATCAGAGATTTCCTAGTTGCCTTTAGTTTGTCGGCCACTCGGATGAGGGGATCAAGGGAATTCGCGCTGCTCCAAGCCTCCCTGACAATGTTCCTGAATTGGGGGTGTTGGCTCCAGAAGTTTAGAAATTGAAATTCTTCTTCTTTTGGTTGGAGTTTTTGCTGATTTCGATGAGGAGGGCCAGTGGTCTGATTCAGTGGAATTCAGGTGCGAGAGGATGGAGTTGATATTCAGATCTTTCTACTGAGTGTTGACCAGGGCACGATCAAGACGAAAGTATTGCCTTCGGGAGCCTTCTTGTATATTGCACCTGGTAAAAAGCTTCCATTGAACTGTAGGGAAGACAAGTTAGCATTGAAGATAAAGGTGTTGAAATTGTGCGTAGCCGACGGCGGCGGGGGCCGGCCGCCAGATTTTTCCTCACTGCGAGTAATGCGTTAAAGTCGCCGACGCAAATCCAGGGCAAGTTGGTGGGGTTGATCTGGAGCAGGTCACTCCAGAGGGTTCTGCGTTCGGAGATGTCGCAGCTCCCGTAGACACCGGACAAAAGCGAGCGGGTCTTGAACGTGGGGCGTTCCATCCAGCAAGTGAGAGCCTGGTTGGAGTCATGGGTCGCTTCCAGCTTCACATCGTTGGAGAAAAGGATCCAGATATCGTGGAAGCAGACAATGGCCTTTTGAAATCTGAGCTAAAGCTGAATGGACTTCAGTTTATTAGCGGGGATTTTTGGTTCGATGATCACCAAGATGTCAATTTTGTGGGTTTTCTTGAGACCGAGCAGTCTTCTCAAGGTTGGTTTGTTAGCAAGGACTCGAACATTCCAAGACAGGATGTTAAGCATGGAGGTTACTATTTTGGAGGAGTTTGTTGAGTTTCGTGACCGACCTGGTGGTCCGGGCAGCGACCTTCTTGAAGGGTCCTTTGTTTTGCGCTTTGGGCTGGGATAAAGGCTTTTCGCCTCCTTCGGTGGCCGTGATTGTCTCCTCTGTAGGATGAGGGTGGGTCTCACCTGCTGTGTCAATCGAAACTCCCAGGGTGCTATCGGTGGCAAAAATCCCGACGTCGAGGGCCTGTTGAGCTATGTCAACCGACTCCTGGCCCAGGTTGGTTAAGGAGTCCGCTCGGATGTTGCCATCTGAAGTGGGTGGGGTGGTGGTGGTGGGCGCGCTAGCGTCTGGTTGATGGTGCTCCGGTGGAGGTATGATTAAGGCTGCTATTGTCTCTGCCGGGTTTCTTGTATACCCTATGTCAGTGTCATCACTACTGTCGTCGGGGGATGAGGGTTCTGCGGCATGGAGCTCTTATTCTTAAATCAATACGATGTTGTTGAATCTGTTAGTGAGGGTGATAGATGGGAGATCCGGATAGGCCATGGGTTGGCCTTGTGGGGGCTGCTCCTGAGTTTCCGGTTGGTCGAGATAGTTTCTGAATCTGGTGTGGGTATTGGGAAGGGGGAGTAAGGAAGATTGGGGGGACTTGTTGGGAGCTTTGTTGAGGGTCACCTTTCGGGAGTTTTTCCTTTTGAGCTCAGGATGTGCATGAAAGCAGTGCTCAGAAGAGTGTCCACGTAAACGACAGTATTTGCAATAGATGATATTATTGTCATAAATGATTCGCTGTGTGTGAATCTTGTTGTCGAGAGCGATTTGGATGTGGTCGGGCAGGTCTTTCGAGATGTCATGTTCCATACAAATTTTAGCATAGTTTCCCTTGGAGAGGTTGTGAGTTTCTTCTGCTACTGCCACGAACATTCCAAAGGAGCTGGCTATCCTTTTCAATGCTGCGGGTGCGAAGCAGATTAGGGGGAGGTTCGGGAAGGTGACCCATGCTGAGATGATCGCCGAGTCTTCTTTATTGCTGAAGTCTGGGGACCATTTAAAAAATTTTATGATGTGGACATCTATCTTGCTGGTGCCTCTAGCCCAGATGGAAGTGTAGTCGCTATCCGAGGAAAGGTGGAGGAGAAGGTGCTTGGCGTCCATGGGAGCGACTTGGTACGCGGAGGTGAGGCGCCAGCTGGCGATAACTTCCTAAACTCTGGACAGCCTAGGGCACCCACTAGAAAATTTAAGAACCAAGGTAAATGGGAATGAGGTGGCTAGGCTCGAGATGTCTGAAGAGAAGAAAGGCACCACGATAAGCGCATCCGATGAACGTACAAAATCGATCTCCGGTAGCTCTATTGCAGGAAAATAATAGAGGATCTTGGAGGAGCGGTCCGGGCGAAGGATCTCGGCAAAGAATAGTACTGCGGTGGAGGAGGTGTAGGGAACTGGATGAGGAGCAGCCGTAGCTGGCACTGAAGCGGATTTTGCCGGGGTGCGAAGCATTAGACGCTGATGAGCGCCATCAGGGGCTGAGCAACACCCGTCGAGGCAACGGGAGGGGGGTGGAGAGGATGAAAGGGGGTAGCGGATGTAGAGGGGGGGAGAGAAAGTTGAGGGTGGGGGGTAGGGTGATGTGAGGTGAGGTGAGGCCCGAAGAACTGTGGAAGGGGGCGAAAGCAGGTGAACCAAAACTAAGAGATCATCTGGCAAGGGTGGGGTCGGGGAGAGAGATGGCAAGAAGCAAACTAAAGGAGTGAGATTAGGCGAGTGCGAGAGCAAACGGCCATAGGAAGGGGCCGCATAAGAATACGGGGGGGTCTACTGAGCCGGGACAGGGGGCAAGGTGACTAGTGCGCCGGATGCTGAGGGGACCGCATTGGCCGCGACAATTGGCCATGTGGCCGGCACACCCGAGGCAAAGGGGCACGTTTCAAGATATACCAAAGGGGTCGCATAAGCTGCCGCGAGGGGGCGGGCGTGCGGGCCAACCGCCGCACGAAGGGCATCCGCATAAGCTTCGGCGGAAGTGGCTACATACGCCACAGCATGGGGACATGCGGGCGAAAGTGCCTCGCGAGAGGGAGTGGGGTCCGCCCCGACGGTCGAGTAGGCAACATACGGACCAACTGCAGCAGAGGGAGCCTCAAGGCTGGAGTGGTGGGTCACATGGGCCTCAGAGGAGGGGGCCACAAAAGCTACAGAGGAGGGGGCCGCATAAGCTCCTGATGAGGGGGGACATGCAGAGAAGGTGGCCGCATAAGCCCCTGATGAGGGGACGGGGATACATACGAACGGGAGACCAGGCGCAGCAGAGGGAGCCTCGAGGCTCGAAGGATGGGTCGCATGGGCCTTAGAGGATGGGGCCACAAAAGCCATAGAGGAGGGGGCCACATAAGCTCCTGATGAAGGGGGTCATGCAGAAGGGGACCGCATAAGCCCCTGATGAACGGGGTCATGCAGAGGAGGGGGCCGCATAAGCCTCTGATGAGGGGATACATACGACCGCAAGAGCCTCGGTTGAAGGGGCCGCATACGCCCAGAAGGGGGATACATGCGGACAAAAGAGCCACGCTAGAGGGAGTGGGGTCCGCCACGTGGGACAGGAGAGTGGCATGCGAACTAACCGCAGCTGAGGAAGCCTCGAGGCAGGAGGGATGAGTCATGAAATGGGTAGCATAGGCCTCAGAGGAGGGGGCCACAAAAGTCGCAGAGGGGGGCCGTATAAGCTCCTGAATATAGGAGACATGCGGACGCAAAAGGCCCACAAGAGGGGTCCGTATAAAAGTCAGCGGCTCCAAAAGTTGTGATGGAAGTGGGTGGAGGTGGGGGTCCTACCACGTGGGACGAGCAGCCTGCACCTGACACGAGGGGACAGATGCCTGTGCTCTCGAGACCCGCGAAGCGATGGGGCATCCTATTCGAGAAGATGACTACGCCATTCGAAATTCGAACAAGGAGGAAAGGAGGGCAGGGCAGCCTGCCCTGGATCCCAGGCGGTCAGATGGGGTCCGGGAACGCCACCACGAGGTTCGGCGACCAGAAGGGAGGGAAACGGGGGGGCGAATAGGGGAGCCGAGTGGGAGAATACGGTATATATATAAAATGAAATAAAAATAAATATATATAATATTATATATATGTATATATATATATAGTACATAAGAGGCATAGTATAGGATACGTGGTATGTAACACATATGCTTAGATAAGAGTATGGCAGGATAAGGCCTAGTATGGTAAGTTATGACATGGTATCATAATGAATGGAGGTATATCATGGTATGGGTCATGGTATAGTATAGTATGGTAAGGTAAGGATATGGTGGTATGGATAGGTTTGCGGTAATGTGGTGGCATATATGGTGGATAATTATATTTATGTCTATAGATATATGTTACACATAGGTTGAGATATAACTAAGATATTCTATAGGTATAGCCTATAGTCACATTTACAAATATGTGAGTTTGGGATATGGTACATAGGCA
Source organism: Iris pallida (assembly GCA_029216955.1). Lineage (NCBI taxonomy): Eukaryota > Viridiplantae > Streptophyta > Magnoliopsida > Asparagales > Iridaceae > Iris > Iris pallida. Next base: position 49,656 of record JANAVB010026898.1, on the reverse strand, counting down.
TTCCTAGGACTACATAGTTATAGCCTATAGCTATACATGTAGGTATGTGGTACATGACTAGGAGGGTAAAGGTAGGATAAATACCAAGACACTAGGGTAAAGGTCTTAGAGACAAGGTAAGCCATGGGTATCCATAGGATAGCAAGGGTACAATATCATGTAGGTATTTTATATAGTTATCACATAGATACCAACTTTGTAGGATACATAGGGATGCAGATATAAATTTATACATATAGTATGAGGGGTATATTATACCATATGGATGTGGTTTATGGGTATTTTGGTATACTATGGCATGTAGGGTATATGGATATATATAGTATATGACTAAGAGGGTAACCTAGCACCATAGGTAAGTGTAGACAAACATGTGTGAGGGTATAGTAATGGGTAAATTGGTATACCATAGGTATTGGTATATGTAAGCATAGCATGGGTAATAGGCCTTAATTTAAATAAATGGTACACGTAATAAACATGTGGTATATGGCTAAGAAGGTAAAGGGTAATATGCTAAGGCATCCATGTATATAGGATATATACCTATGAGGAGAGATGTTGATATCAAGACAAATGTGTATAGATCATGACTGTATAGATAGGTAAGGGTAATGGGGAGTGATATGTCAAAATAGGGTATAGCAAGGTATAGGTAGGATATGGTAAGGATAAACTTATGTAGCTAACATGTGATATATGGGTATATTGAAATGGGTATGATATATGGGTATATACCCATATATGGATATATGGGTATATTGAAATGGGTATGTATGCATGTATAAGTGTAAAGTGTAGAAAGTAAGATCATGACAAAAAAGAAAGAGGGTGGGGGAGCAAAATGAAATACCTCCCATAGACCATAACCTCAGCTGTTCAGTGAGCTCCAGAAGCCATCTTTAACGTGCTTGCAAAGTTGTTAACCTTGTGAATCTATCTATTGACCTCGAAAATCAATTGAGTAGAGTTGTACCGATGACCTTCATATCTATATATAGTAGGGTTCTTCCAAATAACCCAAGTGATGGCGACTGCAACGATTTGGTGGCCGTAGGAAGCTTTGCCCCAGGTGGCTAAGAGATCGTTGAAGCCCCCATTAGTCGTGGCGAAAGGCAGGACGACGAAAACCTAAGCCAGACTTCGGACGCCAGGTCGCCCGACGAGAAGATGTGATCCATTGTTTCAGGCTGACGCTCCACACTACAATGAAATGCTGACGCTAAACTGAAGCCTAAAGTGGCGAGGGCATCGTCGCTGGAGAGTTTCTTGCGTGAAGCTCTCCAAAGCAAAATAGACCACTTAATAGGAATACAGGACTGCCATAAATAAATAATGATAGGGAAGGCCAATCCTGGCCCGTGAGCTGCACGCTGGGCCGATGCGAGGGAGAAGGAGACACTAGCCATCAGCGACCACCTTAGGAAATCAAGATCCAGGCCGACCACCACTTCGGATGCTGCTAAAGACACTACCGCCTCCTCATCGAGCCACTCATGCACTCTCCCCCAGTTCCAATCTTCGTTGTTAGCCAACAGGTCTATTATAGCATTGGAGATGGAGACACCCGGAGATGGTTGTAAAAGGTCGTCCCTAGACCATCGTTCGAAAAAAAAGAAATGATTCGCCCGATCCCAACCATAGACAAATCAAGGGTTCGGCGAGCTGCCGACCGGTAAGCAAGCGTCGCCAAGAAGCGGAGGATCTGCTATGGAGGTGGAAATAGAGGGATGAGAATGCTGGAAGTATCTGGTCTTCATGAATCACGCCCAAAGGAAGCGATTCTAGTGGAGCTTCCACCACATCTTTATCGAGCAGCCATCTAGAATATGACCTAACCTGCAGAACCCGAGACCTCCCTCAGATGTGGGTCTAGCCATAAAGTCCTAGCTGGCCTAGTGGTGCTTATCCTTGCCGTCGTAGTGATACCAGAATAAGTTGGCGAAGAGCATTTCAATGGTGGAGAGGACCTTCTTGAGGGGGGCAGGCGGCTATAGTGTCAATCGGGATGAAGAAAAGTACATGATTGATCAAAATCGTCTTTCTGTCGGGTGATAAGGTAGCATTGTGTCATCCCTCGATCTTTTTCTTGATTTTACCCACTAAGTCGTCATAAAGGCCCGAGTTCGATCTGTCGTGCACCAGCGGGCACACTAAGTATGAAAAGGGGGGTACAAAACAGAGAAGAAAAGTGATGTTGGTTAACAAGAAGGTGTAGTCTCTATCAGCATAGTTAGGGACGTATATAACACTCTTGTGAGGGTTGATATGCTGGCCGAAACAACGGGTGTATCTCTGCAACGTATTCTGGACCACCTCTACGGACCCAGCATCACCAGAAGAGAAGATCAGGATATCGTCAGCATAAGCCAAGTGGGTGATGATTGGGCAGCCGCTAGTGGTGTGGAAGTGCTAAAAATAGGGGGGTACCCGCCATCTTGTTAAGATTCCTGCTCAGCGCTTCAACAGCGATAATAAAGATTGTGGACGATAATGGGTCTCATGTATGACATCGCGTGTCGATTTGAAGAAGCCATCAGCTTGACCATTGACAACGGTGGAGAACCACGAGTTACTGATAGATCTCCAAACGATGTCAATCCAAGTCTCAGATAATACGAAGGCTCTGAACACCCAGATCATGTGTTGCCAATCGAGCCTATCGTAAGCCTTCTCCATGTCCAATTTGATGGCAATGCTTCCTCCTCTGACCGATAATTTTATGCAGCTGATCATCTCTTGGGGGAGCAAAATATTGTCTAAAATATTGCGGTCGCGAAAGAACCCACTTTGCTCTTCAGATATAATTTTGGGAAGTAATCCGGTCATGCGGTTAGCAAAAATCTTGGAGATGATTTTGTTAGTAAAATTGTATATGCTCAAAGGACGGAAGTCTTTGAAGGTATCCAAATTATTCTTCTTGGGGATCAGAATCAGGTTGGCACTAGATATCGATTTCGGGTACCTGGCTCCTTGAAAGAAAGCTATAACCGCCTTGTGGATGTCCGTCTTGAAGATGTCCCAACAAGTTTTAAAGAAGATTCCAGTGAAGACGTCCGGGCCATGAGCACTATGCTCATTGAGCGACCATACGACATCTATAACCTCGAGATCGGAGGGCTGGAGCATCAGTTGAGTGTTATCACAGTCCTCGATCAGCCGAGGGATGGCAGCCAAAAATGCCTCGTCCTTGTGGATGACGTCTTTGGTAAACAACTTATTGTAAAAGGAAGATGCAGCCGACTAGATGTCACGTTGATCTGTAAGAGATTTGTCGCTCACATCTGTAATCTGGTGGAGGTTGGGTTGTTGTCTTTGGCCTTTGATGCAGGAGTGGAAGTAGTTCATGTTCTTATCTCCCGCAATATCCCAACTCAGCCTGGGTTTCTGTTTCTAAAATTCCTCCTCGACTTTGAGATGGTATTTCAAAAGCACTCTGGTGAGATTGAGGGATGCTCGAGCCGAAGGGGAGCCGTCACAGGCGAACATAATCTCAGCGCGAGAAATATCATCTTCGGCGATACGAACAGCCTGGAATATGTCTCCGTAAGCTTCCTTGCTCCATCGAGAAAGTACTTTTTAAGGGGCTTTCAGTTTGGCATCCACGCGTTCGGGGGGTCGAGAGAGTCGGCCCCTCTCCAGGCAGCCGATACAATGTCCCTAAACTACGGGTGGTGGGTCCAAAGAGCGAGGAACCAAAAGCTTTTTTTTGTGCTGGCTGGTCTTTCTACTGATCTCGATGAGGAATGGGGAATGGTCTGATTCGATGGAATTGAGGTGCGTGAGTCTGGAGTTGATCTTGAGGTCCATCCAATGAGTGTTAATGAGCGCACGATCGAGACGGGAGTATTGGCGCCTAGTGACTTCCTGCATGTTACACTAAGTGAAGGTGCTGCCAGAATACCAAAGAGGGGACAGGTGGGCGTCAAAAATAAAGTTAGCAAAGTCATTCATCGCAAACGAGGAAGGTTATATATATATATATATTTTAATATATATATATATATATATATATATATATATATATATATATATATATATATATGTATTGATACTTAGTGATATTAGCTAGTATAGCTAATACCTTCAAGTTATGGACCTAGAAATCTAGGTATAGCCTAATGATGACTAGCTTGACCCTAAAAATAAGGTATTGACCTAGTTTGTCCCTAGAAACAAGGTATTGACCTAGTTTGATGCTAGAAACAAGGTTTTGAACCAGTTTGACTTCCAGGACTTAGTTTTGAACTATAAATCATATTTTGACTTAGTTAATAATAATTATCATTCCAAAACAATAATTGACATTGATATTTCATATTTAGGTCTGTATGACTCCAGTTTGGACCATGATGCTCACATATTGCTCAGGACCACACGCGAGTACATTCTCTGATAGTTTTCGTTATCTTGATGATTAATATGATATTAGTATTCTAGTGTTATACATGATTTCTGACATGATGGATTCACGAACTAATATCTTGACACCTATCATGAGGAGGCATGATTGTATCCATTATACTAGTCGAAGGATAGGGAAATATTGGTAGATTATGTGATCATACCCCTAATACTTGTGCATAGCTTAACCTTAGCTCACGTAGGGTGTAGCCTTATCTTACTTGTACTTGTGCACAGCTTTCCATATATGACTGGCCTGATCTCATACTTGTACTTGTGTATAGCCAATCATATGGAATAGCATGATCTTGTTCCAAGTTAATAACATAATAAACTAATATTTTAAGGCATATTGTAGTTGTTCATGCTCTATTCCACTTATGCATGCTGATACATTCATGCTCTGGTTTACTTACAGTTTATTACTATCTATGTCATGATTACATGTTTACCTATTTCCTTATTGTTCTAGCTATATTTTTCCATCTTGTATTTCTATTACTTACAATTCTTATAGTCTTCGTCAATTTAATGGAACTACTGTTGGTTTATGTACTTCGCTCCAATCCTGACTAGATAACATTTTTCAGAGGTTCTTGAGGACTTATGTCTCACTTATTCTGGACCGAAATTAGATGATCGATATATCCAAGTGCCTACGAGGAGCCAGTACCCGTAGAGGAGGCACCACAAATAGTGACTTAGCTAGTTTAGCTATTATTACTGGATTTGTTTCCAGCTTCTGAGACATTGAGTTGTTATTATTTTGAGACTTATATTGAAGTTTGAGATAGCAGACAATTAGACTGTTGACATTGATTTGAGATGTACATTTCTAGACTTCTTTTGGTTTCTCATTTGTCTTTTATATCATTATTGTGCCATTTATCTTCCTTATAGGTATTGTGATTGAGTATGAATATTATTATTATATTGTCGTTATTTTGGAGTTGAGATATCATTGACATGTTATGATATATATTCATGAGATGTTAATAAATAACATTGTTGACCTAGATAGCATTCTACCGTCGATGATGTGGCGTAGGCTGGACATCGCCACGCACTCGTACCCTTATTCTGGATGCGGGTCGTCACACGTTTTTGTGGTGGCCCATATAGGTCTGTCTTGATAATTAGTGCGAAGTCATGGTAGTACTTAGTCTTAGTTGTACTACTGCGAGCCTGCCCTAGGATAGGATTGTGAATCATAGAATATTTAGGAAAGCTTGATACTCAATCATAAATAGGTTTCCTGATAGATTCCTAGGTTGATCTTGAGAATCCTACCTCACATTTGTTTTCTTCCCTCTTGGATATATGTCCGTTATTGAACTTCATTTGTATCGATATGAGTTTATGGACTATATTAAGGGTATATTCTGACAATACATACTAGGCGAGACAGTGAGGACTGCAGGCGCCCGTCTTGGTTATGGAGTCTAGAGTTTACTACAGCCATATTAACTGGCGATGCGAAATTTTGGATCACATGTTTTTGGATATACGTATCTTAGTTATGGAATTAGAGATTTCTCGCAGCTGTGCTAGCTGGCAATGCGGTTATTCCGAACAACATAATTTTAGATCTATATACCTTAAATATGGAGTTAGCATAGCTATGCTAAGTGGCGAGGCGAAGATTCTTGATAACAAGATTTACGGACACAAAAGTTTGATTATCAGATTCTTTCAGAGATTGGTTCTTAACTTATTATCTCATCTTCAAATGTTTGAATTCCATTATCATTGGATTTTGTTCAATTCTGTGTCATTTGATACTCTTATGTATCTCTAAATCCTGTTATTTCAATTATGTTAGAATTGACCAATGGTGAATTTCTATTGCAGTGGCGATTCCTATCATTAATGGTTAGTATATGAGTATAGATTTCATAGATAGATCAACCAGGGCTGAGATTATATGAGTATCAAGGAGATTATAGGTAAAATTCCTTGGTGGTAAATTTGATTAATAACAAGAAGAATATTGAGAAATTAAGTTTTAGCTATGCTAGAATTATAATGAGTATTGAGATTTCTGAAGATGATGGTTGAGGTAAAATAACAAATGATTAAGATAAGGATTGACCCATGCACAAATGCAATTGAATAGGTGTGACAAAATTCAATTAAAGATTTATATTCAAATTGAGACAAATGAGGTAACATTTGGATGAGAAGTTAAAATCTTTCTAGTTAGGGTAGCCACCTAGCATTAGAGATTGAGTAAATTTGTTAGACAATATATAGGCATGTATGACTCTTAGGAATTACTTAAGTTAAACAGATAGAATAGATATTAGGAAACCTGAATACCGAGGATTTGACTTGGAAAGAATTGCATTAAGATAACGAGGTTAGAAGATGAGCACGATACTTTAGGGTGAATGCTTACCTTTGAGTTTGAATTTTAGTTATATAAAAGGTACTAGCGATGTGTGGGGATTATGAAATCTATGGCAGGATTCTATACTTGAAAATGTTGAGGATAGACAAGGATATATCGAGATCATGAGTTGAAATTAGAGAAAATTTTATGAATTTGAAAGGATTAAAAATTAATATTTATACCCCCACAAGGTTTATATTTAATGATAAATGGATCATGAGGTTAAATGGAAGCAACAAAGGATAATCATCGGTGGATAGAGAAGTGTGAACTTAGAAGAAATTTTATGATTATAGAAGCTAGATTCAAGAAATTTAACGAATACAATAAAACCTAAATACCAGGGTTTTGAGGAATAGGATAAATAGATTGTACCTATTTGAGAGAGAGGATGAGATGTGTACCCTATCTTTTAAGCCATGAGGCAGAGACGATGATGGCATAGAGCGTTACTTGGCCATGAGATGATTGTGGATGCAACGGAGAAGTTCAAGATCATTAAAGATAGACTTTGGGTTAGGACAATAGTGTTGGACTGATAGCCACCAAAAACCCTTAGAGTTTGAGGTATAGTTTTAGTTTCTTTTGTTGTGTTGCTTGTTTTAGATTTAGTATTGAGGTCTTATTTTGTGACAAGTTGGCAATCTAGTGTTTCTGAGGATTTCTTCAACACGGGGCAAGATTCGCTTTGGTGAAGGTGTGAAGCTTAATCCATGGTTCATTGGACCCTTCAGTATTCTTGAGAGGGTTGGTGCGGTGGCCTACTGACTATACTTGTCGCCTACACTAGAGGGAGTTCATAACTGTTCTACGTGTTACAGTTGAGAAGACACATGACAGATCTTAGTCACGTATTGGACCATTCAGAGATCGAGGTGAACCCGACCCTCAGCTATCTAGAGCAGCCAGTAGAGAAATGTCGAAATGGAGGCATGAAGGCATCACTCTTCGGGTGAATCCACCTGGGAGAGAAATGTCGAAATGCGAGAGCGATACCCTTATTTCTTCGAGCCTTGAGGTATTGTTCTTCTTGTTCTGATTGTGTTGTTGTGCTAGTTTCATCTTTTATTTCGAGGATAAAATTATTTTAAGGAGGGTAGACTTGTTACTAACATATTTCTAGAATAGGAGTTTTTTTATTCATATTATTTATATATATTATGATTAATTTAAATATATATGTTCATTATTTATTGATTAGTTGGTTAGACTATTTATTAGACTTCATGTTAGTGGACCCAACTAGATTTGATATGACACTTGAACCAACATCTTAGACTAGTCACATTTAGGCTCATTAAGTCATTTCTATATTAATTAGGGATTAGTCTAATCCCTTCATTAGGAATATAAGTTTTTCACTAATTAAAAAGACTTCATGACAACTTAATAGGGGCATCCTTGTCATTTCACATTTGCATGGAGAAAGGGAGTATATCTGGCGCCAATATGGAGAGGATAAGCGCCTCTCTCTCTCTCTTCTTCATTTGTGCTCATTTTTTCCAATTTGGTGTTCTTCCCCAAATCAATCCGTTTCTCCATCAATTTCTAATCAATCCACTCCAAATCCTTCTCATTCTCATCTAATAGAAGACCTAGAAGCTTGGAAGAGACAAGGAGCATCAAGGAAGTGGAGTTTGCATTAGCTTGTGTCTTTTTTTGTGTTCGCTTGAATGAGTTCATTGGGAATCCATCTTCCAATAGGTATAAATATTAATTTCTTCTTTATTTATACTATAATTGTTTAATTTGGACATTAGGAAGCCACCCATGGACTAGGACTACCTATATGAAGAAGAATTAGCTTCTAATGACCCTTATTGTGAATGTTACATTGAGTTTTCTGCCCAATTTAGGGAAATTCGAGATTGGTGCACCAAGTGTTTTCCAATTGGTCAATGGCTAGATACTTGTCCATAATTGGACACGAATAGGCCCTATCATGATATGTCATGATACGGAGTGATTTTAGGGATTTTTCCTTTGACACTTGTGATACACATTATTTTCCTCACAACATGTTATAATAGCTTTTATTTGCACTAAATAGACTCTAATTAGTATATTAGTGGTGTTCATATGCTTTAAATAGTGTTTGGTGAGATTTGGTAGAGGTATCTTAAGCGTATCATAAGAGTGTAATTGACTAGTGTGATACTTGTGTGGTACACCATAGGTGTTTGTCAAATTGCTATGATATATGACATATGATATATGTATATAGCGTGTGTGTGTATATATATATATGTGTGTGTGTGTGTGTGTGTGTGTGTGTGTGTGTGTGTGTGTGTGTGTGTGTGTGTGTGTGTGTGTGTGTGCATACAAGTGTAGTGAGAGGATGGTGAGTATCCTACATTGATAGTGGTACCAAAGGGGGTATGTGTTGTGATATGTGATATATATTATGTGTATGTGTGAGTGTGTAAGGAACCTACGAGTGTGTGAATATAAGCATATGTAAGTGTATGTGTATGTAAGACTGTGAAGGATTGTATACAAGTAATAGGTTGGAGGAATATGTGTAAAGGATATGGCTTAGTGTGGTATCATGGTATGGTATGTCAAGTTGAGGCCTAGTATTATAGTAAGGTATAGGTAGGTAAGACATATGGGATGGTTATATTACTATGGTATCTTGATATACCATGGAATTTGATACATAGAGTCTAGGTAAAGAGTATATAGGTAAAGGGTACACCATGGTATGGGTAGTTAGAGAGTAGGGTATAGGGTATATATGATTGTCTATGGGGGAATACCCATATACCTATATTTAAAGGGCAACCATGGTATGGCGCTTATTAAAGGGCAACCACACGGGTTCTTCGGTAGCAGCAGAGGGTTACGGCAGGGAGACCCACTATCGCCATATTTATTCTCGATAGGTAGGTATTACCATATATATCTCATCTCATGTATGCTGACGATCACTCCATTATATCGGCAGGTATTACCACATATATCTTATCTCATGTATGCTGACGATCTTTTGGTATTTCTGGATCCGTCTACAGGAGGACTTACCGAGCTTGTAAGAATTATGGAGTTATTCGGGAAGCATTCGGGGTTATACCTTAACAAGGAGAAAAGTAAAGCCTATTTTAATAGCCTTTGCCCCAATAAAGAGGAGTGTGCTCTCATTTTAGGAGTAGAGAAGAGCGAGTTACCGATCAAATACCTTGGAATTACACCAATGATATAGACTGCAAGTGTTTGGTAGAATATGCTCAGAGGAGAGTGGAGGGCTGGCATACCCAGAATCTTTCTTTTGGGGGCCAGATTGAGTTGGTGAGAACTGTTATCACATCAATTGCTCAATTCTGGCTGCAGATGATAATGCTGCCAACGGATACCATATCAAAAATTAAGAAAATTTGTGCCAAATTCATATGGCGAGGAGGAGTTCATACAATCAGATGGGAAACTTTGTGTCGTCCGAGATCAAAAGGAGGAGTGGGTATGCGTTCGCTACGGGAATTGAGGGATATTGCTGGAATAAAGTTGACATAGAGGTTCATGTCATCTGATTCATTATGGTCCAAGTAGATGAAAGAGAGATACTTAAAAGGAGGAAGCTTCTGGACACGTAGGTGCAATAATAACAACTCGGTGACATTCAAAAGTATTATTCAATTTCGGCCAAAAGTTCAGCAACTCATCTTCCGCCGATTCAAGAATGGTGAAGATACTCTGCTTTAGATGGAACCATTATTGGACCATTCAACCTTGGCAGACCTGTGTGGGACTAACGCCCTAGTGCGGTTCGATGGAAGAGATCGGGTGGCTTGCGTCATTCGTAATTGAAGGTGGAAACCAGAAGTTAATGGCACCACCCGCCAATTTAGAAAAGAAATCAAACAACTGGATATTAATAGCTTATTGGGCTGCGATAGATGGGTTTGGGACTGCACTAAGTTGGAAGAATTCAATAAGAAAGATATTTATAATCAGATCCGTATCAAGCATCCGGTGATCGAACATTCAGAGTACATATGGATCAAAGGAATAGCAATCAAAATGTAGATATATATGTACAAGCTAGCTAATAGACGCTTACTCACCCTTGATAGGCTTGCACGACTTAGGATCCAAATTAACGACCACAGATGCACCTTATGTCATTCGCATAATGAGACAATGGACCATGTATTTTTTTATGCAGCAGCGAATCTTGGAGGGCGTCGCAGACGCAAATAGGGAAGCTAAATTTGGGCGGCCAGGGAGCTCGTGAGCTAATCGAGGTGGTGAGCAGCTAACAGGAAAAGAGGAGCGCGATGGTTCTTGGAGGCACGACTTAGGCTGTCGATGACGGTATGGCATGTCTGGAAATAACGTAATAAAAGAATTTTTGAGGGGCTAACCACTCTAAGTATATGACTCATTCATATATTGAGAGTAATATACAAGTGATGCTGAACAAAGCCACCTAATATAGGTGACTAAAATGTGACTATAGCATATTGTACGTATCTTTACAAAATAATTACGCACCTTATGTGCCGACGCATGGAGGAGATTATACAGGACTTGGTCTCTTCGAACCAGGCAACTTTCATAGAGGGGAGATCGATTGCTGAGCACAGTCTTCTGGCTGCACGAGATGGTGAGAGGGTTTAATAAACCAGGAGAAGAGAAGGCATGTGTGAAGCTGGACCTGAGGAAGGCCTATGACATAGCCAATAGGGAATTTCTATGCCACCTGATGCTAGCCATAGGATTTGATGAGCGGTAGGTTGCGCGGATTAGGGAGTGCATCTCGACCCCTACCTTCGCTGCTCATCCAGGGTACTCCGTATGGGTTCTTCCGTAGCAACCGAGGACTCCGACAAGGCGATCCTATGTCACCTTACTTGTTCACAGCTTGTCATAGAGTACTTCACATGCCTGATGGATAAGGCAGTTCACAGTAGGAGTTTGGTCCCGTTGTTCAGGAGGATCGAGCCCCCTGTTACTTACCTCATCTATGCTGACGACCTCCTGGTCTTCCTCCAACCCTCTATGGAAGGAACGAACACGATCGTTGGGATTATGGAAGAAATAGAAACTCTTACTCGGCTCCAACTGAACCGAAAGAAGAATCGTGTATACTTCAACTCCCTTCACTCTCTGAAGGAGGAACGAGCGGAAGCTCTAGGAGTTGAAAGAAGCAATCTCCCGGTAAAATATCTAGGAGTGCCTCTGACAGTCAATTATGCTCGAGACCTGGATTGCCATAGTCTGGTGGAGTATGCTCAGAGGAGAGTTGAAGGGTGGCGGGCTACTGGTCTGTCATTTGGTGGACGCATGGAGCTCGTTAGATCAGTCATCTCGGCTCTGGCCTTTTTTTGGCTACAGTCTATTCTAGTTCCTGTCGTAACCATCTGAAATATGGAGAGTATTTGTGCCAACTTCATCTGGAAGGGGACATGCATGCAATCGCCTGGAAGTAGCTCTGCCTCCCTCGGGAGGAAGGACGAGTGGGGCTTAGACCCATGTTGACTGTTAGGGAGGCCTCTGCCGTGAAGCTAGCTTGGAGGTTCATCAAAGGTGGGTCATTATAGGCTGATTGGATGTACAGTCGGTATATGATACGGGGCAACTTTTGGACCTGCTCTCTTAACAATAACCATTATGTCACTTTCAAGCTTATTTTGCGCCGCAGAGCTGTACTCAAATCTGCCATTCGGAGGACTATAAGAGATGGAGCTGGGACTGACATCTGGCGGGATCTATGGTTAGTGGTCAATCTTTGAATGAGATACTAGGCGAACGGACACAAAGGGAGGCAAGTAGGGGGTTGACCTGCTAGCATATTATCATAAATTGAGAGTGAAGATCGGAGGTATACAGTCATACAGTGGAGCTTTGAGAGGCCCTTCATGCGGTTGGGATAGATCCGACTCAGCCAGCAGGTTGTTGGACCTGGGATCCGGCAGGGGTTACTGGGGGCATTGGAGAGTTTCAGTTCTATAGCTGCTACAACCTTATGCGTCGTACCTTCCCTCCTAGCGCAGACTATGAATTTATATGGTGTAAGGGTCTGGCCCGTAAGATGTAGCTATGTGTCTATAGGTTGCTTCTTGGTCGGCTGCTCACAAGGGACAAACTTATAACCTTTGGGATCCAGGTGCCCAATCTGAAGTGTGTGCTCTGTGAAGTGGATAAAGAGTATATGCGACAATTGTTCTTTGAGTGTGAGGTGTCCTGGTATATCTGGACTGAACAATATCGAAGAGCGCTAGGAGGATGCGACCCAGGCAGGGAGATTGGAGATATCATTACTGGGATTCGAGATTGCAGAAGAAGAGGACTGGTTTGGTTCAAGACCGCCAAAGTACGGCTTGCAGCTTCTGTCTGGCATGTCTAGAGGGAAAAGAACTGCCGCATTTTCGAAGGGCTAACCACCCCTCTTGTAGGAATCCTACATAATATAGAATTTGAAGTAACTGCTATGACAACCTGAAGGGTGGGCGACCATCCCTGATTGTATGATTGTTTGAGTTAATTTTGGAATAAAATTTACCCTTTTTCCAAATATATATATTTTTTTTCCAAATATATATATATATATATATATATATATATATAATATATATATATATATATATATATATATATATATATATATATATATATAGGCATTTGTGCATAAAAGGCATTGTATAGAATTTTATATATATATATATATATATATATATATATATATATATATATATATATATATATATATATATATATATAGGCATTTGTGCATAAAAGGCATTGTATAGGATTTGTGGTATAGATACCACATATGCTTAGATAAAAGTATGGTAGGATAAGGCCTAATAATGTAATTATGACATGGTATCTTGATGAGTGGAGGTATGTCATGATATGGGTCATGGTATAGTTATAGTAAGGTAAGGGTATGGTATGGTCTAGTATAGTAGGGTATGGTAGTATGGATAGGTTTCGGGTAATGTGGTGGCATGTATGATGGATAATTATATTTATGTCTATAGCTAGATGTTGCACATATGTTGAGATATAACTAAGAGCGTTCTGTAGGTATAGCCTACAGTCACATTTGCATATGTGTGATTTACGAATATGGTACATAAGCATTCCTAGGACTACATGGTTATAGCCTATAGTTATACATGTAGGTATGTGGTACATGACTAGGTGGGTAATGGTGGGGTAAATACCTAGACACTAGGGTAAAGGTCTTAGAGGCAAGGTAAGCCATGGATATGCGTAGATAGCAAGGGTACAATATCATATAGTTACTTTATATATATATATATAGTATGAGGGGTATATTATACCATATCGATATAGTATATGGATATCTTGGTATATTATGGCATGTAGGGTATATGGATATATATAGTATACGAGTAAGAGGGTAACCTAGCACCATAGGTAGTTGTAGACAAACCTGTGTGAGGGTATAGTAATAGGTAAATTGGTATACCACAGGTATTGGTATATGTAAGCATAGAATGTACAATAGGCCTTAATATAAATAAATGGTATAGGTAATAAATATGTGGTATATGGCTAGGAAGGTAATGGGTAATATGCTAAGTCATCCAGGTATATAGTGTATGTAACTATGAGAAGAGTTGTTGATATCAAGATAAATGTGTATAGATCATGAGTGTGTAGATAGATAAGGGTAATGGAGAGTGGCATGTCATGATAGGGTATAGCAAGGTATAGGTAGGATATGGTTAGGGTAAACTTATGTAGCTAACATGTGATACATGGATATATTGATATGGGCACGATAGATGGGTATGTTTGCATATATAAGGTAAAGGGTAGAAAGGGTAATGGGTATTATGAGATATTGGATTTAAGTATTGAGTTAAGATAGATGCTAGTATTGGTATTGGGATACCAATGGATTGATATTGATACTAAGGTAACATTAGATAGTAGATAAATAGTATATATATATATATATTGATACTTAGTGATATTAGCTAGTATAGCTAATACCTTCAAGGAATGGACATAGAAACCTAGGTGTAGCCTAGTGATGACTAGTTTGACCCTAAAAACAAGGTATTGACCTAGTTTGACTCTAGAAACATGGTATTGACCTAGTTTGACGCTAGAAACAAGATTTTGAACTAGTTTGACTTCTAGGACCTAGTTTTAACCTAGAAAATATATTACGACTTAATTAAATATATTCCAAAACACCAATTGACATTGATATTTCGTATTTAGGTCAGTGTGACTCCAGTTTGGACCATGATCCTCACACATTGCACAAAATCATAGGCGAGTATATTATCTTACAGTTTTTATTATCTTGATGATTACTATGATATCAGTATTATAGTATTATACATGATTCCTGACACGATAGATTCACGGGCTAGTATCTTAATACATGTCATGATGAGTCATGATTGTATCTATCATATTAGACGGGGGATGGATATATATTGGTAGATTATATACTTGTGAATAGCTCACCTTTAGCTCACATAGGTTGTAGCCTGATCTTACTTGTACTTGTGCATAGCTTTTCATATATGACTGGTCTGGTCTCTTACTTGTACTTGTGCATAGCCAGTTATATGGAATAGCCTAATCTTGTCCCAAGCCGATCATATGATAAACTAAATTTTAAGGTATATTGTAGTTGTTCATGCTTTATTCGGGTTATGCTTGCTGATACATTAATGCTCTAGTTTACATACAGTTCATTAATGCCTATGTCATGATTACCCGTTTACTAGTTTCCTTATTGTTTTATCATTACTTTTCCACCTTGTATTTCCATTACTTAATGCATAGCTTTTGTTAATTGAATGGAACTGATGTTGGTTTACATATTTTTCTCTAATCCTGACTGGATAATATTTTTCAGAGGATCTCGAGACTTCTGTCCCACTTATTATGGACCAGGAGTAGATGATGGATATATCCAAGAGACTCACGAGGAGCCAGTGCCCGTAGAGGAGACACCATCAGTAGTGACTTAGCTAGTTTAGCCATTATTACTGGATTTGTTTCCAGCTTCTCAGATATTGTGTTGTTATTATTGAGACTTATATTAATGTTGAGATAGCAGACTCTTAGACTGTTGACATTGATTTGAGATGTATATTTCTAGACTTATTTTCTTTTCTCATTTTATATCTTTTATATCATTATTGTGCGATTTATCTTCCTTATAGTTATTGTGATTGAGTATGAATATTACTATTATATCGTCCTCCTTTTGGAGTTGAGATATCATTGACAGGTTATGATATATATTTCATGATATGTTAACAGATAACATTGTTAACCTAGACAACATTCTACCGCCGATACTGTGACGTCGGCTGGACATCGCCACATACTTGTACCCTTACTCTGAGTACGGGTCATGACACCGGTTATAACGCACACCATAAATGGGAGATTTAATTAGGTGGCTGGATCGCATTGACACGTGTCACATATCATGATTTGGAGATAGTCTTTTATTTGATGGGGCGGTTATAATGCACACGCCATAAATATGGGATTAAACGTTTTATTTGTTGATTGTGGGATCATGTTGGTTCGACACGTGGCACGAACTGTCCGCCTTCTGGAACATAATGGAGTGGAGATCCAATCAGGTGAAGAGGGATTTCCTGGAGGCTTTGTCGCATGATATCCTGGCCGTATAGGAGCTTCTAGGAATGGTGTCGCATGAAGCCTTTTGTCATATGGAAGCTCAGTCGGATGGGAGGTCAGTCGAAGAAATATGCTTGTGGTATTGTACTACTGTCGACCGTCATGGAGGTGATAAGGGTGATGTAGGCACTGTACTTGTACGGGGTACGAAGTGCTTAGGAACACCAAGTGTTATCAGACTTGGTGGATATTGGAGGGATCATTTGGGAAGCCACAAAAAGTCTATGGACTGCACAAAAAGTCTGATGTCCTTCATTTTTATGATCTGATGTGGTTCAAGCTGAGTGGGCCTGGATATTTTCCAGGCTTCTACAATGGGCTGTATGCAAAACTAAAGCTAAAAACACATAATATTGAAGATCTGGTATACCAAGAGGATAATGTGTTAATGCTCAACTTACATATGCTATTTTTGCCGGTATCAGTGTTGATGAAATAGAGGTTGACATTATTATAGATGATGATAGAGTTGACGAAGAGCTTGGCAAAAAAGATTTACCTCATGTAGAGGAGAATGGTTATATAGAGTATCGGACGAGGAAGAAGAATTTGAAGATGAAGCTGAAAATGAGAAAGTAGACGATGATTAACAAGATGAAGGAGAAGATGAGGATGATTCAGAAGATGAAGATAAAGACGATTAGTACATAAGATATATGTATTATATTAGAATATTAAAAATGTATCATGATACTATTATTTATAGAGACACCATTATATTGGTCAAATGATTGTATTATATTTTTGAATATGATAAATCTATTAAGTTTAGCATTATATTATCACTAATATTCATGTAATCACTATAGCATCTTTACTTATACCTTTCAGTGATATATGCTTATTGTTTTATATTTTAGAGATATGAGTCAATCTTAAATTTAATCGAGTTGCCATAATAAAAAAAAAGATTGTTAGCCCAATGATCTAACTATATTTTTTATTGTGGTTATTCAATTAACATTATGATATCACTAATATTCAAGCTATCACTATAGTATTTATACTTAAACTTATCATAGTCCTAATGTGCATTAACTTTATCATACTTGTTATTTGTATATTGTTTTGTTTATCTGACATGTAAATGTAGAAAAGCAATAAGCAAGAAATACATGGACATATGCAATAAGGAAATCATGATGAGCCAAAGATGACGACATCCCACAAGATTTATCTTAACCGTCCAACGACATCTTCACGGCCACGCCCTCGGGGGTTCGGTTAGGTATCCTTAGATATCTATTGATCATAATACAAATGGAAGAAGCCAAGCCATGCCATCTTCATTTCAATACTCTGAAGAAGCCTGCACCTGCTGAACTATATCTAGAGTCTGTAATGGGTCTTAGGAATAATTGTAAACACAAGACATGGATGACAAAGTCAAAAGCTAGGGTAGAAAATAATCCAACACTTTTTGGGTAGTCAGGCAGAAGATCCAACGGATCTCCACGGATCACCAAAGGATAATTTGAATGGACTACAGAAAACCTTCTACTATCGAATCATATGATAAAATTCTACGAAACACCGACAGATAATCTGAATTATTACCTTTCAAAATCCAACGGCCAAAACCTGACCTATAACTAATCCATTGGCTATATTTATAGCCATTGTACTATGCAGGCGGAAGATTCGACGTAATTCTGCAGATGACCGACGAATCTTCCGACCGCTGACAAAAAGTTGGTCCTTTGCTGTTTCTCTTACTTTGGTTATAAATAGCTTTAAATCCCTTCATTCAAGGTTAATGCTTTAAGCCAAAACATTTCCTATTTACCAAAGCTTATCCATAAATAATCTACCAAAGCTTTTACTTGCCTATCCACAAATTGTGTTAGAGTATTTTTGAGTTGTAAAAGTCAGATCTTCATCTTTGTTATAAGAAGATCAAAACCATATTTTAAAGCGGTTGAAGTATACAATCCTTCGGATCAAAGCTTGTGTGGAGTCGGAGATTCCTCGAATCCAAGATCTCGTGTATTGAAGTTGGAGAGCCTTCGGATCAAAGCTCTCATGTTGTGACTATTTTAACAATAATGGATTGAAGCCGGAGAGAGTTCCAGGACTGGAGTGTCCCAATGGAGGATACCAGGATACATCAGGTGTCGGCATTTTTTATTGCTTCTTATCTTGCACTCTTAATCTTTAAATTATCCATTAGCAATTTTATTGCGCTTGATTAGTAAGCTTGACCCTATTCACCCCTTCTAGGGTGATTTAATTGGTATCAGTGCAAGTACTCTTTTGTTAGGCTTAACATCCTTAGAGTAAATTCTTATTATATCTATGGCATCGTATTCTTCCTCCGATAAAGATGGTTCTATCTCTAGTAGCATAGACAATCATATTTTTTTAAATGCAAGAAATTCTCTAAAGTGTTTGAATGGGGCTTTAACTTTGAAAATAAAATATTTCCTCATCTTTAGAAGATCTTAAGGCTCAATCACACGAGTTACCTCATTTTCATGATTCTTCTATTAATACTTTAAAGAATCAAAATGATGCTTTTATCTCTAAAATTGCTTTATTTTAAGAAAACGATGTTTTAAATGCCAAATTTGATTCTCTTGATGATATTTGTTAGAACATGATATTCTTAAAACCAAATCTTCTCTTGCTCACTCTAGAGGTATCCATCATTCTACTATGTCACATGTTCACAATCATGCTCATTCATATACATGTGCACATACTAGTATTAGGTGCTTTTATTGCTGCCATATTGGACACATGAGTTTCACATGTCCTATTTGGAGGACTTTTACTACCAATGCTAGAGTAAATGCTATATGGGTTTCCAAAGCAAACAAATGTGGATCCAAGTTTATTTGTGTCAAGACTTGCCCGCATGATCAGATGCAAGTGCGTGAATACGTCCAGCCTACGTCATAGAATCGACGGTAGTTAGTTGTCTAAATCTCGATAATCATCAAATGATCATGATAATTGATGAGAACATAAAATATTATATTTTATCCCTTAATGTCTACCATTTTATGCTCATTTCATAACTAAAGGTACTCGTTATATTTATATTTTGCTTTATGATGCAATTAGAGACACTAAGTGTAAAATGGAGCTAAATTATAATTTTGGACAATTATGACACCTTTGGGCATAACTGTCTCCTTCCGAAATGCAATTGAGGTGATTCAAAAAGATTTGAAAAGCTAAGACAAAGATCTACAACTTTTGTATTTTACATTTTTTGATATTCAGGCTTCACCATGGACGAAATCAGGCTTGAAGTTGAGTCAAAGATGCTGTGAACAAAAATAGGAACCAAAATAACTATTTTTCTACTTGTTCTATGACTTAGTTCTATTGTTTGAAAATTTATAACTTTTAGAGGATTTGTGGGAAGATATTGTGGGCTTCAAATAACAAATTTGGAGTGTATAATAGGGGTAGCAATCCTGAGGGAACCACGACACAACTCTTCTTCTTCTTCTTCTTCTTCTTCTCCAACTTTTCTTTTGATATTTTGATAAACATGTGAGGCTAAAAGTCTTGTTGGTCGAACGAAATGGAAGCCTTGGAATCAATAAACTTGTGAGTTCTAAATTACTTTTATTTGTTTGATTTATACTTTGAGTATTGAATGTGTTTCTATACCCATCTTCATGATTATTTTGTTTAATTACTAGGAGGCCTATTAGTTTATTATTCATTTCAATCTACTGCTTAATTAGATATCAAATCCGTAATTGTTTAATTTCTCTAATTTTTGAAGCAATAAAGATTTAATAAACTGCTTTGCTTTATTAGATCTTAGGAGAATTTTTTTGACAAAACTAAATGCAAGGCTTGTGCTTGTGTTGTTTTGTTTCATCGATCTCTTGATTTTTTAAGAAATTGCTAGATTAAATATTCAGCGCTTGTTTTGGATTATTTAGTAATTAAAGTTAATTAGATTGCTTGTATTTAATTAACTAATCCTAAGAGAGAGAGAGAAAAATACTTTCAACGGTGAACATTCAAAGTATGAGTAAATTTATAATTGTATCGATGATCAATTTTAAGATCCCGAAATGAATGTTCACTAAGACCAATATTTGTTCCTTTAATTGATTTTCAATACTTTAATTATTTTTTGCACTTTTTAAATTTTCTTTTATCAAATTCAAAATTCTCTCCTCATCCTTGTTCACATAGCATAAAATTATACTAATTACTCTCCGTGGAATCGATCCTTACTCTTACTTCTACATATAATTTTAAGAGTAAAGATATTATTTTTGGGTGCCTACGATAGCACACCAAATTTTGGCACCGTTGTCGAGTAATTCTAGATGAATTTTGTGCTTTTTGACATCTTTATTTTTTCTCATAATTTTTTTCGTTCATTTAAAAAATAGGCAAAAGAAAAAAATCATTAGTTATTCATTCTCATATACTTCTTTTTGAATTGCTTTTCATATTGTACTTGATTGTATATGGTTGTGACTCGATCTTCTAATCAAGGTGATTTTCAGAGCAATCTAGAAATACAAAGAACTCTGCACATGTTAAGGATGGAAACTCGAAGAAACTCTAACGAGAACAACCTCGCTCTGGATTTTGTATTCTCTTGCCATTCTGATCCTGAAGAAGTAGTCATGGCCGCAATAGAACCTTGAAAGAACTCGATGCCCCTAATTTGAACCAACATCCTTTATGGATAACATTTCCTACTTTAGATGCTACTACTACTTTTGAATTAAAATCTGGACTTATACATTTATTGCCAACTTTTTATGGTCTTGCAGGCTAGATCCCCACAAGCATCTAAAGGAGCTTCATGTGGTACGCACAAGTATGAAGCCAACGGGGGTGACTAAAGAGCAAATCAAATTAAAAGCCATTCCATTTTCTTTAAAGGATTCGGCTAAGGATTGGCTCTACTACCTACCTCCGGAAGTATTATCATATGGAACGAGATAAAAAGATTGTTTCTAGAAAAGTATTTTCCAGCTTCAAGGGCGGCCAATATTCGAAAAGAAATTTGTGGGGTAAGGCAACACAATACAGAGTCTCTCCATGAGTACTGGTAACATTTCAAAAAATTATGTGCAAGCTGCCCCCATCATCAAATTAGTGAGCAGCTACTTATCCAGTACTTCTACGAAGACGTTCTACCAAATGATAGAAGCATGATAGATGCTGCTAGTAGAGGAGCTTAGGTAGATAAAACTCCTGAGGCCGCAACAAATCTAATTATAAATATAGCGGCCAATTCTCAACAATTTTGTACTAGGCTAGATCTTCTATCTAGGCACGCCAACGAGGTAAATATTTCTTTTCTAGAACAACAAATTGCATGTTTAACTTCACTTGTTCGTGAAATGGCTGTAGGTAACATACAAACTACGAAGGCTTGTGGGATTTGTTCAATAGCAGGGCATCCAACTGACATGTGCCCAACTCTTCAAGAGGAGCCCAATGAACAAGTGAACTTGGTAGGTGATTTTCTTGGACAACCACAAAGGAAGTATGATCCCTACTCAAACACATACAATCCAGGATGGAGATATCATCCCAATTTCAACTATAGGAATCCACAGTCAAATTAGCCCGTCAATCAAAATCGACCAAGTTACCGACAATACAAGCAACCATATTCCCCTAAACAACAACTAAGCCAAACTTCTAACTATGGTATGTCTTTAGAAGAAATTATTAAGTCTCTTGCCACTAATACTTTACAATTTCAACAGGCGACAAGGGCCAGTATTCAAAGCTTGGATAATCAAATGAGTCAAATGGCTACAACAATTAATAAGCTAGAGTTACAAACTTTAGAAAAACTACCATCTCAAACGATAGTAAATCCAAAATAAAATGCAAGTGCAATAATTTTGATAAGAGGTAAAGAGGTTGACATTCAAGTAAAAGAAGTACCTATATCGTCAAAACAAGAGGAAGCAAAAAATAACCGTTGCAGACATGAACTTCCCCAATGATGATGAGGTACCCAATTGTAAGTTTCCAACTCTTTCTGATTATAAGCCAGTACCTCCTTTTCCTCAAGCTTTAGCAGAATCTAGAAGAATTGAATAGAATAATGAGTTATATGAGGCTTTCTGCAAATGTAAGGTAAATATTTCACTTTTAGATGCTATCAAACAAGTACCTCGTTATGCTAAATTTTTAAAAGACAAGTGTAAAATAAAGAGGAAATAGAAACTTAAAGGATATAAAAAGGTGAATGTAGGGGAGAGTGTTTATGCAATAATTCAAAGAAAACTCCCTACGAAATGCAAAGATCCAGGAATATTTACTATCCCTTGTAAGATAGGTAACAATAAATATGAGAAAGCCATGTTATATTTAGGAGATTCTATTAATGTCATGCCATATTCTATATATGAATATTTAAATCTTGGACGTCTGAATAAAATTGGTGTTATAATTCAATTGGCCGATAGATATAATGCCTATCCTAAGGGATTAGGATGTTCTTGTATAAATTGATAATTTGGTTTTTCCTGCTTATTTTTATGTGCTTGATATGGAAAATGGTGACCAAGCTGCTCCCATTTTGTTAGGAAGACCATTTTTAAAGACATCCAAGACTAAGATAGATGTGCATAGTGGCATACTTTGGAATTTGAAGGTAAAATTGTTAAATTTAATATTTATGATGCCATGAAATATCCTGATGATGATAATACTATTTATTCTATTGATGTGGTTGATTCTTTAGCAGAGGTTATTTTTGAACTTGATGGTAAAGATGGATTAGAAGTTGCCATTAGTGAGCATATTGAAAAAGAGCATAAGGAGTTAGCTTTGAGTACCGATTTGCAGGAAACTGTTACAACATTGATTGATTTCCAAAAATACAACCGTCAGATAACTTTTCTTCTATTTCGTTATCAATTTCTAACAAGAGGCCTTCACCCTCTATTTTGCAAGCCCCTATTCCAGACTTGAAGCGTCCTCCTAGTCACCTCAAGTATGTGTTCCTTGGAGATGGAGGAACATTACCAGTTATCATCTCTAATAAACTTAGTGCAACACAAGAAGAAAAGCTTGTGCATGTCCTTAAGGAGCACAAAACGGATATTGGTTGGACAATTGAGAATATAAAAGGAATTAGCCCGTCTACATGCATGCATCGTATCTTACTTGAGGAAGGAGCAAAACCATCCTGTCAACCGCAAAAAAGATTAAACCCACCCATGATAGAGGTAGTAGAAAAGGAGATCCTAAAACTTCTTGAAGTTGGAGTGATCTATCATATTTCGGATAGCCAATGGGTTAGTCTGGTGCAAGTGGTTCCTAAAAAGAATGGGATAACTATCGTGAAGAATCAAAATGATGAGCTAATTTCCACCCGTGTCCAGAATGGGCGGCGGGTTTGTATAGATTATAGGAAATTAAATGCTAAAACTCATAAGGACCACTTTACTTTTCCTTTTATTGATCAAATGCTTGAAAGGTTAGCTAGTCATACTTACAATTATTTTCTTGATGGTTATTCGGGTTATTTTCAAATTCCAATTGCTCCAGAGGATCAAGAAACGAGAACTTTTATATATCCGTTTGGAACATTTGCATATCGTCGCACGCCATTTGGACTTTGTAATTCCCCAGGCACTTTCCAAAGGTGTATGGTTAGCATATTTTTAGACTATGTTGAGCATATTATAGAAGTATTTTTGGATGATTTACAGTTTAGGGAAACTCTTTCGATAAATTCTTGCTTAACCTTACACTTATTCTCCAAAGATGCGTAGAAACTAATCTTGTGTTAAACTCAGAAAAATGTCCCTTTATGGTTGAACAAGGTATAGTTTTGGGTCATATTGTTTCATCTAAGGGAATTGAGGTAGATAAAGCCAAAATTAATATTATTCAATCTCTACCTTATCCCACTAGTGTGCAAAAAGTTCGTTCTTTTCTTGGACATGCAGGTTTTTATCGAAGATTCATCAAAGACTACTCTAAAATAGTGTTACACCTATGCAAGTTGCTACAAAAGTATGTGGCTTTTGAATTCGATGTGGCATGTAAAAAGGCATTTGATACACTAAAAAAACTATTGACTTCTACCCCAGTTATCCAACCCCCTAACTGGAATGTGCCTTTCGAGATAATGTGTGACACAAGTGATTATGTAGCAGGCGCTGTATTAGGTCAAAGGATTGGAAAAGCATATCACGTAATTTACTATGCTTCAAAAACTTTGAATGATGCTCAGAGAAATTACTCTACTACTGAAAAAGAACTTTTAGCTGTTGTTTTTTCTTTAGAAAAATTTCGATCTTATTTGCTTGCTACTAAAATTATTATCTATTCTGATCATGCAGCTCTTCGTTATTTGATGACAAAGAAAGGCAAAACCAAGGTTAATCCAATGGATACTTCTCCTGAGTTAATTTAATATGGAGATCGAAGACAAAAGAGGGACAAAAAATCATGTTGCAGATCATTGAAGTCATTTAGTTCATGTGGAGTAGGATGAACTTCGTTTGCAAGAAACTTTCTCTGATGAGCAATTGTTTGTTGTAAGTGTAACATTACCTTGGTATGCAAATATTGTAAATTATTTGGTTACTAACATGTTTCCTTCTGGTTTGTCAAAGGCTCAAAGGGAGAAGATCAAAAGTGATACCAAATACTATGTATGGGATGATCCGTACCTGTGGAAGCATTGTGCAGATCAAGTAAAAAGAAGGTACGTTCATGAAAATGAAATTATTTTAATTCTCACCTTTTGCCATTCTTATGCATGTGGAGGACATTTTGGATCTAAAAGGACGACAAGAAAAGTATTAGAATGTGGTTTCTATTGGCCGTCTTTATTTCGTGATTCATATTCTTTCTATAAAACATGCAATAATTGCCAAAATATAGGTAATACATCTCAAAGGAATGAAATGCCACAAAATCCCATACTAATTCGTAAAATTTTTGATGTTTGGGGCATCGATTTTATGGGACAGTTCCTTGTATCTTTTGGTTATGTTCATATTTTGCTTGTTGTTGATTATGTATCAAAGTGGATAGAAGCTAAAGCTACCTGGACTAAGGATTCTAAAGTTGTTTCAAATTTTATCAAGTCCAACATATTCTCCATGTTTGGGATTCCGAGAGCCTTAATAAGGGATCGAGGTACTCACTTTTGCAATCGAACCGTAGAGACTTTACTGAGAAAGTACCATGTGACCCACATGGTTTCAACTGCCTATCATCATTAGTAGACAAGCGGAGGTATCAAATAGAGAGATCAAGTCCATCATTGAGAAGACAGTCAATTCGAGTAGAAAAGATTGGAGTTTGCGCTTGAATGATGCTTTGTGGGCGTATAGAACAACATACAATATGCCTATCGGTATGTCACTATACCGATTGGTGTTTGGAAAATCATGTCATCTCCCTGTTGAGTTAGCACACAAGGCTTATTGGGCTATCAAGAGTCTCAATATGAAGACATGAAAATGGAGAACATAGGAAGTTACAACTACAAGAGTTGGAGGAAATTTGCAATGACGCCTATGAGAATGCTCAAATTTACAAAGAGTAAATGAAGGCTTTTCATGACAAGATGATCACTAGGAAGGAGTTTAAAGTTGGTCAAAAAGTCCTTCTATACCAATCACAACTTCGTCTATTTCCGGGTAAATTGCGTTCTCGTTGCATTGGACCTTTTGTCGTTATTAATATTTTTTTTATCATGGTGCAGTTGAAAGTCAAAGTTTAGCAACTTCCAAAGTGTTCAAGGTAAATAGCCAAAGGCTCAAGCTTTTTGTATAAAGGTTTCAAAGTGGAGAATGTGGATGAATTGAACCTTGAGGATCCAACTGATACCAATTGAAGAAGGACACATCCACGACAATAAACATAGGCAACCCAAGGGAAGTTTGTTCTTATTCTTGCATTTTTATTTTTGTTTATTTTTGCCTTTCTTTGCAATTAGCCTTACAATATGGACAGTGTCAGTTTAAGTGTAGGGGAGGGGATTTAAATTATTTTAAGCAATTTTTTTATTTAATTTTTTTCTCTCCAAAAAAATGAGTTTAGGTTTTTGTGGTTTTCAATAATTTTGGTTGTGTATGTCATGAGCACGATTAAACTAAGTTTAAAAAATTTATAACATGATTGAATAAGTAAGCTTTCAACTTAGAATTAATTAGTTGAGTTATTTTTCTTATGGATGGTAGTGACAAAATTTGGTACATAAAAGCCGGTGAGGTTTTGAGCCCTTAGCCTGACACATCAGTCTCATTATTTTTTATGAGAGATATTCTTCCATGGATTTGTTTCTCTAGAACTTGCTTTGATTCTCAACGAGGTCACATCAACACATGCATACATGAACATGATTAAGGCCCTCTTTGTTATATGCTACTTAAGCCAAATAGCCTACCCTGAAATTATTTTTCCATTGGTTGAACCCCTTTGAGCCTTATTGCCGTTATTTTTGTGAACCCACATTATAAGCTTTAACCTGAAAAAAAATCTTTACCCAAGCCGGAAAGGTAGTAGAGCATTACGATATGTATCGGTGTATAAGAAATAAGTGTGGAGGTATCTGAATTTTTAGTCTGGCTACATATTTTCATTCTCAAATTATTGAGTTCCATTATTGTAAAAATAAAAATGAAAAAAAGAGGAAAAAAAAGAAAATTGAGAAAGAAAAAAACACAAAAAAGACAAAAAAAAAAAGAAAAGAAGAAGTAATGAAAAAAAGTGATAGAGGAAATTACTGTTGATATCCATATTCATAATTCCTCCTAAAATTTCAATAAAGGTGTATGTTGAATGCTTGAAAGTCAAATTGAAGAAGCTGAATGGGGTGATTGGTTTTACATGTTTTATATATTCGAGCTTGAGTTAAATCTTTTTTGTTCCACTAGTTTTCATGGCTTTTGAGATACACTCCCAAATATATCCTACCTTGATCCTAAGTCCCACTCCAACCCATGAAAAGCCCTTACGATTTATGTTATTCATGTGATTCCAGTAGTGGAGAATGAGAAGATATTCAAGCTTTTGGAACGAATTTGAGTGAAATACATACCCCTCAAAGCACATGAGAGTTGCGTGTTTATTCCCGTGAGGGTTTACCAATTTAGTTTACTCTATCTCCATATAAAAATACTTACTAAGTAATTTGAAGTTGTCAAAGAATATATTTTCATGATATGTTATGAGTTTTGAAGAGCATGGTTATTCTTTATTTATGGCATTACAACCTTGATTTTCGTTTTATAAAAAATAAATTAGAGTTTTATCCGAGGATAAACAAAAGTTAAGTATGGGGATATTTGATAAGAACATAAAATATTATATTTTATCCCTTAATGTCTACCATTTTATGCTCATTTCATGACTAAAGGTACTCATTATATTTATATTTTGTTTTAGGATACAATTGGAGACACTAAGTACAAAATGGAGCTAAATTATAATTTTGGACAATTTTGACACATTTTACTAAAATGGGCATAACTTTTTCCTCCAAAATACAATTGAGGTGATTCAAAAAAAATAGGAAAGCGAAGACAAATATCTACAACATTCATATTTTGAGTTTTTCGAGATTCAGGCTGTACCATGTGTTGGAAAAGAAACACGGAAACCTTTTCCCAAACTAGAGAGTACCTGCGAGAGAACCGAGCAAACAACGCACAAACCAAAACACCAAACACAATCACGCAGACACAGAGAATTTTTGACGTAGAAAACCCTTGCGGGAAAAACCACGGGACGATCGGAGTCCAAACCTGAGAAGCCTCCACTAATGAAATAGAAGAATTACACCCTCTACAAACTTCTCCCGATCCAAATCGGATCCCTACAACACTTGGAAGCAAGAACAATGATTACAAGGCTACGAAGAACAAGAACGACGAGTAGAGATTACCCGAATCCGATTCTCCTTCGAAAAACACCTTCGATCCTCCGTCTTCTCTCTCAAAGTTGTAATGGCACACTTGCCTCCTTCCTCTCTCTTTTCTTTTGTGTTCTACAATTGTGTTACAATTGATTAGGGTTTGGAAATCCCAACTTAACTCCCTAATCGCGTAACAAACCTGGACCGTTTGATTAGATTCGATGGTGAAAAATCGTCCAGATTTTCGCCTCAGCTCCGACGACAAAGAGTTCAGCCAGAACTCTGTGTCGGACAAACAGAACCTACCAGCAATATTCTGGAACAGCCAGACCGAGTTCAGCCAGAACTCGGCCTGGGACCGAGTTCGGCCCGAACTCGGTGGCTCTAGTCCAGAACCCCCTTTCGGGTTAGCAGCAGCAGCAGCAACTCCTCGTTGCCTACTTCCCGAGCTTCTTCGACATCGAACGGCGCTCGTCGCACTCCGGGATCTTCTCTACATAGGTTGGGAACCCCACCCACTCCAACAAATCTCCCCCTTCACAACTATGGGGAGGATATCGTCATCCCGACGATCTGCCTGCAGTACTCAAACTTTCCTCTTGGCAGAATCTTCGTGAACATATCAGCTCCGTTGTCATCTGTATGAACCTTCTCAAGCTCCACGTCCTTCTTCTCAACCACATCCCGTATCCAATGATACCGAGTCTCGATGTGTTTGGACCGGCTATGAAACGTTTGATTCTTTACAAGGTGAATAGCGCTCTGACTATCGCAAAGCAAAGTATACTGCTCTTGCTTCAGTCCTATTTCCTGCAGCAGCTTCTTCATCTACAGCAGCTCCTTGCAAGCCTTCGTCGCTGTAATGTACTCTGCCTCTATCGTTGACAAGGCAACACACTTCTGCAACCGCGACTGCTACGATACCGCTCCTTCCACAAACATCATCACGTAGCCCGAAGTCGATCGTCTCGTGTCTACATCTCCAGCCATATCAGCGTCGGTATACCCAACCAGCTTTGGCTCGTCACCACCAAAGGAAAGTCTCCAACCAGCAGTGCCCTGAAGATATCGTAGAATCCACTTGACCGCACTCTAATATACCCTTCCAGGATTTGAAAGATACCTGCTAACCGTACCAACTGCATAAGCAATATCTGGCCACGTACACACCAGGGCATACATAAGGCTTCCTACAGCTGAGGCATATGGAACCCACTCCATATCTTCCTTTTCGTCCTCGGTAGATGGACACTGCTCCTCAGTGAGCTTAAAGTGAGCCACAAGGGGGCAACTCACTTTCTTCGACCCGTCTATACCAAAATGCTGAAGTACCCGATGAATGTACTTCTTTTGGGACAAGTGTAGCAGCTTGGATTCTCTCTCTCGGCAGATCTTCATCCCAAGAATAGTCTTCGTTGTGCCCAAATCCTTCATAGAGAAGGCCGTGCCCAGTTGGCGCTTCAGCTCCGCTATCCTAGTGGCATTCTGACCCACTAATAGCATATCATCAACATAGAGCAATAAAATGATGAAATCATCATCGGTAAAATATCTCACAAATACACAGTGATCCGACATCGTCCGTGCATAACCATGCTCCCCCATAAACGACTCAACCTTCCTGTACCACTGCCTCGGAGCCTGCTTCAGACCATACAAGCTCTTCCTCAACCGGCAGACCAAATATGACTTGCCCTTCTCACAGAATCCCTCTGGCTGCTCCATGTACAACTCCTCCTCAAGATTACCGTGGAGGAATGCTGTCTTCACATCCATCTGCTCGACCTCCAAGTTGAGACTGGCTGCTAATGCTAGCACCACCCGAATAGACGAATGCTTGACGACAGGCGAAAAGATCTTATCATAATCCATGCCTTTTTGCTGACCGTAGCCTTTAACTACCAGCCTCGCTTTGTATCGAGGGCGAGTAGCATCATCCGTCTGCTTCACTCTAAACACCCATCGATTCTTCAAAGCCTTCTTGCCCTTTGGCAACCGTACTAGATCATAAGTAGAATTAGTGTGCAAGGAACTCATCTTTTCCTACATGGCCTCCATCTACTCCTGCATGTGTTCGTCTTCCATAGCCTCTGTAAAGCTTTCGGGCTCTCCTCCATCAGTCAATAGCACATACTCATCCGATGAGTATCTCGTAGATGGTCGACGATCTCTGTCGCTCCTTCTGAGTGGAGCCACTGGTGCTGGCTGTATACCAACAGCCTCCTCCCCTTCAGGAACTGCCTCTCCGGCATGCTCATCCTCCTGAGGGACACCCTGACCACCATCAGCAGGCTGATGATCAAGGTTGGGAGCAACTCCATGTACTGGCTCCCCCATAATGGGATCCTCTGTGATGTCCTCTGGAACCTGTTCGAAACGAAATGACTCTAACTCAGGCAATTCCTCAGCCTCAGAAGGCATCTCAGAATCCTGAGTGTTGGTCATGGTCTGATCCTCGACGAACACCACATCCCTGCTTCTGTAGAGCTTTCTTCCCACCGGGTCGTAGAGTCTATAGCCAAACTCATCCCGACCGTAGCCGACAAAGACGCATCGCCTCATCTTCGGCTCAAGTTTGGTCCTCTCGTCCTTCGGTACATGCACGAAGGCCTTACAGCCAAATACTCGCAGGTGATTGTATGACGGCTCTTTACCGTACCATACTTTGTCAGGCACATCACCCTGCAAAGGAGCACTAGAAGACAAATTAATAACATAAGCAGCTGTGAGAAGAGCCTCACCCCAATAACTGCCCGGCAAGTTTGCTTTTGACAGTAAACACCGCACCCTCTCCATCAGTGTCCTGTTCATGCGCTCCGCTACACCATTGAGCTGAGGTGTCTTGGGCGGAGTCTTTTGGTGTCGTATCCCCTGTTCTCTGCAATAAGCATCAAAGGGACCGATGTATTCGTCGCCATTGTTGGACCGAACACACAATAACTTCTTGCCCATCTCTCTTTCAACAGAGGCCTGAAACTCTTTGAAAGTAGGCAGCACCTGATCTTTGGTCTTTAAGGCATAGACCCAAACCTTCCTGGAACAGTCATCAATAAAAGTTACAAAGTAAGAAGCACCACCAATAGATTTTACCTTCATAGGACCGCAGACATCCGAATGAATCAACTCGAGCAATGCCGGCTTCCTTAAACTTGGGTGACTTTGGAAAGACACCCTATTTTGCTTTCCAGCTAAGCAGTGCGTGCACTTCTCCAACTTTGTAGACTTGAGCCCTGGAATCACCTTCCTGTTCACCAAGTAGCTCATCCCCTTCTCGCTGATATGGCCGAGCCGCCTGTGCCACAACTCGGTAGACGCATCACTGACTGCGTTCACCTCTTGTTCCCCCTGTGCGCTCCCCTCCATATAGTAGAGATCGGACTTCTTGTTTCCTCTGGCAATCACCATCGAACCTCTGGAAAGCTTCTACTGACTATTCTCGAAGAGACCGAAAAAACCCTCGTCATCCAACCTTCCAACCGATACCAGGTTGAAACGGATATCAGGGACATGATGAACATCTTTGAGAACAAGAACCGCACCCATCTTCGTTCTCAAATGCACATCTCCAACGACAACCGCCTTTGACACATCTCCATTGCCCATCTTCAATACTACACAGTCGCCTGTTGTGTAAGTGGCAAATAGTGCCCTGTTTTGAGATACATGTGCTGAAGCCCCTGAGTCTACCAGCCAAGAATTGTCATCGCAGGCGAGGTTTGTGATAACCTCATCACCTACGACGATCACATCACCTCCATGCATCGAGACCGCTGCTGTAGTATTCTCTTCTTGCTTCCCCTTGTCGCCCTTCTTCTCTCTCTTCCAAGCAAAACAGTTCCGCTTGATGTGGTCCTTCTTACCACAATGGTAACACTCTGAGTCCTCGTAACGACCCTTGGACTTCCCCCTGCTCTTGTCTCTGCCACTACCTGGAACCCTGCTTCTGCCCCTTCCGTGGCTCTCTGAAACTAATGCCTCTGAGTGATGGGATGTAGATGAAGTGCCCTGAGAACGTCTCCGCATCTCTTCATTCAGCATCCCGCTCTTGGCAAACTCCAAACTGACCACGCCTTCCGGAGCAGAAGCGATCATAGATACTCGTATGGTCTCCCACGAGTCTGGCAATGTACATAGCAACCAAAGTCCTTGAACCTCGTCGTCGAACTTGACTCCCATCGAGGATAGCTGGTCCACTGTCACGCCCCGATTCCGTAGAATCGATAGTCGTCCCCCGGGCGTGATGCCGTGCGAACCTAAGTTGCGATCGCACAAGGCATAGTCATGAGGTTATCCGAAACACAACATCAAGTTAGAGTACGCAGAGAAATTGAATGACACATTTGAAATAGAAGTAGACTTTTTCATTGATAAAACTTCTTTTACATTGACTTCATTACATTCATTGCCGCGCGGGCTACAACATGACTCGACTTACAAAATGAACGCCGATGAGATAGTCGTTCCATACATTACATCCATTTTTATAAGCAAAAACTATTACACATTTCCACCTGCGATCGAGGGAAGCCGAGCCGCCATTGGTCTTCTTTTGTACTGAATGCGGAGTCTTCAAAAGGAATTCAAAAACAAGCCTTCACACGGACGAGGCTTCAAAAGTGTCCACGCCGCCTTAAGATTTTATGTGGCACGTCCTTCGTGGTTCGGGGTACCTGCATGGAGAGCGAAGATCAGTACATTACACTTTGTACTGGTGCGTGGCAAGTTAAGTTCCAAGCTCTCATTTGGTTGAATGAGTTTATATGACTTAGTTCATGTATGTTTCTAACCATCCTAATGAATTTCAAGCGAGAAATGACAAGCATAATATAATTTTACGTCGGAACGTACCCCGGCGGACCGCATCGCGCCTTATAAAACTTACCATGTTCTTCCCTATCAATTGTTATCATTTTCATACCAAGTGCAATATTATGTGTGATTGGTCACTGGCATAACAAGCCATCCTGGACTCTATAGCTTTTGTTAGCCGGGGCCCTTGCAGCGCAAGTAGCGAGCCCCGCTGCAAGTCCCCGCTTAACCCGTGCTATCATCCAGCACAGCTATACACCGTGTTTCCTTTCTTGGCCGAAACAGTCCCATGGCCTTGGGTTGTCGTTACGGGGAAACTTTACCTTGTCGACATGTTGTCCAATGACCGAGTTCAGACAATATTTAGTTATTAAGGTCTAGCCTACATTCTTTTTGAAACTTGATCATTTCACCGTGTCCGTGCCCTTGCATTCATTCTTTCATCCGCAACAACACTATTGATTTTGCTTAAGAAGGGGTCGAGAAGAGAAGGGTCAGCCACTCACCTTGAGTTTACTTCGGCGAGAGGACTTGTTGGCCGTGCTAGATGTCGCCTACGCGATTACCTAAAATCGCACAAGCAACCGATTAGAACACTACATTATTCAAGGAGTTCGATAGGAAATGCGAGTTCGAAATGCAAGCCATGAAAACCATCGAAAACATTCACGAAAGCGCATTCAGAAAACAAAGCCAAAACCAACGCAAGCGGCGTGAAAAGCAGAGCAACGGGAGGTCTCTCCCGACTCAGCCGCAGAGTCAATCCTCGAGGCACAACTCGCCGAATATGGGACTTGGTTCCAAAGAAGACATTCCATAACGAGGAATGGATCTTAATTCAACCGTTCCCGTTCGATCGACTCGGTCGATCCCGACCTATCGGTCCCGACCGAATCGATAGCGACAGTGTTCCTTTCTCGCGTACCCCGTAGACAAGTACGGGGCACGATGTAGGGACGGGGCACTACACCATAACCAACTAAGAAAAAGTTTCGTCCTCGAAACTTAAAATAGAACCTACCTCTACGAGAACAATGAAGGAAACTTTTCCTTCATTTCAGACTCAAGCTCCCACGTCGACTCTTCGACCGAATGGTTCCTCCAGAGGACGCGGACGAGGGGAATAGCACGGTTGCGGAGAAGTTTATACTTGCGCTCCAAGATTTGTACCGGCTCTTCGACATATGAAAAGTCCGCCTTCAGGTCCAGCTTACCCAAATCCACAACATGGCTCGGATTATACACATACTTCCGTAATTGCGATACGTAGAAGACGTCATGTACCTCTGACAACGCAGGCGGCAAGACGATTTGGTAAGCTACCGGGGCAACTCGCTTCAATATTTCGAATGGGCCAACAAATCTTGGGCTCAATTTCTCCTTCGCACCGAACCTGGAAACTCCCCGCATGGGTATAACTTTCAAGAATATATGGTCGCCTGCCGAGAACTCGAGGGGGCGTCGGTGCGTGTCGACATAGCTTTTCTGCCGGCTTTGTGCTATCTTCAATCTCTCTCGTATTAACTTGACCTTCAGCACGGTCTGCTCCACCAGCTCCGGACCAAGTATCTGCCGTTCTCCGACTTCATCCCAGCAAATGGGCGATCTGTACTTTCGATCGTATAAAGCTTCATACGGCGCCATTTGGATGCTGGACTGATAGCTGTTGTTGTATGCAAACTCGGCCAGCGGTAGATGGACGTCCAACTTGACTTCAAGTCGATCGCACAGAGTCGTAACATGTCTTCGAGAATTTGGTTCACTCGCTCTGTTTGGCCGTCAGTCTAAGGATGATAAGCTGAACTGAACTTCAACTTGGTCCCCAGTGCTGAATGAAGACTACTCCAGAGGCGTGCTACGAACCGTCCATCCCGATCAGAGACGATATAAACTGGGACCCCGTGCAGCCGAACTATTTCATCAAGGTATATCTGAGCAAGGCGATCGACGCTCCAAGTGACTTTGATGGCGATAAAGTGCGCTGACTTGGTTAGTCGATCGACGATGACCCAGACGGCATCATTTTCCCAAGGCGTCCTCGGCAAGCCAACAACAAAGTCCATAGTGATGTGATCCCACTTCCACTCTGGAATGGCGAGGTTCTGTATCTCCCCGCCCGGTCGCTGGTGCTCGGCTTTGACTTGCTGACAGGCCATACATTTTGACACAAAGAGCGCTATGTCCCTCTTCATGCCGTGCCACTAAAAAATAACACGGAGGTCCTTATACATCTTGGTGCTGCCAGGATGCAAGGAATATTTTGCATAGTGCACCTCCGTTATTATCTCCTTTCTAAGTTCTATGTCGTCCGGTACGCATATCCGTCCTTTCACGCGCAACACTTCCGACTCGCCCTCTGCAAAGTCGGATGATTTCCCTGTTGGTATCAGCTTTCGTATCTTCTCCAGGTATGGGTCATCCTTCTGTGCAGACTTGATCCTCTCCAGTAGGCTCGGTTCCATCCGCAGTTGCGCTAGTTTCACGTCTCTGAAACAAACTCGGAGTTCGATGCCCATTCCTTCCAAGTCACGCAGCAGTCGATCGTTGATGCATAACGAAGCTAAGTACTTCCGGCTCAGCGCGTCTGCTACCACATTTTCCTTGCCCGGCGTGTAGTCAATTGATAAGTCGTAGTCTTTGATTAGTTCGAGCCATCGCCTCTGCCGTAAATTCAGTTCTTTCTGGGTGAAGAGATACTTGAGGCTCTTGTGGTCCGTATAAATCTTGCACGCCACGCCGTAGAGGTAGTGACGCCACAGCTTCAACGTGAACACAATTGCTGCTAGTTCTAGGTCGTGCGTGGAGTAGTTCTTCTCGTGCGGCTTCAACTGCCGGGGAGCAAAAGATATCACCTTATTCCGCTGCATGAGCACACACCCCAAACCCTGGCCAGAAGCATTGCTGAAGATTTGAAATCCCTTCGTTCCTTCAGGAAGAGCAAGTATCGGGGCCAAAACGAGCCGTTGTTTGAGCTCTTGGAAGGAAGCTTCACAGTCGTCTGACCACTGGAATGTGACTCCTTTCTGGGTAAGGCGAGTCAACGGCGATGCGATATTCGCGAAGTCCTTCACGAAGCGTCGGTAGTATCCCGCCAAGCCTAGGAAGCTTCGAATTTCGCTAACTGATGCGGGCCGTTTCCAATCAGCAACTGCCTCGACTTTCTTCGGATCGACTGTGATGCCCGCGGCGGAGATGATGTGCCCAAGGAATGAGATGCTGCCCAGCCAGAACTCGTACTTGCTCATCTTCGCGTGTAACTGATTCTCTCGAAGGGTTTGGAGTACCGTCCGTAGATGCTCTGTATGTTGTGCTCGATCCTTCGAGTAGACGAGGTTGTCGTCGATGAAGACTACTACGAACTTGTCAACAAATGGACGGAACACCCGATCATTAGGTCCATGAAGACGGCAGGGGCGTTTGTCAGACCGAACGGCATTACCAAGAACTCGTAGTGGCCGTAACGAGTGCGGAAGGCAGACTTCAGCACGTCATCTGGCTTGACTTTGAGTTGGTAGTAACCCGATCGTAGATCAATCTTCGAAAACACCGTTGCACCTTGGAGCTGGTCGAACAAGTCGTCGATGTGGGGCAGGGGGTATTTGTTTCGGACGGTAGCTTTATTCAATTTCCGATAGTCGATGCAGAGTCGCATCGATCCATCCTTCTTCTTCACGAACAGCACGGGCGCACCCCACGGCGAGACACTCGGACGGATAAACCCTCTGTCGAGCAATTCCTGAAGTTGTGCCTTCAATTCTTTCAATTCTGCAGGGGCCATTCTGTACGGAGCCTTCGAGATCGGCCGGGTGTCGGGGAATGTGTCGATGGTGAACTCTATTTCTCGATCGGGCGGCATGCCGGGTAGCTCGTCCGGGAACACGTCTGGGAATTCTGCCACAACGTCGGTCTGACCCGTATTTGTACCATCCTGTCGCATGTCTCGAACGAAAGCTAGATAGCCTTCGCACTTGGAATGCAGCATCCGTCGAGCAGATATTACGGAGATCACCATGCAGGTCAGCGACGCCTCACCACACGAGTAGCAGAATTCAGGCACTCCAGGTATGCGGAATGTGACCTTCTTTTCAGCGCAGTCTATGGTTGCGTTGCACGGCCCGAGCCAATCCATCCCCAGAATGATGTCAAAGTCCTTTATGTCTAGAACTATCACGTCCAGACCGATCTTCTGACCGCCGGTACAGATAATCCCGTCGGCGTAAGCTAAGTTTGTGAGAATTGGTGTGCCCGAAGGCGTGCTTATGCTAAGGTCGAGATTTAATAATATTACAGGGAATTTGTGCTCGGCGGCAAAGTCCGCCGATATAAAACTATATGAAGCGCCTGAATTAAATAACACACGAGCAGGCACATTATTAAATTTTAGTATACCTGACACAACTGTATCTGATGCCAGCACTTCGTCTCGAGTCATGGCGTAGACGCGGCCCTGAGTGTTGGGGCGACGATCTTAGTCATTTTGTGGTACAGGTTGAGTGGGCGGAGGAGGTCGGGGCGCCTGCCCTCGATTCTCTTGTCGGTATTGTTGTGGTGGTGCGGTGGGACAATTTGGTCTTCGGCCCATGCAGTCTCGAGCTCGGTGGCCCCTTTCTCCACAAACGAAACATGCTCCCCCGGTGAAGCAGTGGTTGGCATCGTGTCCGAGATTATTGTACTTGGTGCATCGGGGTAGTGGGTTCTGCCCTCTATAGCCGCCGTTGTTTGGACGCTTTGACGCGTAATTGTTGCCTCCCGTATGGCTAGGACGTTTGTGATTGGAGTGGCGCACAACGTCGTCAGCACCGGAAGGATGCAGGTTCTCAAGGCGGAGCGCATGATTCAGAGCCTCGCCCACGGTCTTGTACTCCGGGACCCCGACATGCACACCGATAGAGTGTCGCAGACCCACTTCGAACCGTCGCACACGGCACTCTTTAGTAGGCAGAAACTGGCCAGCAAACTTAGACAACTTGTTGAATTCTGCGGCGTACTGTTCCACTGTCCTGCTCCCTTGCTTCAACTGTATGAATTCATTTTCCTTCGCTTAAAGAATGGCTGACGGAAGGTACTGGACTTCGAAAGCACAGCAGAAGCGTGGTGGGCACGCCCCGATTCCGTAGAATCGATAGTCGTCCCCCGGGCGTGATTCCGTACGAACCTAAGTTGCGATCGCACAAGGCATAGTCATGAGGTTATTCGAAACACAACATCAAGTTAGAGTACGCAGAGAAATTGAATGACACATTTGAAATAGAAGTAGACTTTTTCATTAATAAAACTTTTTTTACATTGACTTCATTACATTCATTTCCGCGCGGGCTACAACATGACTCGACTTACAAAATGAATGCCGATGTGATAGTCGTTCTATACATTGCATCCTTTTTTACAAGCAAAAACCATTACACATTTCCACCTGCGATCGAGGGAAGCCGAGCCGCCATTGGTCTTCTTTTGTACTGAATGCGGAGTCTTCAAAAGGAATTCAAAAACAAGCCTTCACACGGACGAGGCTTCAAAAGTGTTCACGCCGCCTTGAGATTTTAGGTGGCACGCCCTTCGTGGTGCGGGGTACCTGCGTGGAGAGCGAGGATCAGTACATTACACTTTATACTGGTGCGTGGCAAGTTATGTTCCAAGCTCTCATTTGGTTGAATGAGTTTATATGACTTAGTTCATGAATGTTTCTAACCATCCTAATGAATTTCAAGCGAGAAATGACAAGCATAATGTAATTTTACGTCGGAACTTACCCCGGCGGACCGCGTCGCGCCTTATGAAACTTACCATGTTCTTCCCTATCAATTGTTATCATTTTCATACCACGTGCAATATTACATGTGATTGGTCACTGGCATAACAAGCCATCCTGGACTCTATAGCTTTTGTTAGTCGGGGCCCTTGCAGCGCAAGTAGCGAGCCCCGCTGCAAGTCCCCGCTTAACCCGTGCTATCATCCAGCACAGCTATACACCGTGTTTCCTTTCT
The DNA here is from genome assembly GCA_029216955.1 of Iris pallida. Lineage (NCBI taxonomy): Eukaryota > Viridiplantae > Streptophyta > Magnoliopsida > Asparagales > Iridaceae > Iris > Iris pallida. The sequence continues at coordinate 10,583 of JANAVB010026898.1, read as the reverse complement.
TGGCCGAAACGGTCCCATGGCCTTGGGTTGTCGTTATGGGAAAACTTTACCTTGTCGACAAGATGTCCAATGACCGAGTTCAGATAATATTTAGTTATTAAGGTCTAGCCTATATTCTCTTTGAATCTTGATCATTTCATCGTGTCCGTGCCCTTGCATTCATTCTTTCATCCGCAACAACACTATTGATTTTGCTTAAGAAGGGGTCGAGAAGAGAAGGGTCAGCCACTCACCTTGAGTTTACTTCAGCGAGAGGACTTGTTGGCCGCGCTAGACGTCGCCTATGCGATTACCTGAAATTACACAAGCAACCGATTAGAATACTGCATTATTCAAGGAGTTCGATAGAAAATGCGAGTTCGAAATGCAAGCCATAAAAACCATCGAAAACATTCATGAAAGCGCATTCAGAAAACAAAGCCAAAACCAACGCAAGCGGCGTGAAAAGCAGAGCAACTGGAGGTCTCTCCCGACTCAGCCGCAGAGTCAATCCTCGAGGCGCAACCCGCAGAATATGGGACTTGGTTCCGAAGAAGACATTCCATAACGAGGAATGGATCTTAATTCAACCGTTTCCGTTCGATCGACTCGGTCGATCCCGACCTATCGGTCTCGACCGAATCGATAGCGACAGTGTTCCTTTCTCGCGCACCCCGTGGACAAGTACGGGGCACGATGTAGGGACGGGGCACTACATCCACCACGTCCTGGAAATCACTCAAGTGATCCGTAATAGACCCCCCATCTTTGTACCGCAGACCCATCATCGTCTGGATCAGGAACAACTTGTTTATCCCGATCTTCTTTGCGTACAGAGATTCCAGCTTATCCTATAACATCTTTGCGTGCTCAATATTGGCAATGTGGTTGTACAGGTTCTCGTCAACGAACTACCTGATGTATCCGCACACCTATATATGCTTAAATTTCCAGTCCTCCTCGGATTTATCTCTGGGCTTCTCGGATGCAAATACGGGTAGATGTAGCTTCTTGACGAACAGTAAATCTTTCATCTTGCTCCGCCAATAGTGATAGTTGGTGCCGTTCAGATTCACCATGCGCACCGGCTTCACGTCCATCTCTCCTCTCTAGTTTCTGTCAACTCCTGACACCCTTCTGAATTCCAGAACCTGGCTCTGATACCACTCTGTTGGGAAAGAAACGCGAAAACCTTTCCCCAAACTAGAGAGTACCTACGAGAGAACCGAGCAAACAACGCACAAACCAAAACACCAAACACAATTACGCAGACACAGAGAATTTTTGACATGGAAAACCCTTGCGGGAAAAACCACGGGACGATCGGAGTCCAACCCTGAGAAGCCTCCACTAATAAAATAGAAGAATTACACCCTTTACAAACTTCTCCCGATCCAAATCGGATCCCCACAACACTTGGAAGCAAGAACAATGATTACAAGACTACGAAGAACAAGAACGACGAGTAGAGATTACCCGAATCCAATTCTCCTTCGAAAAACACCTTCGATCCTCCGTCTTCTCTCCCAAAGTTGTAATGGCACACTTGCCTCCTTCCTCTCTCTTTTCTTGTGTGTTCTACAATTGTGTTACAATTTATTAGGGTTTGGAAATCCCAACTTAACTCCCTAATCCCACAACAAACCTGGACCGTTTGATTAGATCCAATGGTAAAAAATCACCTAGATTTCTGCCTCAGCCCCGACGACACAGAGTTCGGCCAGAACTTTGTGTCGGGCAAACAGAACCTACCAGCAACATTCTGGAACAGCCAGACCGAGTTCGGCCAGAACTCGGCCTGGGACCGAATTCGGCCTGAACTCGGTGGCTCCAGTCCAGAACCCCCTTTCGGGTTAGCAGCAGCAGCAGCAAGTCCTCGTTGCCTACTTCCTGAGCTTCTTCGACATCGAACGGCGCTCGTCGCACTCCGGGATCTTCTACACATAGGTTGGGAACCCCACCCACTCCAATACCATGGACGAAATTAGGTTTGAAGTTGAGTCAAAGACGTGAACAAAAATAAAAACCAAAATAACTATTTCCCTACTTGTTCTATGACTTATTTTTATTATTTAAGAAGTTGTAACTTTTAAAGGATTTGTGGGGAGATATTGTGGACTTCAAACCACAAATTTGGAGTGTATAAAAGGAGTAACAATCATGAGGAAACCACAACACAACTCTTCTTCTTCTTCTTCTCCAACTTTTCTTTTGAAGTTTTGATGAACATGTGCGGCTCAAAGTCTTATTGGTCGAAGGAAACAGAAGCCTTGGAATCAATAAACTTGTGAGATCTAAATTATTTTTATTTGTGAGATCTAAATTATTTACTTTGAGTATTGAATGTTTTTCTATGCCCATCTTCATGATTGTTTTGTTTAATTACTAGGAGGCCTACTAGTTTATTATTCATTTCGATCTACTGCTTAATTAGATATCAAATCCGTAATTGTTTAATTTCTCTAATTTTTGAAGCAATCAAGATTTAATGAAATGCTTTATTTTATTAGATCTTAGGAGAAAAAACTTTTGACAAAACTAAAAGCAACCGCTTGTGCTTGTGTTGTTTTGCTTCATCGATCTCTTGATTATTTAAGAAATTGATAGATTAAATCTTCAGCACTTGCCTTGGATTATTTAGTAATTAAAGTTAATTAGATCACTTGTTTTTAATTAACTAAGCCTAAGAGAGATAGGAAGACACTTCCAACGATGAATATTCAAAGTATGAGTTAATTTATAATTGCCTCGATAATCAATTTTAAGATCCCAATGGTAAATGTGATTGAGACCAATATTTGTTCCTTTGATTGATTTTCAATACTTTAATTTTTTAGCACTTCTTAAATGTTTTTTTATCATATTCAAAATTCTCCCCCCATTCTTGTTCACATAGCATAAAATTATACTAATTACTCTCCGTGGGATCGATCCTTACTCTCACTTCTACATATAATTTTAAGAATAAATATATTATTTTTGGGTGCCTACGACAGCACACCAATAATCAATTTGCTCATCACAACTACTAATCACGTGCCCAAATCAATCACCGGCCATATCATGACATATTTTATTATTCCTTCCTAGTATACCTTTACAAAGAGTATCCGGAGACAAATTCGATAAAATAATAAAGACAACATTCTCAAGTACATCATCCTATATAACATCCGTGACTTGCAAATGTAAGTAAAACTATACATTATAGTCCTAAATCAGCACTGATCTCCACGTAGTCTCCATGCTAGATAAAGCTATAACCTCATCCTGTAAACCAAAAATACTAAAGTATAAGTCATTGTCACCTACAACGGATTAAGCCAGGATAGGAGAAAAGTACAATCTATAACAGTGTTACAAGTAGAACACATGCACATGTAAAGATACAATGAACATGACTAACATAAATCACCAGAGACGTATGATCTACTGAAACATGAAACAAGAACATCATGACTTGTAATTTAAAATACTTAATAAATATGTGATCGGCTGGACAAAGATCAAGGTACGACTTAATTACATGTGCACATGTATGTCATTAGGCTATCCACAAGACCTAACTAGCGGGTTGGCTTTGATCACATATCTGTAAGTATTTTTACTCCCAAAATTGTAACGCTCCAGTTCCAAAATCATAGGACTATGATACGTATACATGCCAGCTACGTATCAACCAGACTCCAGCCGAGCTCGAATACATATAAGCTATCTTGATTTTCCAAATCTATCTATCAAATCAACTAACATATATATATTGCAATCCAAATATAATATAAAGAATAAATAATATGTGTCATGGCCTGTAGTCCATTAACATATATGTTTGAGTAGACCCGAAGAACAATATATATCTACAAAACTAGGCTAACTAGTGGAATGCAAGAATGGATAAGATATGAAATTACGTTAAATACCTGAATCAAAAATAGCAACACCTCCTTGATCAGTGAACTACCTCTGGACAACCAACTACCTGAAGAGAACACCAGGCCCTGTGAGGAACATAATAAGGTACAAAATATACATGCCAAAGTAAAAAAATAAAGAAATAATATAAATACTGATGGGTATCTACCATAGCCATCTAAGTAAAATGAATGTGAGAAAACTTTTTGGACATCAGGCTTCAATTACTGAGGCACACAATCACCTCAGCAACTCACACCCAAGGCACCGTGTTGTAGGAACAATGGCACCTCTAGAGGGGGGTGAATAGAGTGCAGCAGAAATATTTAGCAATAAAAAAATAACTCTAAGCAGGTGAAGCAATATATTAAATTTTAATGCAAGTAAAGTAGTAAAGGTTGAGGCGAGAATTCAATACGCAGAGACAGCAGGTTTATACTGGTTTTCCTCTTTGAGGACTAGTCCAGTCTCGAGTACCCAACCCGATATTGAATCCACTATTTGAAATAGAGATTACACCATGTGTTTTGCTCCGAAGAATATGCCAACTTCAACACCGTCGTGTTTTTATCCGAAGCCCACGATCAAACTTCACCAATCACTTTTCTGAGAAAAAAGCTTTTATACGCCAAGCTTGTACAACTCAAAAACTCCTAATCGGAAACCACCGACACTTAGAAGAGTAGAGTTGACTTGGAGATATGAAGAGTGAAGCTTTGAAAACTGAATAGAAAGTTTTAAGAATAGAAAGAGAGGACGAAGAAGAAATGAGTGAATAGAAATGACAAAATCTTCTCTATTTATAGGAACTTTTTCGGGCAGAACTCGGTAGGGGTAACGTTCATATTTTTCAACGTTGCAGATCCAAAGGAATAGGATTTTGCTGCTGACCAGGAGAAATCAAGTTGACCGAGTTCGGTCCAAGTTCGGGCAGATCCCTTTTGTTCTGGTTCATCCTAAGTTGGTTTTGGTTCAATTGGGTTTGGTTCAGTTCAAGGAATGAATCAAGATAGGTTTTAGATAGACTTTTATCTGCCAGTGATCCCGACTCAAAATAATATAGACTCAATAAATAAAAAAAGTACAGAATAAATGTGAAAAACTCAAAAATGATGAACTCTGCATTCTTCATTCTTTTCATATCAAGATCGGAGTTAAAGTCAATTATTTTGACTATGGCTAAATGTGCCAACAATCTCCCCCATTTTGATAATGCGACAAAACTACGATTGATATTTAAAGAAAAGGTTCAGCTTGAATTAGAAGTAGACTAGATGAGTACTGAGGGTGCGGTAGCAGCTTTGGCTCGTCAAATTATGGTACAGCATAATGCTCTCCCGTAATGTACGGTCAAGTCTTGTTACTTTTCCGTAACAAAACATTTATGATGAATCTGTATCTGTAGAGTCTAAACCAAATTTTCTTCCAAACCAAATTAGTAACAATAAACAGAATCACAGAATCATATATTTTCAAATTATCAATCTTATTACTCCCCCGTTTTGTGAAAGTAGCAAAATGGTGTGATAAAGAACCAACATAGTGATAAAATAGAAGACATGCTTGTAATAATGGAAGTACTAGCATAAACTACAAACAGATAAACAAAGTATTGCATACATAACTCAGAAGTAAACTAAAAATAAGATAACTGATAAAGATGGAAAGAAGCATTTATCACTAATATAAACAAACATAACTACTGAACTATCACGAGGAAGGAGATCCTCAACTATCAACCTCATCATCATCAGCTGCAGCACCAGCAGCACTCGAAGGACCGATCTCAGTAGATCAGTTGGGGTCATAGCGAGCAGCCGCAGGGTCGAAGTAACGCTGGGCCTCGCGATCATTAAGGCGATAACCAAGTCTGGTAGGATCACGAACCATAGGGATAGGGCCACTAGGGTTGTGAGCAAGGCTATAAGACATATCCCAAACCGAGTTGGAGATGGCCTTTAGCTGGAGAGTAGTACAAGAATCCATAGCACGGAACTGATCCAACATGAGAGTCTGAAGGGACTCAAGTGTAACACCAACAGGAGGATGAGTAGGCTGGGAGTCAGTAGACGTAGGGGCAACTGCAGGGGTGGAACCTGAGCATGCTGAGTCGGGCGATGATGTTCATAAAAAATAGGAGAACCATCCTCTGCACAGTCCTCAAGACTAACATCAAAATACTGAAAGATATAAGGGAGGTACATCACGTATAGAAGACGTCGCGAAGAGGTCCTGCGACAGCGTTCCATAGCAGCGATAATAGTCTTGGGTAGTCTGAAAGGGACACGAAAGTGGAGATGATAAATAACTGAGAGCTCTAGGTAAGAAATCTCATCAGTGGCAGTGTTTTTTGAAGGATTGTGCAGAACACCATGCAATGGAGATCATAGAAATAATTGTTCAAATGCCTAGGGCGAAGAGTGCTTTTCTGTCGAGGATTCGGTTCACATAGCGAATCACGGAAAGAATCAAAATTGGTCCCTTCGGGAAACTGGACAGAAGTGATATCGACGAGTGCTTCCCCGTTGTTGGGTATATGAAGAATGATCGCTAAATCATCACCATCAAACTCGATATCAATTCTACCAACTTTTGATTTTATTGTGCCATTCGTGACCGAGAAATTACAGTAAAACATGCAAATGGCATTGGTGTAAACGAGAAAAGTAGATTGAACTAACTCAAGTAAATGATGATACTAAAAATGCTAGAGTGATCAGAAAATAAAATAAAGTTAATTGGAGCACCCGGACAAAATTTTCTTTTATTAAAATCTATGAACCAAGAGCCCGAAGCATCTTGACACAAAAATAAATTCATCAAAAAAATCTCTGTCGGGTTTCGAAGGAGCGTAAAGTGAAAACGAGGCCGCCTCATAAGGAGACGAGGACGAACCTTTGTCAACTTTCACCAATCACTTTTCTGAGGAAAAAGCTTTTATACGCCAAGCTTGTACAACTCTAAAACTCCTAATCGAAAACCATCGGCACTTAGAAGAGTAGAGTTGACATGGAGATCTGAAGATTGATGCTTTGAAAACTGAATAGAAAGTTTTAAGAATAGATAGAGAAGACGAAGAAGGAATGAGTGAATAGAAATGACAAAATCCTCTTTATTTATAGGAATTTTTGAGACAGAGTTCGGGCAGAACTCGGTAAGGGTAACGTTCATAATTTTGAACGTTGCAGATCCAAAAGAATAGAAATTTGCTGCTGACTAGGAGAAATCAAGTTGACCGAGTTCAGTCCGAGTTCGGGCAGAACTCTGGCCGAGTTCTGTCCCTTTGGTTCTGGTTCAACTTAAGTTGGTTTTGGTTCAATTGGGTTTGGTTCGGTTCAAGGAATGAATCAAGATAGGTTTTAGATAGACTTTTAATTGCCGGTGATCCCGACTCACAAATAATCTAGACTCAATAAATAAAAAAATACAGAATAAATATGAAAAACTCAATGATGATGAACTCTGCATTCTTTGTTTCTTTTCATATCAAGATCAGAGTTAAAGTCAATTATCGAAATCGGTTTGACTATGGCTAAATGTGCCAACACGTGTCGTGGTACCTTGTGCAAACTTGTTAAGATAACACCAAAGATTTGCTACAAAGATAGTGCCAAATGAGTCAGGTAACAACCAAGTTTTGGCTATAGAGACAAGGTAAAACGTGTCAAGGTAGCCTGATATGACGGAAATGTTCTCCCCACCCATGATCTAGATCTATCCAGTCAAGTTATCTCAAGTCAAGTAGATCTCAAGTACAAGCAATAAATCCTTTAGCCTATCACGAAGTCCGTAGCCACTAATATCTCATGTAGACTCCATATCATGATCGTATCAGTGTCCTACTGTCTATCATGTCAATGAAACATGAATAAAATGTATCGCCATGCCTAGTAATGATACCCGACATACTATTCGAACACAAAGTATCCACTAATCCTACGTCCATAATGTCTAAAACAAGAAAATAAATAAATAATAAAAGAACGTAAATAAGTAGTGGAACTTACAAGGTACACTTGCCTGAAACTTCGAAAACAGAGTAAATCAACGGTCTGGCTCCAACTGCAGTCGACAATCATGAACTCCTAAATCATAAATAAACTAAAATAAATACTAACTCAATGAACTCACAATACCATATAAGCATTTACTTAAGCATAATATACCAAACTAGTTTCTATCCAAATATAGTCACATATCTTTTATATATATATTATTATGCTATCTTGACAAAATATTATTTTATAATATACAAAAATTTACTTTAAATTCTGAAATAAATAAATGAATAATAATATATTTATGAACAATATATATATTATATATATATATATATATATATATATAATATATATATATATATATATATATATATATATATTAAAGGTGCAAAATGTCGTAACCTTTATGAGGAAGGGGAGCCAAAACAATGGCCACAAAGGAAAAAGTAAAGGAGCGGGGGGAAGGACCAGCCGCCGCTCACCCAAACAAAAACTAAGCCAAAGGTCTAACTCAGCAAGGAAGTCCAGAAATCTGGACGGATGCGTTTGCAGTGTCTGCTAACTTTTCTGATCTGTCTGTGCACCTCTCTGATCAGTTATTGTGGAGTGTTTTGGTGGCCTTCATATCTGAATTTGTTACGGTTCTTCCAAATCAACCACATGATAGCGGCTGCAATGATCTGGTGGTCATGAGAGGCCAAGCCCCAGGACATCAGGAGATCATTAAAGCCTCTATTCGCCAAACTCTGGTTGCATATATGGGAGAATGCATTCCAGACGAGCAAAGCTAGGTCACCAGACCTAAGGATGTGGTATGCGTTCTCAAAACTACGCTCCAGGCAATAGTGACATGCGGATGCTAGGCTGAATCCAATGGTGGTGAGAGCGTCATCCGTGGGGAGCTTCTTGCGCTGCGCTCTCCAAATCATAAATAACCATTTTTTGGGAATGCAGCTCTGCCAGAAGGGTCTGGTTACGTGGGGCAGAACTCCAATGTCCCGAACTATGGTTCTCGCAGTCGTTAAATGAAAGAGTCGTGGGCCGAAAGGGACCACCTCAAAGAGTCAGGGTCGGTGCTAACCACCAAGCCCGAGGCAGCTAAACCAGCCGCATCCTCTTCCCCGATCCACTCCCGAACCCTCTCCCAGTCCCACTCGCCCACACTGGAACATAAATCACTGATAACGCTGTCAGGGGAGCCTCCGGATGCCTATGAAGAAGGAAATCTATATGCCAAGCCAAAGACGAATGAGAGGCTCGGTGAGTCGACGACCATTCAACATGCGTCACCACGTGGTGGAGGACTTGCTATTTACGATGGCAATTGCCAGGTGTCTGTATTTGAAGTATCTAGCCTTCATAAACCGAGCCCATAGTGAAGGTTCTCTCAGAGCTTCCACCACAACTTCATCGAGCAAGCGTTTACTACCTGAGCCAGCCTGCGGAAACCGAGACCTCCCTCGGCCGTAGGTTTGGCCATTGTATCCCAACTGGCCTAGAGATGTTTATCTTTACCATCGTTGTGTCCCCAAAGGAAGTCGGCAAATAGTTTTTTGATGGAATTGAGGACATTCTTCGGAGGAGAGCAGGCCGCTAGTGTGTATATAGGGATGGACGAGAGCACATGTTGAATCAGAATCATCTTCCCGCCGGAAGATAGAATCGCGTTATATATATATATATATATATATATATATATATATATATATATATATATATATATATATATATATATATATATATATAAAGCAAAATATATATATATATATATTTTTTTTTTTTTGCTTTATATATATATATATATATATATATATATATATAAAGCAATATATATATATATATATATATATATATATATATATATATATATATATGAACTAAATATATTCATATATCAGGCACAAAATGCCAAAGACTTTATAAAAGAAAATACTAAGCTAACAAAATAGGGGACAATCCCCCGGCCAAAAGGCCAAAGAAAAAGGTTAACTCAGCATGGTTGAACAGAAATCCGCCCGCACGTGCTTGCAGTGTCTGGTAGCCTTGTGAATCTGCCTGTGGGCCTCGTCGATCAGTTGGTTGGAGGTGTACTGGCGCCCCTCGTATCTAAATTTGTTTTTGTTCTTTAATATTACCTATGTAATGGCGATTGCAACGATCTGGCGGCCGTGCGAAGCATTGCCCCAAGCGGATAGGAGATCGTTGAAGCCTCCCGTGCCTTGGTCTGGAAGATAAAGATTGGATAACTTATACCACATCTTCTTGGCAGTTGAGCATGAAAAAGGTTGTGCTCCGCGGTTTCAACCTGTCTATCGGTACAGCAATGGCAAGCTGAAGCCGATTTTAGCAATATCATCGTCAGTAGGAAGTTTCCTACAAAGAGCTTTCCATATCAGGAAGGACCACTACTTGGGGATACAAGACTGCCAAAATACCCTACTTATAGGGTTTGGATAGCCGATACCACGAGCAGCTCGGCGAGCAGTAGCCAGAGTGAAAGCACCATTAAATATGAGGGACCATAGTAGAGTATCACGATCTGCTCCGATGACTGCTTCAGAGTCGACAATAACGGCCACGACTCCTCACCTAGCCATTCCGAGATTCACTCCCGGTTCTAATCCCCTTCACTGGACTACAGGTCTCTAATGATGGCCTTGATCAGCCCCCTGTTTAGGGGGCAGAGGTCAT
>JANAVB010026897.1:435000-476835 GCA_029216955.1 Iris pallida | reverse complement strand
CGAGGACCATCATGCTCCCTTCCAACTTCATATGACAGTAGCAGAGGCATCAGTTTCCACTTACTCTCATTCGTCTCCGAGAATAACCGCACCCTCGACGAGGAAGAGGGTCATGTGGCTGCATTCCAACTACATATGTTCTTCCTTCCAACTCCATAAGACGACGAATAAGAGGAGCAAGACCCTACTGCTGCATTCTTGCAGAAGAGGTTGGAAAAATTAAGCGTGGCGTTCTCTTCACGAAGCCTGAACGCCTCACGGTCGTAGACGAGCACGGCATCCTCGGCGGTGTCAAACGTGCCAAGCCAGAGCCTGGTCACCAACTACTGCGACGAGGATGGCCATGTCTGTCAAACTCCGAGCCGTGCCGCCGGAGATGCTGTGGACTGAGGGTGAAAGACACTGCCAAGGAAATATGGGACACTGAAAAGACCATACAGATAGGGGTCGAACGCGTGCGTGAGTCCAAGGCACAGAAACTTTACATCGACTTTGAGACAATAAAATTCAACGACGGTGAGTCCGTCGAGTACTTCGCAATGTAGCTCACGAGACTCGTCAATGACCTTCAATTATTCGACGACGATATGTCCGAAGAGAAGGTAGTTAAAAAAATTCTTCATGTTGCTCCACCTAGGTACACGCAAGTCGCCATCTCTATTGAGACCCTTGTGGATCTCAAGACGTTGTCTATTAAAGAACTTATCGGTCGGCTTCTAGACGTCGAGGAGCGGTATGATCTCGATGGCAACTCTGACAACAAGGGTAGACGCATTCACCTCTCCGAAAAGGAGTGTCTTTGGGGATTCCGGCGCATTACTTGATGTCGATAAGGCGCTGCAGAGCCTCCGCTTTGTAGACGGCAGTTCGCTCAAGGATCCTCCTGGCGTCACCGAGGCGGCTCTGCATGATAAGCCACCGGGGGAACTCGGGCATGAAAAGGGTCCCAACGCTGATGAAGACGGAAGGGACCATGCCGAGGCCAAGCATGATGCGCCAGCCGAGCCTCAGCGGCAGCCTGGTGAAGGCGATGTTGGAGATGTAGCCGAGGAAGAAGAAGACCGCGGCAATATTCGGGATGCGTGGGGACCCGGAGGCCAGTACGACGAAGCCCTACCGAGGGGTGAGGTTGCAACACTGGGGAAGTGGGTGGCGGAGATACGCCTCCCGAGGAACCAGAGCCGGGTCTTCGTTGCTCCTTTCTATCTGGATCAGCCCCATATGACTTGGAACCGGTATACATGAAACATATCTCATCTTCACATGCTGGAATAGTAGATGGTTCTTCGTAGCTGGCAGATCCTGTAGGGTTATCCTCCAAAGTATTATGTATTTCTAGAACTTCATCGTCTCTATTAATGGTGCCTAGTGAAACATTAGTAAAAGCAACAACATTGTCCCAGTGTCCAGCTCGTCGACGAAGTGAGTCCCTAGCACCAGCCCGCACTCCAGACAAACGGTGTCGCCGGCCGAGTGGTCGAACACCACCTCCATGCTCTTCTGGCATTCCGGGTAGTGGTGGCTCGTGCCGGTGTCGAGGTACTATGCATCATCGTGGTGATCGTCCTCGCGGCCCAGATGCACCTGAGCATGCATCTCGTCGAGCACAATGTTGTTGGTCGTGCCTACGGTGGTCTTGACGAGCATGCACTGATCCTGCGCCATCAGCAGTGCGGGCTCATCGTCGTCAGCTTACGTCAGATAGGCCTGCTCATCACGCTTCGGCTTGCGGCAGTCATTTGCCCAGTGGCTGTAGATGCCACAATTGTGGCACCTTCCCTTCTTGTCACGAATGCCGTTAGAGCGTCGTCATTGTCGTTGTTCGTATTGCCGTGGCTACGACCTCTTGGCCTGATGTGCCTGCGACCACTGCTTTTGTTGCGGTCGGAAAAGGCCTCGTCTTGCCTCTCTGCTTTGTGCGAGCGATCCACTCCTCTTCGGAGAGGAGAAGGCGGCTACCTGTGATGCCAGAGTCGCCGTCGAGATCATAACTCTCCTCAACGGCTAGAAGCTGACCGGTAAGCTCTTCAATGGACAACGTGTTGAGATCCACAATGGTCTCCATGGAGATGGCGACTTGCATGTACCTAGGCGGAACAACACTAAGAAAAATTTTAACTACCTTCTCTTCGGACAGCTCGTCGTCGAGTATTTGCAGGTCGTTGACGAGCCCCGTGAGCCGCATTACGAAGTCCTCGACGGAGTCGCCATCCTTGAACTTGATTATCTCAAAGTCAGCGTGAAGTTTCTATGCCTTGGCCTCACACACGCGTTCGACCCCCATCCGCATGGTCTTTACAGTGTCCCATGCTTCCTTGGCAGTGTCTTTCACCGCCAGTGTCCGCAGTATCTCCGGGGGCACAGCTCGGAGTATGACTGACAGTGCCATCCTATCGTCGCCGTAGTCGGTGACCCCAGGTTCGATCGTCTCCTACTAGCCTTGCGCCTGCATGTTGACTCTCATTAAGAGAGCCCAATCCGCATAGTTGGTCCGTGTCAGCATCGGATCCTTGACTTTACCTCATCTCTTTTTCACTGTCCGCTCCACGATGCGGCCATCGTCGCTTCCTCCACTGCCATCGTCGATCCTGACGTGCGGCGACAGGGGAGAAGAACTTGATTCCCCCATCATCACTTGTTGGCTCTGATACTACTTGTTGGCCCAGAGAATGAAAGAGCAAGCACTCTGTGGAGGAAGAAAGCTACTGATACAAAATTATATGGAACTAGGAAGAACTTAAAGGGATGGATGCTCTTATGTATATGCAACTTACAGTTAACTTCATGTTTATTAGAAGAGCTTTTAAATAGGCTTACAAGCAAACGACAGCAACTAAAAACCAGGAGCAAATGGCTCCTTACCACAAGCTTCACCACATAGCTATGCTAAAGACCAGGGGAAAAAAAGAAACGACATGATTAATTCAACTTATATAAGCAAGTGGGTAGTTGATCGTTTGGTCAATTAATTGGAAATTCTAAAATCCGCCTACAAACCTTTTTAATGATGTTATTGACAAGAAAAGCCGGCAGCGATAATTCATGGTTCTTCCTTTCATTTAGTACAGGGAGGGTGATGATGATGATGATGATAAGGTTGGCCAGTCCGGTGCCTATCAAGGAGCTCCCTCACGAGCTCCTGAAGATCCCCGTCCTCACTGCTGCCGATGCCACCGCAGCTGCTGGAGCTCTCCGTGAGACCGCCTCTACTGCCTGCACCAAGTTGCTGCTGAATCTCGACCGCCGACTGCTGCTGAAGAGCCCATTGGGATTGCATCATTATAGGGTCGAACAACACGGAGAGATCGAGCGCAGAGGGCAAGTTGGAGACTGACGGGAGGTCAAATATCGAGAAGCGAGACTGAAGGGAGACTGGTGGCATGGGAGGTGGCGGAGGAGACGGGAGCTCCAGCGTGGCCAGATGGGCCTGTAGGTCCGACAGCTCGGCCTGAAGATTCACCACCTGAACGAAAATTGACAACCATCACCGCCAAGCAAGGAAAGAAACCTAACTTAAAGGAAAGAATAAAAGAATTAGGGTTAGTGGGCCTATGGGATTGAGAGTGACCATCTGAAGAGAAGGAAACAAAAAAGCGGTGAGTTTGTTAAGTGTTAACCTAACTAGCCCATTCTTCTCAGAACAGAATCTAATTCCTCACCACATGTATTTTTCAACCTTTCGATTTTGGCAATTTGCTTTTCTTGTCAGTATCTTCTTCTTAACCTTAATTAAAAGCTCGAAAGTGAGTCATCCCTAATTCTACTTCAAATAAATAATTCTTGCAAGAAACCAGCCACCGGCCAACATCCACACTTGCTTGTCATTGTAGTAGATTACGTAGATTAGAAATTTTACGGATATCATATGTAATTAATTGAATTGAGTTACCTGTTGTTGAAGAGCAAAGATGTGGGCGACGCAGCCGTAGATGGGGTCGCGGAGCCGTGCCTGTGCCTCGTAGCAGATGGTGATGACGGCGTCCAGGCGCTTGTGGACTGGGATGTGTACGAGGAGCTTCGACACGTTGCTGGCCCCGAAGACCTTGTGCACCGCCGCGAACTGGATTGCCCCTTGTTCAGTATCAAAGTATGGTGCGAATATGCAACCGCTCACACACTTCCTCCTCAGGAACTTGCAGGCGCCGCACGGCCCTCCTCCTCCTCCCCCGCCTGCTACGCCACTGCCTGCGCTGCTGTTTCCTCCTACGCTGCTCGTACTCATGATTGATCTCTTGCTTGGTTTTGTCAAGGAAGGGGAACCTAAGCTAGCTAATATGTACTTCTAAAACTCATATCGAATGTTTTTAATGGGAGGTGTTTGTTCTATTGGTGGTGGGTCGTGCTTGGGGTTACTGTTGGTGTGGTATTTCTTTTGGTTTCTTCGTATTGATGAGTCTTTAAAGCCACGCAGTCGGCCCAAGCCTACCCCTTTCTTCCTTTCTTTTTCCTTCTCTCTCTCTCTCTACAGCCGCTTGCGTGAAGCAAACATGCGATGGACAAACAAAAACTCTCTCTTTTAGCGACTCCCAACGGACATTTTCCTCTCCATTCTCGACTTCCACGTGAGTGATCTCTCTATATATCTCTATATTTTTATATAGGAGGGAGACGTGTCCGCGTCCACCTATGTACGTCCGAGAGCAGGTGTTTCTCCTGAAGCGTAGAAGGAAGAGAAGGGCCACAGCTTCAGTTCAACTCCACCTTGTTGCCACACCCTTCATTTATAATGAGAGGGTATTTTTGTGTGACGACAGAAACGGCCCTTAGCATTGACGAATGTAAGTTGGGGTAGGATTGCAAATGAGCCAAGCGGTTCGCGACCTGCTCAAACCTCGGCTCAATAAAAACTCGTTTGATCTCGGTTCCTCTAGTAAACAAGCTGAGTTCAAACTTCATTTTCGAGCTCGTTTAATAAACGAGCCAAATACTCGGCTCGTTTGAGCTCGCAAGCTGGCTCTTTTATGAGCTTGTGAGTTGACTCGTTTAGAATCTCGTTTAAGAGCTCGTTTATTTTTTGTTGAATTCCAATTTTATATATATTTGTATAAGAATATGGTTGTGTGCATTATATATTTATATGTCCTTAAAAATAAATATTAAGAAAAAAAATTTAATTAAATTCTTATTGATAAATTGTTAATATTATAGGTACTTGAATTTAAATCTAACTAGCTTGAAATCGAACTCGTTAAACTTGAAATCAAGTTTGAAATAAAGTTTGAGCGAGCTTGATTTTGAGTTTATCGAACTTATTTATCAGGCTTGCTTATCAAATCAAGCTCGAGCTCAAACCAAGCCAACTCAAGCTTAATATAAACAAGTTCGAGCCAAGCTCAAGCTCTAAAATAAAAAAAACTTTTCAAATTCGAGCTCGAGTTTGATTAATTCTAGTCAAGCCAAGTTCAAGCTTACAAAAAATTGGCTCGATTTGGCTCGTTTGTAGCCCTACTTGGGGCAACTGGTTCTTTGTTTGGCCTCTCTTTGGGTTTGAGAGTTCGAAAAAGGTTTTTTTCATCACGATTTTAATTCTCCAGCTAGTAATAGAGTGCTTGTGGAACACGTGAACCCATTAACATGATGACAAATTACCAGTAAAGGGCTAAAAGGAAAAGTTGAAAAGATAGAGCAACTCTACTCACGTAATTTTCATGCAGTACATCATGTAGCCTTTTTGATATGGGGCTTTTGTTTCCTCGTGGAGTGCAATTGTGAAGCTAACTAACTCTAACAAAAGAGAGTATTAATACAACTTTGAAATTAAAATGAGGAAAAAAAGAAGCTAAAGATAGTTTTCAAACTTTAGCTAATTCATGTTTTGCAAACTCTAAGTTTTTGTCGCCGCATCAAAAGTATAATTGATGTGTTGTGGTTGATGACATAGTTTTAGAGAGCTGGATTCACATACTATATAATTTCTGTCAAATTTGTTTAAATGTATTAAAGTCCATGTCATTACTATCAAAATATTAGAGTTATTGTCACTCCCGTTTTCCTTTATACATATTTTTCGTATACGTGTACGAATTTTTGACCCATATTTTGACTTGTCTAGCATGGCTAGGTTTGGTCTTGGTTTAGCTCCGCTTGATTTATTTTGGCTTGGTTTGGGACAAGTGGTTCATCATGGTAAACCCCCCTTTTTCTCTACCTCCTTTAATTTCATTTATTTTCCTCATCCACTTTCTTCTTCATTAATTTTCTCCCAAACCCTTAGGCAAGTGCAACTTGCTTCATTGAGGAACTCAATTTTATTTGTTCTATTGTCTTCCCTACAAGCTTCTAAGACTATTTAATACTTAGCATTTTTGGTTTTGGAGGATAAATTCTTGTAGATCTAAGTTTTCTTAAATCTTGGTTATCTTGGGTTTTGATGTATCAAACTTTTTTATTTTCAAGTTTTGATTGTTCCATGTTGTAAAGAATTTGATTTTACTCAAAATAGACACTTGAAAACCCGAATTTTGATTTGTTTTGAGTGATTTGTGAACTTGGAGAGGTCACGGGTTCTATGAACTCATCTTCTCGGGTTGAAGAAGAAGAACAGTGTTGACGCATGGCATTTTATGCACCCACAGTAGCTTTAGCCTTGGGTGCATAGCCCTTTATATGCGTCCAAGATCCATGCCCTCTTCTGCTTGGGCGCATAGCTCCTATATGCGCCCACAGTTCTTTCAATGTGGGCGCATAGCTATTGTTATATGCCCACTTAGCCAGTGAAGATAGTCTCCAGACTTATCTTCCAGTGCACCCTGCCTCACTCATGTGGGTGCATGCATGCGGGCGCATAGACCATGGGCGCATGCATGTGGGTGCATGCACTCTTTGGTGCATACCTTCCATAGCATATGCTCTACATGATGCATTTAGCCTTGGGCGCATGCATGTGGGCGTATAGCCTTGGGCGGATAGCCCTGGGTGCATGCTCTCCATGTCACCCCATTGACCCCTTGTGCCTTCTCTTGCAATTATCCATGTTTGCCCCCACGGTCCTTAGTGTGAGTTGTGACTTTGCTTGTACTCTTTACTTGACTAGGTCCTATAATGTTATTTTCCATGTTGCACATATACTCTGAATTTTAAACACGATCTTGGTATGGCACGTACACTCTATAATAACTCCTTGATAGTGACCCGCCGTGGTGCACTTACATGAACACAACATGACGATGTGACTTTACATGATAATCTTGATAGTGACCCGTCATGGTGCACTCTTGACAAGCAATATGACATGAAATAATCTTGATAGTGGCCCGCCGAGGCGTACTCTTGACAAGTAATCTTGATAAGTAACCTCACTACAAGAAAAATGACTTTTCCTGATGGTTTATTTCTTGACGGTCGTGAAAAACAGTCAAGAAAATGGGTTATCTTGACAGTTTTCACCTTACGTCAAGAAATGCATTGTTTTATGTCAATTTAATAATTTTATAGTATAATAGTTGACGGTTTTAGATGATCCGTCAAGAAATACCATTTTTTATTAACGGGTTGGTTATAACTGTCAACTAATATATGTGAAAAAAATTGGCGCGATTTTTTCGACTGCCATTATAGTAAATTTTTAAAACTTTTATATTTGATGATGGTCTATGGTTCTTTTTAATACTCTAATTCTTCCGATCTCGAAAAAAATTCTCTCTCAGAAGTAGCCCTAATTAACAACTATGCTCTATTTCCTCTCTTCCTCTCTCCATTTCTTCTCCTCCTCCTCTCCTTCTCTACCATCTTCCTCTACTCCTACCGCCCATGAGTCGGGCGAACTTCTCCATCCGCGTGGAGATCTCCTTCATGATGCGGTGCACGGAGGAGAAGGAGGATGCGGCTGAAGGGGAGGAGACGACGGTGGTGATGGAGAGGTGCGGTGTGTTGTCGGGCGACCGGGTCACGAGGGCCTCAAGAAGCGTCAGCCACTGAGCACAGAAGGAGTGGAGGCGCTACTGCGGGGTTGCCGGCGTCGAAGAACGACTCGAGTATGGCTCCATTTGGGCTATGGAAGGTATTCTTTTTTCCTTCTCTATGCATGGAGTGAATTTATGCTAAAATTTCCTCTTCCTCTAATTTTAGGGTTTTGATATGGTTATAAGAGGTTGAGGCGGGCGCAGTCGCAGGTTTCTTAGCCTCCTCATATGCTTAACCCACTCCTTCTCCGACACTCGCCTCTCATTTCTTCGGGACAAGCTGGAGAAGGTACATGGAGCTCGACGGGCAAAAGAACAGCAATCGCGTCTGTACTGCCTGTTCTTTCCAATGCTATATATCCTAGGAATTGTTCTTGCTCATCTCGTATTCATGGTCCAGGAGATTCTCTAACTCCATTGATAAGCTACTCGGAATCCTGCGCCCACAAGGTGTTTGATCAAATGCTCTAATAGTAGGAAAGTACCAATTTTCTAATTTAAGATGCATAAAATTTCGTAATTTCTAGTTTTCCACTTATTTAATGAAAATATTTTGATATGGTCATAGTAGACACTGTTGGAAGATTGCAGGTTCAACCTTTTCTTGTATATTCATGCAGATTCTGCTTTGGATGCTTGTTTATTCATGCAGCGGACAAATCAGCATGATGCTAAATCATGCTACATTAATTAGCTACATCAATTAGCTCTTATTGCTCTAGCAATTTGTGGTTACAATTAACATGGATTGTTTGTGAAGTCATTATTTTCAATTCTGTTAATAGATTATATGGATCTTGTGGTAATTGATAAATGTGTTTCTTGTATACATCTCTTCTCTATGGAATACATTTAAATATGGACTAAGCCTCCACCATATTTACTCTTGTTGTATACCAACTAAAGTCTCTGAGGGTGCTTTTCTATATGGGACTTTCATCAAGTTAGTGCTCCTCCCATGTAAGTTGATTACTTTTTGAAGGTTCATTTCCTTTGATTTATTCTTTTTAAATGATTTTTCAATACTGGTCTGGAATGCTTAACCTTTAGCTAATTGCATAGACTATAGCAACTGTCTATTGAAAAGGAAGTCTCTTTATTTCAATTGTGGCATATTGCACATGTACAATGTACTGCTATATACCGTATGTTGGTAATATGCACATACTCAAACATTTTTATGGCCTTTTACCTGTATAAATGTTATACACTATTGAGACTTAAATCCTTACTAACCGTACGTAGAAACCATTAAACTTGGTCGACTTGAAGGAAAAAAAAAGAATAGGTATTGTAGACAAGGTTGAGAATGGTATTGAAGATGTGCCATGCCTAAAGTTCTGTTTCTCTGAGCAATATATCTTCTAAGGTCTTTTAAGAGTTTTTTTTTTCAATTGTATGACGTGATGAAGTACGTAAAACCATTTTGATGTTTTGTTGTTCGAAAAATCTAAGCATGTTCATGAATGTTTTTAATGTCACTGCGAGTTTTTTTTTAATTGATTTAGTTATTCCAACCATTATGGAGAAATAAAGTAAATCCTCCATTTCACAATGTTTCAATGTCACTACCATGTCATATTGCTATTGTTGTAAAATTGATTATAGGCTCTCACCTTTTTATTGAATGATTGAGTAGTAAATAACTATGTATCATTATATTTTGATTGGCCATTTGGTGATTGCTTGCTCAGTATCGCTAGGGCTTTTCCCAGTGTCGTTTATACTATTTATATAAGCCATACACTTTAGTTGCTTAGTTGCTATTTTGAGCAAGCAACTAAGTGATACTGTGTCACCCTCATTTCCCGTAATCCGTATTTATACTCGTATCTGATTTTTGGCATGTATTTTTATTTTTTTCAACTTGTGGAATTTCGGTATTTCTCGTATTTTGGGTTTTAACTTGGCTCGGTTTAATTTGTTTGGGTTGGTTTGGTTTGGTTCTATATGATTGGATCACCTTAACATATGCTACACCCTCAACACACCACATCCTCCCTCTTTATAATCCCCACCTACCACTCTCTCTCTTCATTACCACCACCATTTATTTTCTTCTTCTTCTCCTTCCTCCACAACTCTCCACCCATAGGCAAGTGCATCTTGCCACTACATGAGAACCCTATTTTCTTGGTCCATTAGCTAGATTAGGACATGGTGATCAACATTAGTTATTGGCTTTTTGTGATTTGGTGTCTCCATTGCTCTAGATCTAAGTTTTCCTATTTTTGGATTTTGTATGATTTGATCTATTTTAGTTGGATGTTTATGGGTTTTGATATTTTTATGTGGAAGAGCATTCAGTTTCACTCCAGTTGGAGCCTTGGAAATCCGGATTTGGAGTTCGGATGGCTAAGTTGTGATGCTTTGAAGCTTTGGGATTATCATGGTGTTCTTGCTGTTTGGAGAAGACAGTGAGCAGTGTGTAGAGCTTCTTAGCTTACGCCACTGAGCCTTGGATACGCTTCCTGTTGGAAGCGTGTCTCCTGCGTGCGTGCTTTTGTGCGTACGCAGACTTGAGCGTGCGTGACTTTTCATGTACGCTGCTCCCTTGAACGTGCGTGACTTTTCATGTACGCTGCTCCCTTGAGCGTGCGTGACTTTTCATGTACGCTGCTCCCTTGAGCGTGCGTGACTTTTCATGTACGCTGCTCTCTTGAGCGTGCGTGACTTTTCATGTACGCTGCTCCCTTGAGCGAGCGTGACTTTTTATGTACGCTGCTCCCTTGAGCGTGCGTGACTTTTTATGTACGCTGCTCCCTTGAGCGTGCGTGACTTTTCATGTACGCTGCTCCCTTGAGCGTGATTGACTTTTTATGTACGCTGCTCCCCTTGAGCGTGCGTGACTTTTCACGTACGCAGCTCTCTTGTGTGCGTGACTTTTCACGTACGCCGCAGACTTGGGTGTGCCTTGGTACGCAGACTTGAGCGTGCCTCGCGTACGTGACTTTTGCGTACGCTGCCCTGCGTGCGTGACTTTTACGTACGCTGCCCCCTGACCCCTTGCTTGACCCATTGGCTCTTGGAGTTTTGGTCTTAATTCTTTAAGCTTGGCTCTTCTATAGCCCTGTATATTGATATTTTATTAGATATTTTACGTCCATTTTATATCCTTACGCCTTTTGTCCTGAACTTGATAATCACGAATTTACTGGATATGTTTGGAATTGATAATTGAGTATGACCTGATAAGTGGCCCGTCGTGGCACACTCCTGACTAGTACACTTAATATGATAACCTGACCTGATACATCTTGAATAGCTGTTACGACAGCTATCTGACATGACATGACCTGTATAATTAATCCTGACACCGTGGGCGATTGTGCTTGTACAAATAATCCAGTCATGTCTTGTATCATGTCTAGGAGGGGACTCCTGAGTACCACGGTCAGGAGTACCTACTGAATTAGACTAAGGTTAATAATTTGTATAATTTACTAGTCATGAAGAGATGTTCCCTAGTTACAGGCGATCCCGTTATCCCGGCCGCAAATGATTGGACTTGTAGCCTGCCGACGAGTAGGGCACATTTCCAGCCCGCTGTTATGTGGGGCACCCTCCATTGTCACTTAAACGATTGAACTCTATTGTCACTATAATGCATTATACTCTCTAGATTGTCACTATAATGATTGCCTGGATAACCTGGATAGCTGCAGGGCCTGTGACTACTTGTAGCATCTCATTGCATCTTGCTAGTAACTAGGATTGTGATAACCCTAGTTAGTTAATGTTGAAAGTCGTAGGCAATGATTGGCCGTGATTGCTTGGATGGAGTCTGGTCCAGTATAGTATGGTCTAGAATTGATTGATTGTAAGATTGTACCAGAATGATTGAAGGATTGTCACTCCAGATTGTCACTATAATGATTGTCACTCCAGATTATTACTTGACCTGATTTCTTATATTTATCTTGCCGATAAATGGCAAGAGAAACCAAGTTCCGTTCAGACGAAGGATTACAACCCCGGTCCTTGTTTGGTTTACGGGTTGTAACCTAGCTATCTGAATAGTCCCATGGTTATCTCATCGTATATCATCCTGTCATGCTTCTCCATATGTCCTGTCTTTTAGTGATTCTATACAAGATTATCTTTTATAATTACCCATCATGCTTTTTCTTAAATTACTGTCTCTTATTATGTAATTATATTATTGTGCTAATTTGCTGGCTTTGGTTCTTATTTTGTGGCCTCCTTTGTGGCACTTGCTCTTCCTGGGGTCTGACCCAGCTGGTTTTGTATGGCCAGATACCGGAGCAGCAGCAAAGGATCTACCTGTCTTCCAGCCCGATGGTAGTTACCAGGCGTAACCAGGGCATCGAGTGGGTTTCTTTTGTTCTCCTACTGTAATATTGTAAATTATTCTTTTGAGGCATTTAGCCGACGAGCAAGTGTTAGCTCGCTTGTACTTACTTACTGTCTGCCTACGGGCTGTAACATGTTTGACAAGCCCCGGAGATTGATCATGTATGACTGAACTCTTGCTAGTCCTCATATTTTGTAACGACTAGCCTCATGATCATCTGGATATGTAATATTTGGGACGCCTTACAATTGTATATTTGGTGATCTAACATCTTGTAACTATTATTAGTTGGCTGAGATTGAGACAATAGGCTATTTTATGACCTTAAGAGACTGATGGATTGTAGTGAAACCCTCACATATCTAGACAGCCGTGACCGTATAGCGGTGTAGATTCCATTCCGTTATACGTAGCTGGCTATGTCTGCCCCCGCTCTCCAGTATTCTGGTTCTGGGGCGTGACATGGTTTAAGTGGTGGCCCATGCAGGTCTTGTTAATCAAGATGTGTGAGGGTTTACCGAATAGATGTCTCAATCGGTACTCGCCCTTGATCTCTGCTCGTATCCTCTTGATTCCTGAAAATTCTTGTCCTGATCACATGCTTGTAATCGTTAATCTATCCTGATCCTTCTTTATTGTTCCCATGTCGTCTTCTTCAGCGGCATTGAACCTGGACCTGCCGATCAGCAAGGAGAAGCACCTCCCATGGACCAGCAGCAACCAGAAGATCAGGCCCAGCACTCAGGAGCAGCCTCCCGAGTCATACCTACTGGAGGAGAGCCGCCAGTTCAGCCTGTCCAGCCTGCAGATCCTGATGATGGCACTTTGGTGGGTCTCATCAGATCATTGTTAGCTTCCCAGGATCGTAGAGGCGATGCCTTGCACCAGGCAGTGGAAGATGCTCTGAATAGAAGTGGACCCCGAGGGAACAGTACGGTCAACAGTTTTAAGCGCCTGAACCCTCCATTCTTCGATGGCAGCGAGGATGCCATTGCTGCCGATGCTTGGCTACAAGATATAGAGGTGATTCTCGAAGCCGCGAAGACTCCAGAAGACGAGAAGGTGGCTGTGGTGCGCCTACAGTTATTGGATCTAGCCCGCAGTTGGTGGGCCGTACAAGCAGTAGGATTGACAACACCTGTCCCCTGGGTAGTGTTCAGCGAAAAGTTCCAGACCAAGTATTATGATGCAGTGGCTCGGTATGACTTGCAGACCAGGTTCAGTAATCTTAAGCAGATGGGGAGGACGGTCGACGGATATGTGGCCGAGTTTTCCAGACTCAGTCGGTTTGCTCCCACCTTGGTGGCAACCGAGTTTGACAGAGCGCGGAGGTTCCAGCAGGGACTTCACCTAGAGATTATATTGGCAGTAGAACAGTTCTAGCATCAGACCTATGATGCGGTGTTGCGAGCAGCAAGGAGGCACGAGTATACCTCCCAGAGAATAGTGGACAGGACCGGAGGTCGGAAGCGGTCCCATAGTCAGATGAATCAGTCTTCAGCACCAGCCCCGGCAGCTAGGGCTTTGACTATTGGAACTCCGAGGCAAGCAACCTCAGTGACGTCGGTCCAGTACTCGACCCCGACGTACCCTCAGCAGAAACAGAAGCAAGCGCAGCCTTCCGTCGCAGGCTGTTCTTATTGCGGGAAGCCTGGACACGTTGTGTCAGAGTGTCGTAAGGCGTTGGGATTGTGTTTATTGTGTGGAGCACCGGATCATAGGGTGGGGTCCTGCCCTTTCAGAGTTGATTCAGCATCGACAGTATCTAGTCCCTCGGTTAGGGGACCAGCACCAGCACCAGTACCAGCTCCAGGTCACCAGTAGCAACAGTACCTATTGCCGAGGCCATTGCCGCCTCAGGCCCAAGTGTTCCAGCAACAGAGGCCTCAGCAGTTCGCCCTGGCCCAGGCCCAGATCCAGAATCGGCAGAGAGGTATCTGTGTCCTATTATCTTGTTTTTCGTCGTCGTTATGCGGGACACATGCCATGTTTCATGTGTCCTAATTACAACGGTATATTCTGGACCCGAACCGTGTCCTAGATCATTCGAAAACGGTTATTGGTACCAACCTTTTCGTATGAGGAAAGGCCCGTGTCCCTGTTTGACCAAGGGGAGAGACCTCAAGCGCAAGACTATCAGTTTAGTTCATGTTGCTTGCGTTCATCGCTCCTTGGGAGAGTCAAACGTGGGAGTATGAGTGTAGGCCTTAAAAATGAAAGTCACGACTGAGTTGATCAGAACAAGTCCAAAAGTCACGCTGAGTTGATCAGGACAATATTTAAAAGTCACGCTGGGAGACAGCTCATCATTTTGTCAGAGTGTCATTATGACTGACAGCACGACGGTCGAAGAATGTCTTCTCGTATGCCACGTATGCGCGAAACTCGAGAGATCACAGCCGACTATTGCGTGACTTTTGAAATCTTCTTCAGTAAGACTCTGCCTTCACCAAGTTGGCGTACCAAAAGAGCTTCTTGTTATTTAATACGACTGACAAAGGCAATCATTGTCAGAGATTTTGTGTCAGTCGAGACACGTCGAATCAAGACAGCTGGCAGTTCTGCCTCAATATTGGGTATATGTTGAGCCTTCTGGCTCAAGTCTGCATGTATTTTGAACTTATATGTTCCTTCCTCAAGTCTGCGTGTATTTTGAGCTTTCTGTCTCAAGTTTGCGTGGATTCTGAAGTTTCATGCCCCACGTCTGCGTGGATTTTGAAGCTTTCTACCCCAAGTCTGCGTGGATTCTGAAGTTTCATGCCCCACGTCTGCGTGGATTCTGAAGTTTCTTGCCCTAAGTTTGCGTAGATTTTGAAGCTTTCTGACCCAAGTCTGCATGGATTTCGTCTTCAACAAGTCTGCGTGGATTTCATCAAATTGGAGTACGTGGCAGCCATGCCACTGATCTCTCGCCTGCGTGTCCTGTAACTTGCACACGACTCATGCATGATTGCCATGTGTCCAACAGTTACAGGCCACGTCCAGTAACTGCTCACAACCTTGCGTATGTTAAATCCTGCGTGATTTTCAACTAGGTACAGGTTGTGAAGACAGTTATTCTTTCAGTTATTTTTGACTCTATAAATAGAGTTTTTTTTTCTCATTCATTATACAGATACTACTTATCTAACTTACTGTCAAAATTTTGAGAGCTTTTCTTCTTTGCATAGTCCAAGGGATAAAGCGATCGTCTTCTAGATCAGATTCCTACAGTTGTAATTTTCCCAGATACACAATAAATAAAGTGAATTTATTTATGAAAAACAAATTGGCGACTCTGCTGGAGAAAACCATCTCCTCTTCTGAGATGGCAACAACTCAATGCGACACTTCGTCAGTCGGCTCGACGAAGAAGGTGATATTGATCCAATTCGATCAACTCGCCTACGAAAAAATACAGCGGGCTAAGGGTGGCAAGCCCACTTCAGCCTCTATCACCACTGCCAAGTCAAAGGGACGCTCTATCTATGTCCCTAAGAATCAGTTGGCAGTCAATGGTGGAGTCTCTGCCACAGTGTCTACTCCTAACACTGGCAAAGACTCTACTACAAGCACGCACACTCTTGTGCGCTCAAAGACGACAGCATTCAAAAGTCACGCTGACAGCACTGGCTCCTTAGCCAAGTCTGTTCCAGCGTGCAATCTCACAGTCAAAAGTCACGCTGGCAGTACTGGCTCTTTAGCCAAACCTATTCCAGCGTGCAATCTCACACTCCAAAGTCACGCTGACAGTATTGGCTCTTTAGCCAAACCTGCTCCAGCGTGCAGTCTCACATTCAAAAGTCACGCTGACAGTACTGGCTCCTAAGCCAAATCTGTTCCAACGTGTATTTCCAAAGTCAAAAATCACGCTGACAGTACTGGCTCCTTAGCCACAGCATGTAATTCTAAAATCAAAAGTCACACTAACAGCACTGGTTCTTTAGCCAAGCCTGTTTCAGCGTGTATTTCATCTAAGAAGAATAGCTCTTTAGCTATCTCTTCTTCTTTACCAAGTTCTACTAGAACTGGGGGTGGTCTTCCACACAAAGTACCTTCGAAAAGAAATAACTCTTTAGTTGTTTCTTCTGCTCTTGTAGTCTTTACTTCAGGAACAGCTTTGACTGACAATTTTGTTAGTCAAAGAAAAGGAGATGGTCTTTTGACTACTCTTCCTTCTGGACATTCTATGTCTCAAAACTTGAATAAGTCTAAGAAGAAACATTCTTTAATGTCTTCTTCTACGACTTCTTTGAATTGGGCACAGAATTTGTCTAGAAAAGAGGGTCTGTTACCAACTCCTAATCAAGGGGGTGGTTCAACTCTTCCTTCTCTGCAAATATCCAGATCAATGGAAGGAAAACTCCAAGTTTCAAAAACCAATGTGTTACCTCCAACTGATCTAAGAACAAAACTTAATCAAACCCGTTTGGGAAGCACTTCTGGTGTTAAGAAACTACACCAATCGGAAATGAAGATAAGAGATCCGGATACAGAGTATGCTAGAAATTATGTGGCTCATATTAATCACTCCCTATATAATCAAGAGCCATCAAAATCCAAGAACCAGAAATATATTCCTAAAAATACACAAAGATTGTTCTCTGATGTACCTCAGTTATCACAGATAGATTTACGAGAACACCTTCAACAGAAGAGAAGGAATAATTCTGTGTCAATGGATTATGCTGAATGTGACTTCCAACTAAGAGTCATAATTCAATGCAGATGTCAATCAATGGTTCAGGACTATGTTGATCATGAGTGTGATTTCCAGCCAAGAGTCACAATGTAATGCAGATGTCAAACAAAACGACAATATGTCTTCAATCGGATTCAGTGTGAACCTATGCCTGATAAAGATGAGCCTTTGTTTGCTTCTGTCAACATGACCTCTCGGAATACTAGGGGTAGAGATGATAGTCCAGATGGAGTATATAGAGGCACCAGAGCAAGAGTCCTTGCCTCTAGTCAAAGGACTTTAATTTCTGAAGATGATTCTGAATTCCTTGGAGAATCTAATTTCCCACCTCTTTTTACTGGGGGTAGTTCTCCTATAATTGACTTTGATGCACAAAGCAATGATTCAGAACAAACGATATCCACCAGCTCATCAATAATCCCTCGTACAGTCATGACTTATATGGTTGATGGGAATACTGATGAACCTTCTTCTTCCTTAACTCCTCAAGAACAAAGAATTGCTTCTTTGGAGCAGTAAATGAAGTCTATGGCTGATACTATGAAGTCGATGTATGAACTCATGGCAATACAGATGCAAAATCGACAGAATGTACCAGATACTATACCAATTGACACTGTTATAAGTCCAGTACAAGTTCCTCCAGCAGTACAATCCAATACTCCTGGACCAGCTCAACCAAATCCTAGTCTCTCTGGAGCTGGGGGTAGTACTTACAATGCTGTTCCTCCTCCTAACTATTCTCTACAAGCTACAACTCCACATTCTTCTGGAGTTGTTAATGAAGAATTGAGGAGTCTCAAAACTTAATTCGAGGCATTCAAACAAAAAGATGGTTTACAAATGTTAGACATCAAGCAACCTTATCCGATAGAATGGAAGCAAGTATCGTATCCTCCTAAATACAAGCCTCCTACTATCTCCTTCTATGATAGAACCACTTCTCCAAGTCAGTTTATTAATCACTTTGAAGTGATGACTGACCAACTGCAACCAAGCGACGCCCTTCTTACTCGGGTGTTTGTTGGATGTCTCAAGGGAACGACTTATGAATGGTATAGAAGTCTCCCAGATGGGTGTATTACCTCATTTGCCGGTTTCAAACAGATGTTTCTTGAACGGTTCTATAAAGGGCTCAATGACATGACTATGTCTGCTCTTATTAGAATCAAGCAGAAAAATAATGAAACTACAGAGGATTTCATTGAACGGTTTCGAAGAGAGGCTCTGAAGATGCCTCTTGGAACTCCTGATGCTGTCACCATCGACACATGCAAATCAAACTTATTACCCATCATCAGCATGTGGACAGGATCTACTCAATTCCAAGACTGGCCTTCTTTCATAGTTAGTGCCAAGGCCGCAGAAATTACTGCTGGAACCTTTAAAGGTTTAGGAGTGCAGATGACTCCCAAAAAAACAGGTCAAGGTATTAACAATAATGCTAAATCTAATGCTCGCAAGGGAAAAGAAACCCTTGAAGTTAATCTTCAGAGCAAAGATGCATCAAATGCTCAAACTTCTCCTACCTCTACAACTCAACAACCAAGAACACCTCGCCCTAAAGAAGAATACTCTTTTGATGACGATAATGTCCTTGGTATCTTTGAATGTCTGCTGAAAGGTAATAAAATATAATTACCTGAAATCAAGAAACCTGATGAAGCTGGTAAGATAGATCATCCCAAATACTGTCCATACCACAGAATGTTGGGTCATACAATTCGTACATGTTATGTACTGAAAGGAAAGATCCAAGAAATGATTAAATCTGGAGCTATCTCCCTTACTCCAAAAGAGAAAACCGTCACCTCCAATGTCGTCTCTATGCAATTTAGAGATTTTCCTCCTCAACTCCTTGAAAGTGGGATCATTCATATTCCCAAGGCGAATCTTGATATAGTGAATATTCCTCCTCCATAAGCTGAAGGTTTAGTGCCGATCACTATGGAAACAGGAGAAATCATGTGGATACATCCTGATCTAGTGGCAGATTTTGAATCTCCTTCTCTTCAAAAGACTACTTCTCGAAAGTCCAAGAAGACTGGAAAGATTAAGTCATGTCATATGACTTCTCTTGGGTCTACTTCTGACACAGAGCCAAAAGACAAAGAAGAAGCACTTGTTGGTAATACTCGAACAGGGAAATCTTATTTAAAGGATTATTCCAAGAATCCTGAGGATACTCCTGATACCCCCCTACTGATAAAGATGCTCCTAATGTTCCTCTTGAAGAAGAATCATCCACTGCACCTATTCCTTCCACTGCACCAGTTGAACCTGCTCCTTCCAGGCCTATAGCTCTTGAGAAAGGCAAACAACAGGCTCGATTTGATAAGCCAATCAAGAAGTCTTCTCCTCTTGGACTTCAGAAGCCTTATAACTTCGACATTTTAGCTCAACTTGCTAATACTCCAGCTAGAATGTCACTCTTTGAACTTCTACGTCTTTCCAAAGAGACTCGAGAGACGTTAAGTGAAGCACTTCTTCAGGCAGACTCTTGTCTTGCACAGTTAAAGAAGCCATATGCAGAACCTGCCACTTGCTTATATTGCAACAATATACTGGAGATTATCCCAAATATCACCTTTACACAAGATGACATGCTACTGGAAGATAATCGACATGATCGGCCTCTCTACTACACCGGTTATATCGATACAATGAAGATAGATCGTATCCTCATTGATCCAGGGTCTGCTATAAGCATAATACCAAAGAGTCTGTTGGATGAACTAAGAATCCCTCTTCACAAGCTTTCTAAGACGGTTACCACTATCCTGGGATTCAATCAAAGCTAAAGTGAGCCTTTGGGGAAGATTCATATGAAACTTCAGATAGGCGATTTCAGATCCAAAGTCACTTTCTATGTGATCGAGATCGTGGGATCTTACAATCTTCTTTTGGGGAGGCCATTTCTTCATGAAAATAATGTGGTGCCTTCTACTCTTCATCAGTGTTTCAAATACATTGACAGCAATGGAAGAGTACAAAAAGAAGTCGCTGATATAAATCCCTTCCATGGGGTTGAAGCCTATTTCAATGATTCCCGGATGTACAAAGAAGAGTATACAAGGGTGATACAAGCTATGGAGAAAGAAGATTCACAGAGTGAGACTTTAATAATCCCTATTAAAGGTCGAACTACTCAGCAACAATCTCCCAAAACTTCCGGAGAAGGTTCTTTCATCATTCCAGTGAGTGGACGGATTTCTCCATTACCTCAGTCGTCTACTCAAGATACACTGATCATTCCTGTCAGTGGGCGTACTACAGTTCCTATATCTTCACATATAAAACAGGATACTCTGCTAATCCCAGTTGGAGGGCAGACTACTCTTCCATCTCAGACTTCAAGGGAGCTCACCTCTTCTGAGCCGTTTGTTATCGATCTTAATCGAAACAAAGCTTCTTCTCGTTCTTCTTCTCCCCCTTTAGTCATTGATTTGGCTAAGATCTCTAAGGCTCAGCCTTCTTCCAATGTAAATACTGCTGCTTTTGAATTTAATGAAAAGTCTCCATCTTTGCAGTATATTGATGTGTGTAATTATGTTCATAGTTATTTACATTTGTTAGATGACTTGAACACAATAACCATAGGAGTTGTACAGACTGTTCATACAGATGTATCCCTAGAACCAGTACAATCTTCGTACTTTCTAGTTCCCAGCAGAAAGCCAGGAGACTTTCTAATATTCTTCTACAAAGGGCCCCAAAATCCTTCTGATTTAGAAGACGAGGACAAAAACGATGATACTGGAAGATTACAACTACGTCGTTATAGTCAGCAATCTAAAGACATCATTAAAAATATGGGCTATGACTTCAGAACTGGCCTCAATAGTGGAAAAGGGAGAAAAATGCCTATTCGGATTCCTCCTCTGAAATATGGGAGAACAAAATACGGATTGGGTTATACTGCTCCTACTCCTTTTATCAATATTGTTCATGAAGATCATGAATCTGACGAAGATAAGAGATCTGATTCTTCTAGTACCACCTCTTGGGATTCCGATACGAGTATCGGTGATTTCTACTGCAACATTCTGTCTTCCAACATGGTCTCCATTGACCGTTCTGAAGAAAGTGATGAAGACGAAGATGATTTTGAAATCTCACCCGAATCAGAACAATGGGTCCAAAGGTTAGATAATCAATGGGAGTTCCGATTTGAGCAAAAAGAACCTCCGACTGAAGATAAACTTGTTCAAATAGATGTTGGGGAAGAGGGATCTCCTAAGCCAATATTCATCAGTGAAAGTCTTTCAGAAACTGATAAGCAAGACATGATCAAACTCATTCGTGACTATATTGATGTCTTCGCTTGGAGTTATGAAGATATGCCAGGACTTGATCCACAAATCGCAACTCACAAGCTCAATATATTACCGAACGCTAAACCGGTCAAGCAACAACAGCGACGATTTCGTCCAGACATCATGGATGCAATTGAAGCTGAAGTTAATAAACTCATGGCCTCTGGGTTTATTCGAGAGGAACAACATCCCGATTGGGTGGCTAACATAGTTCTTGTTCTTAAAAAGACTGACAAGATCAGAGTTTGCATAGACTTCCGCGATCTCAATGCGGCATGTCCTAAAGACGAATTCCCTCTACCAATTACTGATGTCATGATCGATAATACCTGTGGGTTTGAACGGATGTCAATCATGGACGGGTATTCTGGGTACAATCAGATTAAAATGTTTCCAGATGATGAGAAGCACACTTCTTTCAGAACGCCGATTGGTACATACTGTTATACAGTTATGCCGTTCGGTCTCAAGAATGCAGGAGAAACTTATCAACGAGCTATGAGCACTATATTCCGTAAACATTTGCGGAAAATAGTCGAATGCTACGTTGATGATATTGCAGTCAAAAGTCGACAAAAGGAGGACCATATCCAAGATTTGAAGACTATATTTGATCTAATGCGTAAGCATCAATTAAAGATGAACCCTACTAAGTCCTTCTTAGGCGTCTCTAGTGATAAATTTCTCAGCTTCGTCATTACCTCTAAAGGTATACACGTGGATCCCGAGAAGATCAAAGCCATCCAAGAGATGCGTCCTCCACGCACCTTAAAAGAGCTACGAGGATTTCAAGGAAGGATCGCTTATATCAGGAGATTCATCTCTAATCTTTCAGGACGCTGCAGACCATTCAATAAACTCATGAAGAAAGGTGTTTCTTTCGTCTGGAATGATGAATGTCAGAAAGCATTCGATAATATAAAACAGTATCTGATGAGCCCTCCAGTATTGGTACCTCCCGTCTCAGGAATACCGTTCCTCCTATATACCCGAGCAATGAGTCATTCATTGGGTGCATTGCTTGCTCAAAAGAATAAAAATGGTCATGAACAAGTCATTTACTATCTCAGTCGTACTATGACCGGAGCTGAACCTCGATATTCACCAGTCAAAAAAGAATGTCTAGCCTTGATGTTCGCTGTTCAAAAGACACGATATTATATCATTGGCCAGACTATTCATGTCATTTCCAGGATCAATCCTATACGGGTTATGATAAAGAAACCTAGTGTTTTGAATTCTCGATTTGCTAACTGGGGAATCTTACTTGCTCAGTACGATATGCACTATATTCCTCAAAAAGTCAGTCAAAGGATAAGCTTTAGCTGATTTTCTGGCTGCTCATTCAATTCCAGAAGATTCAAAACTCTATGATGAAATCCTAGATGAAGTCCTAGATTCAAACCAAATTGCTGAAGAAGATCCTACCTGGCGTATATTCTTTGATGGAGCTTCAAGAATAGGTCCTAATGGTGATATTGTCGCTGGAGTTGGAATCGTTCTTGTGTCGCCAGAAGGTCTTACTATCCAAAGGGCTTATTCTCACGATTAGCCATGTTCAAACAATGTAGCCGAGTACAATGCATTACTCATTGGTCTTCAACTCGCTAAACATCTAAATATTCAACATTTAGAAGCGTACGAAGACTCTAAACTCATTGTCAATCAGATAAGGGGCACTTATGAAGTTCGCCATCAAGATCTGGTTCCTTATCATAGATCGGCTATATCTATGGCTTCTTCGTTTGAAGAGTTCTTCATTGAACATGTTAGACGAGCATGTAACACAGAAGCTGATGCTCTTGCTAATCTTGCTGCAGTGTTAGCTATCCCGATTAGACGACAACAGATGATTGTTGTCTGCAATCGAGAGCTATTTCATCTCGAAAACAATATGACTTTAGGACTTCCAGTCGACATTGAAGAATCAACATCACATGATGTCAACGCAACAAGAGGATTTAGATTTAGTCGTAAATTATTATCTACTTTATCTGATTCTAGCATGGAATTCATCTTCAGTAATTCAACTGAGACTCAGAATACAGATAAAGATTGGAGACTTCCTTTCTTAGACTTCGTATTGTATGATATTCTTCCAGATAATCCGAGTGAAGCAGCATCTATCAGACGACGGTCACTCAGATTCTATTACAATCATACTACAAAAACCTTATATCGTCGAGCTTATGACGGTCTACTTCTTCGATGTATTGCCGGTGATGAGGCTCAGTAGATTATTCGTGAAGCATATGATGGAATTTGTGGAGCACATCAACCTGGACCAAAACTTCAGGACCGTATTCGACGTATGGGTTATTATTGGCCCACTATGGTATCAGATGCCATCGAATATGCAAACAAGTGTAAAGCTTGTCAAATCCATGCGGATTTTATTCATCAACCCTCAGAATTTCTACATCCAATAGCAGCATCATGGCCCTTCGAAGCTTGGGGCATGGACGTTATCGGCCCGATCAATCCGCCGTCATCAAAAGGTCATCGGTTTATTCTCGCAATAACCGATTATTTCTCCAAGTGGGCCGAGGCTATTCCTTTATCTGAAGTCAAGACGTCCAATGTCATCAGCTTTATCAAACACCACGTTATCTACAGATTTGGTGTTTCTCGACGCATTATTCATGATAATGGACCACAGTTCGTCAGTCAGAAGTTTACTCGATTCTGTGACGATCATCGGATCAACAATGTGGCTTCTACCGCATATAATCCGGCAGCTAATGGATTAGCAGAAGCTTTCAACAAGACCATCATCAAACTCCTAAAAAAGTTTGTCTCTACTAACAAACATAATTGGAGTGAAAAACTTGGCGAATGCTTGTGGGCTTACCGTACTACAGTTCGTAATGCTACTAAATATACACCTTTCTCTCTGGTGTATGGATGCGAAGCTGTTCTTCCATTAGAGATTCAAATTCCTTCTTTAAGGATAGCAATCGCTAATGAACTCACCGCCGAGAATAATGATCGTCTTCGACTTCAAGAATTAGAAGCTTTGGATGAGAAACGATTATCTGCTCAACAGAATATTGAATTCTATCAAGCTAGAATCTCAAGTGCTTTTAATAAGAAAGTCAGAGTTCGAGCGTATCAAAAAGGAGAACTTGTTCTAACAGTCAGACGTCCTATGACTATGACTCATATGAGCAAGGGCAAATTTGACGCAAAGTGGGAAGGTCCTTATGTCATAAGCAGAGTTTTCTCAAATGGAGCTTATCAACTCTCAGAACTGGATGGTCGAAAAGTTATGATGCCTATTAATGGCAAATTCTTTAAAAAGTATTATGTATAAATGTTTGTAATCATCAGACAAGTTCATATTTATAAATAAAATTTTATTTTATTTTAATCATGAATCATAGTACATGATATTAAGGAAGATCACTATCATCCTTCTCTACATTTGGACGCGGGCCACTGCCGTCCTTCTCGAAAATGCGGTCAGCAAAAGAGCCGAGAACCTCCTTGCTGGAACCCACGAGGAACTTGCAAGCAGCCATCCTCATGGCTTTTTCTTCTTCAGTCCTTCCTGGTTCGAGCAGGAAGTCCAGAATGTCCCTTGGTGGCTTGGGTGCAGACGAACCTTTGCCTGCTTCTACTTCCTTTGGCTGAACTAGATCAGCAGGGTGTTCTTCAGTGCCTTTCTGAACCTTCAGGGCGATTCCAGCTTTCTTGGATGCTTCTTCAGATGACATTTTTATGTTAAAGAATGGAAGTGTTCGTTCTTGTCAGAATTCTGCTATATTTATAGGCAGGAGTTCTTTAAATAATGAAGCGTCACATTCATCCGACGGTTCACACAATCATTAATGCTTTACGGTTCATCCGTTCATTTATTACATTCATCCGACGGTTCATTCGTTCATTTATTTACATTCATTTGACGATTCGTCCGTTCATAATCTTCGATTATGGGGATTCGTTATTTATCACGTTTTCATAACCTCTGGATAAATGCCGAATCTACCTGCTCATTTGTTATTTTCTATTCTTGACCTCTGCATAAAAATCAATCTTTTCTTCTTGAGTTCCTACATATTATCACGTCCATATTACCTCTGATAGTATTATGTACTCTAAATCAGAAAAGTTTATCATGTCCACAATTCATTCAAATACAAATCATTGAGCATAGAAGAATTATCATTTCTACTCTCATTTCATCATAAAAAGTCTATTATATTTTCTTAGACTTTCTTACAAATCATAATGGAAATCTATTACAAATTTTGGATTTTCATTCTATGTACACAACAATAATCTAATGGAGATCCGTTTCTTCTTTGATCTTCTCTGGCGGGTTCGTTGTTGGTGGCAATTCCTGATTGTCCAGCAGGAATCAAACTCTGGTCTTATCTCTCAGACGAGAGGAGAACCACAGAGTAGGGCAGCACGAAAGCGTGTTGCTGCCAATACAACTGGTGGATTAGGAGCGACCTCTCAAACGAGATAGGGATGTATCCAACATTGGGATATAATTCCTAGTTCTGCCATGAAAGGAACTCTACTACCCGATTTCTCGGGGTAGAGTTGACTCCACCATCCAACTCTCCGTGTATAAAGGCTCTTCCTACCATTGGAAGAAGACCCTTCTATCCCACGAAGAGTTTTGAGTTGTCTGATTTACGCGTCAAAAGTGTATGAGCTCCCTGATGTAGGTGTCAGCAGAATATTCTCCACAGCATCCAAATCACCAATGCCAGTTCTGAAGAAAATTTTCAGTCAAGCTTCTGTAGAAAACAGTAAGGAAAAAGAGATTAAATCAACAGAAATATCATTATCATCCAGCGTGCATTTGTCAACTAGAAACAGACGTACCCTGTTCAGTCAGAAACAAAAGCCCATCTTCAAACAGTAAAAAATGGTACGCATTCTATACTGGACTTACCATCGAGTTTGGAGCTCAGGATTGGCAAACCAATGTCTGGTATAGTGCACAGAAATCGAACATTAGAAAGCATTGTTTTCCTGTTTGAGAATGAAATCTCACAAAAAATTCATTTCTCAGAGAAGAAGAAGAAGAATAAGAAGATGAGTATCTGTGAAACTCACTTATCTATTTAAAGGACAAAGTGCAAGCCTATTCTTGGAAAAGATTCGAGTAAAAAGCGCTCATAAAACCATGGAATGAGTGTCACGTGTGCTTTGGAAAATAGCCAAATATTTGAAATATTCAAAGAGTGCACCTTAATATTCTTCATTAATGCACGCTGTTCAGCATGAAGTTGTACTACATTTTTCAAAGCAGGTACTGATGACCTTACATAGGAAAAGAAGTACAACATTTCTCAAAAAGAAAACAGAAGCATAAAAGACACGCTCTATTTTGCGAAGCGACTGAGCTTAGCGCCCAGTTCTTCTACGCTCTTGACCCCCATACGGTGTAATAGAGCATTGAGCGTGTCACGCTGCTCTGCGAGGCTGCGCCCATTAGAAGAAGACGAGCCGTCCAGGCCAAAGTAGCTCAAGAAATTCTTGGCTAGTTGTGTAGGGTCATCTTTGAACTCGAAAACTAAAGGCTCCGGTTCCTTACCCCCAAGAGTAGGGTCGCCATGGGCACAGAAACCTAACTTTCTTGCTTCTTCTTCAGCTTCTTCCTTCGGAGTTATATTGACGTAAGATGAACATCAAAAGCTGAATTTTCTCCCTGTTTATATAACAGAGCTCGCCGGCGGTTCATATTCCACCATAAATTGGATTCAATCAGTCTTGAAAATTGAAGAGTCATTATGACATTTAATAAGTTCATTTGTATGTTTATCTTTTCAAAGTATTTCGAAATTTTGAAGTCTTTTCAACTTTCGAAAACTTTGAAGAGGGTTTTGTAGGCCTTAAAAATGAAAGTCACGACTGAGTTGATCAGAACAAGTCCAAAAGTTACGCTGAGTTGATCAGGACAATATTTAAAAGTCACGCTGGGTGACAGCTCATCATTTTGTCAGAGTGTCATTATGACTGACAGCACGACGGTCGAAGAATATTTTCTCGTATGCCACGTATGCACGGAACTCGAGATATCACAACCGACTATTGCGTGACTTTTGAAATCTTCTTCAGCAAGACTCTGCCTTCACCAAGTCGGCGTACCAAAAGAGCTTCTTGTCATTTAATGCGACTGACAAAGGCAATCACTGTCAGAGATTTTGTGTCAGTCGAGGTACGTTGAATCAAGACAGCTGGCAGTTCTGCCTTAATATTGCGTATATGTTGAGCCTTCTAGCTCAAGTCTGCGTGTATTTTGAACTTATATGTTCCTTCCTCAAGTCTGCGTCTATTTTGAGCTTTATGTCTCAAGTTTGTGTGGATTCTGAAGTTTTATGCCCCACGTCTGCGTGGATTTTGAAGCTTTCTACCCCAAGTCTGCGTGGATTCTGAAGTTTCATGCCCCACGTCTGCGTGGATTCTGAAGTTTCTTGCCCCAAGTTTGCGTGGATTTTGAAGCTTTCTGACCCAAGTCTGCGTGGATTTCGTCTTCAACAAGTCTGCGTGGATTTCATCAAATTGGAGTACGTGGCAGCCATGCCACTGATCTCTCGCCTGCATGTCCTGTAACTTGCACACGACTCATGCATGATTGCCATGTGTCCAACAGTTACAGGCCACGTCCAGTAACTGCTCACAACCTTGCGTATGTTAAATCCTGCATGATTTTCAACTAGGCACAGGTTGTGAAGACAGTTATCCTGTCAGTTATTTTTGACTCTATAAATAGAGTTCTTTTTCTCATTCATTGTACAGATACATAGTTATCTAACTTACTGTCAAAATTTTGAGAGCTTTTCTTCTTCGCATAGTCCAAGGGATAAAGCGATCGTCTTCTAGATCGGATTCCTACAGTTGTAATTTTCCCAGATACACAATAAATAAAGTAAATTTATTTATGGAAAACAGTGAGGATGATATCCGATCACGTTATCCCTACTTGTTTGATTCGTGAGGTGTAATGTCTTCCTTATGCCTTACGTTTTCCCTTCCTTGCTTGCATTGTATGATTGTATGATTGAATTGCTTAGTGT
Organism: Iris pallida; assembly: GCA_029216955.1. NCBI lineage: Eukaryota > Viridiplantae > Streptophyta > Magnoliopsida > Asparagales > Iridaceae > Iris > Iris pallida. Next base: position 448,585 of record JANAVB010026897.1, on the reverse strand, counting down.
AGTTGTTGGTGCTTAGTATAGCTTGTCGTGACAATCTCTAGCTCCTTGATTAAATTCCGAGGACGAAATTCTTTTAAGGTGGGTAGAGCTGTAACCCTCATTTCCCGTAATTCGTATTTATACTCGTATCTGATTTTTGGCATGTATTTTTATTTTTCTCAACTTGTGGAATTTCGGTATTTCTCGTATTTTAGGTTTTGACTTGGCTCGGTTTAATTGGTTTGGGTTGGTTTGGTTTGGTTCTATATGATTGGATCACCTTAACATATGCTACACCCTCAATACACCACATCCCCCCTCTTTATAATCCCCACCTACCACTCTCTCTCTTCATTACCACCACCATTTATTTTCTTCTTCTTCTCCTTCCTCCACAACTCTCCACCCATAGGCAAGTGCATCTTGCCACTACATGAGAACCCTATTTTCTTGGTCCATTAGCTAGATTAGGACATGGTGATCAACATTAGTTCTTGGCTTTTTGTGATTTGGTGTCTTCATTGCTCTAGATCTAAGTTTTCCTATTTCCGGATTTTGTATGGTTTGATCTATTTTAGTTGGATGTTTATGGGTTTTGATGTTTTCATGTGGAAGAGCATTCAGTTTCACTCCAGTTGGAGCCTTGGAAATCCGGATTTGGAGTTCGGATGGCTAAGTTGTGATGCTTTGAAGCTTTGGGATTATCATGGTGTTCTTGCTGTTTGGAAAAGATAGTGAGCAGTGTGCATAGATTCTTAGCTTACGCCACGGAGCCTTGGATATGCTTTCTGTTGGAAGCGTGTCTCCTGCGTGCGTGCTTTTGTGCGTACGCAGACTTGAGCGTGCGTGACTTTTTATGTACGCTGCTCCCTTGAACGTGCGTGACTTTTCATGTACGCTGCTCCCTTGAGCGTGCGTGACTTTTCATGTACGCTGCTCACTTGAGCGTGCGTGACTTTTCATGTACGCTGCTCCCTTGAGCGTGCGTGACTTTTCATGTACGCTGCTCCCTTGAGCGTGCGTGACTTTTTATGTACGCTGCTCCCTTGAGCGTGCGTGACTTTTTATGTACGCTGCTCCCTTGAGCGTGCGTGACTTTTTATGTACGCTGCTCCCTTGAGCGTGCGTGACTTTTCATGTACGCTGTTCCCCTTGAGCGTGCGTGACTTTTCACGTATGCGGCTCTCCTGTGTGCGTGACTTTTCACGTTCGCCGCAGACTTGGGTGTGCCTTGGTATGCAGACTTGAGCGTGCCTTGCGTGCGTGACTTTTGCGTACGCTGCCCTGCGTGCGTGACTTTTACGTACGTTGTCTCCTGACCCCTTGCTTGACCCATTGGCTCTTAGAGTTTTGGTCTTAATTCTTTAAGCTTGGCTCTTCTATAGCCCTGTATATTGATATTTTATTAGATATTTTACGTCTATTTTATATCCTTACGCCTTTTGTCCTGAACTTGATAATCACGAATTTACTGGATATGTTTGGAATTGATATTTGAGCATGACCTGATAAGTGGCCCGTCGTGGCGCACTCCTGACTAGTACACTTGATATGATAACCTGACCTGATACATCTTGAATAGTTGTTGCGACGGCTACCTGACATGACATGACCTGTATAATTAATCCTAACACCGTGGGCAATTGTGCTTGTACAAATAATCCAGTCATGTCTTGCATCATGTCTAGGAGGGGACTCCTGAGTACCACGGTCAGGAGTACCTACTGAATTGGACTAAGGTTAATAATTTGTATAATTTACTAGTCATGAAGAGATGTTCCCTAGTTACAGGCGATCCCGTTATCCCGGCCGCAAATGATTGGACTTGTAGCCTGCCGACGAGTAGGGCACATTTCCAGCCCGCTGTTATGTAGGGCACCCTCCATTGTCACTTAAACGATTGAACTCTATTGTCACTATAATGCATTGTACTCTCTAGATTGTTACTATAATGATTGCCTGGATAACCTGGATAGCTGCAGGGCCTGTGACTACTTGTAGCATCTCATTGCATCTTGCTAGTAACTAGGATTGTGATAACCCTAGTTAGTTAATGTAGAAAGCCGTAGGCAATGATTGGCCGTGATTGCTTGGATGGAGTCTGGTCCAGTATAGTATGGTCTAGAATTGATTGATTGTAAGATTGTACCAGAATGATTGAAGGATTATCACTCCAGATTGTCACTATAATGATTGTCACTCCAGATTGTTACTTGACCTGATTTCTTATATTTATCTTGCCGATAAATGGTGAGAGAAACCAAGTTCCGTTCAGACGAAGGGTTACAACCCCGGTCCTTGTTTGGTTTACGGGTTGTAACCTAGCTATCTGAATAGTCCCATGGTTATCTCATCGTATATCATCCTGTCATGCTTCTCCATATGTCCTGTCTTTTAGTGATTCTATACAAGATTATCTTTTATAATTACCCATCATGCTTTTTCTTAAATTACTGTCTCTTATTATGTAATTATATTATTGTGTTAATTTGCTGGCTTTGGTTCTTATTTTGTGGCCTCCTTTGTGGCACTTGCTCTTCCTGGGGTCTGACCCAGCTGGTTTTGTATGGCCAGATACCGGAGCAGCAGCAAAGGATCTACCTGTCTTCCAGCCCGATGGTGGTCACCAGGCGTAACCAGGGCATCGAGTGGGTTTTTTTGTTCTCCCACTGTAATATTGTAAATTATTCTTTTGAGGCGTTTAGCCGACGAACAAGTGTTAGCTCGATTGTACTTACTTAATGTCTGCCTACGGGCTGTAACATGATTGACAAGCCCCGGGGGTTGATCATATATGACTGAACTCTTGCTAGTCCTCACATTTTGTAACGACTAGCTTCATGATCATCTGGATATGTAATGTTTGGGACGCCTTACAATTGTATATTTGGTGATCTAACATCTTGTAACTATTATTAGTTGGCTGAGATTGAGACAATAGGCTATTTTATGACCTTAAGAGACTGATGGATTGTAGTGAAACCCTCACATATCTAGACAGCCGTGACCATATAGCGGTGTGGATTCCATTCTGTTATACGTAGCTGGCTATGTCTGCCCCCGCTCTCCAGTATTCTGGTTCTGGGGCGTGACATACTGAGCAAGCAAACTATGGGTTTATACTATTTTGATGTGTGTGGTTTTATCTAGTGCAATTATTTATATTCTTATTGGTTAATTTGCCTTTTGTCGAAATCTTTTGCGACTAAGTGTATGCCTTATATAATTTACAATTCTAGCTCTCTATGTATCACATTTGAAAGTTCAAATACTTGTACAGCTTGGAATATTGTCAACACCTTATAAGTTTGATGTTTATGTTGGTATGGTATTTTTGATATTCCCTAGAAATAATGCTTCTCCTTCTGTAAGCTAAATACCATCCTAATCGTATTTTTTTCTTTAATATTCTTTTCCCTTCCTTCTCCGGACTTGGGTGTGCGGAAGTACTTGTGTGCTTAGTTAAGTGAGGCTAGTCATTTTGGTATATTTAGCTTGAGAAGTGCGTTAGTACAAGTGCTGCTCTGTATGTCAGTTTTACCAGCTCCAGTTTCTCTATAATTCCTCCATACTAGTCCTCGCATGCTCTGTATGTCTAAACAAGGTTTACTTGTTGCTGTAAGAAGTTGGTATCCATAACTTAAATGTGATTTGTTTTAACACAATAGTTTTGTCGCTGTAAGAAGCTATTTGTACCTTTTGTGCGTAATAATTTTTTTACTTTGCTATCTAAATCAACAGGGTTACAAAAGAACAAGTGTAAAGAATAATTGTTGTGTATTTTTTATTGATGGGCTACACCACTACTTATAGGGAGTCTAGCTCCTCTTCATATTACATTTTCTAATGTGGGACTAAATCCCTTATTAGTTCTCAACACTCCCCCTCAAGATGGGCGATAGATATTAATCATTCCCATCTTGTTACATAGCTTCGACAGACTTACTGAACTAAGACCCTTAGTCAGACAGTCTGCCACTTGTTCTTCTGAGCGAACATGATCAATCTTCAGTATCCCTTGTTCCAGCTTTTCTTTAATGAAGAATCGATCGATCTCGATGTGCTTCGTTCTGTCGTACTGAACTGGATTGTTAGCTATACTTATTGCTGCTTGACTATCGCTCAGAAGACGTAACGGTGCTCCCTTGTCCAGCTTCAACTCTGTCAGCAACGCTTTCACCCACAGCAACTCCGACACTCCTAAAGCCATTGCTCTGTATTCTTCTTCATCTGTAGACCGTGCTACCACTGACTGTTTCTTACTTCTCTATGAGACCAAGTTTCCTCCTACAAAGACACAATATCCCGTGGTAGACCTTCTATCGTCTATGCAGCTCACCCAGTCTGCATCGCAGTATCCCTCAACTTCTATACAACCATTCTTTTTGAACCATAGCCCTTTTCCCGGCGTCCCTTTCAGATATCTCAAGATTTGAAATACTGCATCCATATGACCCGTTCTTGGATCATACATGTAGCGACTTACTACACTCACCGCAAATGAGATATCAGGGTGAGTGTGCCCCAGATAAATCAATCTCCCTACAAGTCGTTGATATCTTTCAGGATCAACTGGTCCTCCTGCTTTTCCTCCCAACTTGCACTTCTGGTCAATTGGAGTGACTGCTGCTTTGCATCCCAGCATCCCTGTCTCCTTCAGCAGATCTAGTGCATATTTTCTTTGTGAGAGAACAATTCCTTGTTTGCCTTCACACACCTCAATACCTAGAAAGTACCTCATCGCTCCCAAATCCTTCACCTCAAACTCCTTCGCGAGTTTTGACTTCAGCTTAGCAATCTCGACTTCATCATTACCTGTGATTACTATATCATCCACGTATACAATAAGTATAGTGATGTGGCCTCTTGCATGCTAAAGAAAGACCGTATGATCTGTATTTGCTTAATGATATCCCATGCCGGTAACAGCCTTTCTGAATCTGTCAAACCAGGCTCGAGGAGATTGCTTGAGTCCATATAGCGACTTTTTTAGTTTGTACACTTTTCCATGCGATGTCCCTCCGTCTGATTCTGTAGCGTAGCACCCTGGCGGAAGTTCCATGTACACTTCTTCTTGTAGGTCCCCATGGAGAAAGGCATTCTTCACATCTAACTGGTATAGCTTCCATCCATAGTTTGCTGCAATGGAGACCAGAGTTCTTACGGTGCTCATTTTCGCTACTGGAGCAAACGACTCATCATAGTCGATGCCATATGATTGTGTGTATCCTTTTACAACCAACCTTGCCTTGTATCGTTCCACTTTTCCTTCTGATGTCTCCTTGACTGTGTACACCCATTTGCATCCCACAGTTTTCTTTCCTTTGGGTAATGGAACCAGCTTCCACGTCTTATTTTTCTCCAGTGTCCCAAGTTCTTCCATCATTGCAGCTTTCCACCTTGGATCTTTCTTTGCTTCTTGCCAACATTTGGGCAACGAAGTAGAGTCTCATGATGCAATAAAGGCTCGATAATTCAAAAAAATGTTAGAATAAGACAGGTAGTTGGCAATATCATGTTCATAATCATCAAAACGACTAAGAGCCTTACCCGCATTAATACGATAAGATCTTCTTAAGGGAGCAATAGGTGGTGGAGAGATCATACCATCAGAGTCAGAGAGATCCGTATCAGAATCAGATTGATTCAGTACGGGGGCAACATCTTCAAGAGTTGGAGCAGGAGTAGACGAGGGACTTGGTACAGGAGGAACAGGGCACGGTACAGGCACAGTACTGGACTTCTGATGTCTCCTTCTGTAGACTTGGAGCTCCTTTTCCATTGTCTGCACTTGGAGCTCCTTTTTTATTGTCTGCTGCTCCCCCTGTTTAACATATGTATCTTCTTCATCTTCTGTATCGGAGTCACTGCTTTCTCTCCCTTTCGTCCAGTTTTTTACGACCGGGCATGGGACCGATCCGATCACCACAGATGGACTTATTTTCTCCCCCTCACATCTAACACCCGCTGTGTTAGGTGTGTCACCAAACGCTGAACCATCATCCGAACCATAATATGGTTCCAGTTCTCTGAATGTAACGTCCATGCTTACAAACATCTTCCGCTCAACTGTGCTCCAACATGCGTATCCCTTCTGAGTTGCCGTGTACCCGACAAAGACACATTTAACCACTCTAAGATCCAGTTTGCCAACTCCTGGCCTATTATCTTGGACAAAACAGACACACCCAAATACTTTCGATGGAACAGTGTACGTGGTTGTACTAGTAAGCATCTCCAACGGCATCTTCCAGTCCAATACCTGAGAGGGCATTCTGTTGATGAGATAAGATGCCGTTAATACCGCCTGCCCCCATAAGTATTTCGGGACATTCATAGCCAGCATCATCGTCCGTGCGACCTCCAGCAGGTGTCTGTTCTTCCGTTCGGCCACACCATTTTGTGCCGGTGTATAGGCACAGGAAGTTTGGTGTAGTATTCCATGAGTGGATAAATACTCAGCAACCTTCTTATTTGTATACTCCGTCCCATTGTCAGACCGTAAGCACTTAATTTTAGTGTCGTATTGAGTTTCTACCCGGCGATAAAAGTCTCGAAACGCCTCAAAGACGTCACTTTTGTTCTTCATAAGGTAGACCCATGTCACGCGAGTATAACAATTAATAAAAGTGACGAACCATCGAAAACCGTTAATACCGGTTGTAGGACAAGGGCCCCAACGTTCGAATGTATCTTATCAAATGCAGCTGAACTTCTACTTTCTGAACTCACATACGTACTTCTGGTATGTTTACCCAACTCACAAGCATGACAAAATAACTTCTCCTTATTAGCCCTTTGGTATAAGGACGGATACATTCGACTAATAATTTTAAAAGAAGAATGACCGACACGCTGGTGGTGGAGTAGCAACTCATCTTCTACACTGCGTCGAAAATCTTCCGGTGGTGTGTCTGCTACCAGAGATGCCAATGCTTTATCCAGTCCAGTCCTGTCCAAGTACCACAGCCCCTTATGCCATTTGCCAGTCCCTAGTCGTCGTTTTGTCCCATTCTCCTAGGAATGTCAAAGGAAACAGTACAGTTAAGATCAAGAATAATGGCACTAATAGAAAGAAGATTGACAGGAAAAGATGGAGCATGTAAGACATTGGTGAGAGTGAGAGAAGGGGTGCATGCGACAGTACCTTTACCCATGACAGGGCTAGAGTTACCATCAGCAGTCTGAATGCTCTCCGGCGTCGGTAGGTGAGTATAGTCCTGGAACTCACCGCGGGACCCCGTGACATGGCGAGATGCCCCAGAGTCCATAATCCAACCTGGTTGGTGGACAGCTGCTGCAAGAGCACGTGCAGGAATACCTGTACTGGTTTGGGCAAAGCAAGTGACGTGGTCCCCCGAGGTAGATGATGCCCCATGACTGTCGTCCGAACCCAGCTTCGTGCTGCGTAACCTTGCGAGGAACTTCTTCTCAAGAGGGGTTAAATCAGCCAGGTGATTTTCTACCCCGTCTTTCGCCAGATTAGCTTTGTGTCCTCTAGAATAATTTCCCCTTCTATCATCATAACCGCCTCTACCACCTCGACGTCCTCCGCGGCCCCGTCCACGATCACTCGACTGATTGTGCAGGGGTTTTGGACAAAATCTGATGTAATGCCCTGAGTCACCACAGTTGTGGCAAACACCGGCTACAGAGGGAGGCTGATTGAAGGCGGCAAGGGCCGACTTGTCAACAGCAGCTTGCTCCTCCTGGAAAGAGCCCTTGTTGGGCATCAACTTCAAGCGAGCCTCTTCTTGTGCCATGGCAGCTATGGCTTCTTCTAAGGTTGGAAGCATGGGCTGTGCTAGGAGTACATTCCTTCTATGCTCAAACACAGGGTTAAGACCCTTTAAGAACTTTATCATCCGTTGTCGCAAAATATAATCCAAGAACTTTTGGAAATATTTTGCAAATGCTGGTTCGACTTGGGCATCTTCCATTCCAAGAGGATCATAGTGATCCAGATCAGACCAGTACTTCTTCAACAGTGCTGCATACTCAGAGATGGTACGGTCGTCCTGGGCCACCCTATCAAGTTCATCCTACAGTTGGAAGACTCGTATAGGATTGCCTGAGCCTGAGTACATATCCTTCAAAGTCTGCCATATATCAGTAGCAGCCTCTATCGCCTCTATATTGCCCGACACCTGGTCGGTCAAGGAGGCTGTCAACCATCCAGCCACAACATTGTTGACAATTTCCCAAATAGCAAACTCCTTTGAGGAGGGATCATCTGGCGCCTTGGTTTGGCCATTGATGTAGCCAACCAAGCCACGTCCCTTCAGCGTCCGCATGGCCTGCCGTGACCATTTCAAGTAGTTGGACGTTCCTTCCAACTTCGTCTCCAGCTTGTCCAGCTTCCCCATTTTATAGGGTGACGAATCCACATCAGTATGGATCACACGTGGGGTTGCCTCGGTTAATTTCTTTGATAAAATATCCTCAACCAAGGCCTTCATCTCTTCTGCTGTCAGTTTACCACTGATCGAATCTATGGTGTCTTCAACTGTGATCCGTCGTCGTCGTCGTCTTCGTTGACTTCGTCGTCTTTGTCGACTTTGTCGTCTTCGTCGGCTTCGTCGTTGTCGTCGTCGTCGTCTTCGTCGGCTTCGTCGTCGTCGTCTTTATGTAAAGTCTTCAACAGAGACCTTACGAATGTGCTGTCCAACACCGGCGTGCGCATGTAGATCCTAATTTGCAGATCGAGAACGGAAAACAAATAAAGCATTTGTAGTTCCGGAGGGCGTAATCTAGGAACAGAAGGTGCAAATAAAGCATTTGACAGCCATCCGTCTTCGAAAAACTGCCCACATAATCTCTCTCTCAAATTAGGTTTTTTTTTTGGAGAAAAAAGGGAGGGTTCGGCAGCAGTGGGGTCGGAAGAGGGAGGGGGTGCGTGGGGGGGGCAGCAGGGGGGATCGGCAGGGGGGTGGAGATCGGCAGGGTGGGCAGGGGACGGGGGGGTCGACAGAGGGTAGGGATCGGCGGGTGGGGGGGGCGTCGGGGGGACATGAGACGGCGGGGGGGGTCGGCGGGGGGGGGGGTGGTGTCGGCGGCAGGGGGCAGCAGGGGGGTGGGGGTCTGCGGGGAGGGGGGGTGGGTTTGCCGGGTTTGGTGAAGGGGTGGAATTTTTTTTTTTTTGGTTATAGCTCTGATACCATGTAGAGAATAATTGTTGTATATTTTTTATTGATGGGCTACTCCACTACTTATAAGGAGTCTAGCTCCTCTTTATATTACATTTTCCAATGTGGCACTAAATCCCTTATTAGTTCTCAACAACAAGCTTTATATTTTTTACTTTGCTCACATGTATCAGAGATTGAGATGTTAAGTTCTTTCTTTTTGGTTTAGTTTTATAAACTTTTTTACTTTGCCCTAGAGAGACTGTATTCTTTTGCATAACGTCTACTACCTTCTTCACAGCCACTTAGGCCCCCCTCGGAGGAGAACAAGTGCAGAAAAAGATGAGAGAGCTAAACATCCAAAGCCTGAGGTATTTCTCTCTTAATCTAATTACATCCTTAACTAGTTTCTTCTTTAGACATACTAACCTGATTGTGGATGCAGGATTCGGTATACTATCATCCTACACTAAACCCTACTGGAGCACCACCTCCTGGAAAGCCTCCCATGTATAAATCTTCAATAGGTCGATTTATTTATCTCCTTCCTATCTTTATTCTGTAATTTTTTTCCTTTAGTTTTTCCTGCTTATTTACGCATACATGTTAATTTATGAGCTATTGGGATTGCACAGGAGATGAATTACCTTTATGAGCTATAGGGAACATGTATACATTTTCTGACAGGTATCCCTTTTCATATGAAACTTTATCAATATGTTCACTTTTTTCTTTGATTGACTGGAAAAATTCTTGTGTAGGAATTGAGTTTGTGGTTATTAGTTCTCCAAGCTACATGTTTAATGGAACTGAGCGTTGTGCTAAAAGGTTACTTGTTATGTTGTCTTCAACCCCTAATATTTTGCCTTATCTGGTTGATTTATAGGAAAGTTGCCCAAGCATTATTTTTTCTCAGATGTTTATAGTTAACCAATTTTTTATGGTGAACTATAAAATGGGTAATTTTTGTGGGGATTTTATAAGACATTAGTTGGAGATACTGGATTGATCTATGAGACATTAATTGGAGATACTGATTGGACTTGTAAATCGATACTGTAGCACGAGGGGTGCATCTAAAATTTGTTCCATATTTTGACATTTACAATCTTTGGTCAAAACTTCTCTTACAATCTGAGGTTGTTGGTAGCAATGTGTAGATGATAGTTTCGAGTTTTCTTTCATTTCTCAATAAGACTCAATCTATTTGCATTGTATACTTGTATATATATCATTCATGTTTATGATTTAGTTTTCTTATGTGTGGATACAGTTTGGAGTGGAGGCTGGACACATTGCTCCTCTGTTTGATGCTGCAGAAGTGCACAGTTTCTGAAGACAGATTCAGAGAGGCAATGCCGGCTCCTCTTGCTCCGTATCCGACCCCTCCGGTAATGCATGTACAAAATTTTCCCCAAAACTCAACCTGTTATAATGTGAATTCAGAAGAAGTTCTATTTAGGTTGTCGTAGGGTTAGCAGCTTTATACGGCCCATTGTCTTCTCTTTATGGCTTCTTCGAAACCCAAGGAGCTATTAACAAAATATTTGTTTTTTTTCGAGAGAATGACAATTTTAGGGTCATGTTTCTAGATTGCTGTCAGGTCTGGAAATACTTGGCTGGAACTGGTAATGCTTTTGCCATAGTTTCATGAGTTAATTTTATGCATGTAGACCCAAGTTTTCCATTGTTTAACAATGACTGCTCTATGAGGTTTCTTGTAAGCCTGATGATTTAATGCCAAAGGATTTGTTTTGCCAACTACTGATAATTTTAGGGTCAGTGTTACCTTTATTGTTTTCATGTTCTAGAAACTCTTGGCTGGTTCCCATTTTCTGGAAACTTTAGGGTCAGTGTTACCTATTTCAGTCCTATTTTGATTGTTGAATATCCATTTACCTTTTTGTTTTAGTCTTAAATTGATCGATCCTTTTGCCTACTGTTTACTAAAGTGAACTGAGATAGGGGGCTCGAGTATTGGATGTATGCTTGAGTTCAGTTCCCTATTAACTTTGTTCAGTCCTTTAGTTCCTTTTTGAATGTATTGGTTCAGTCCCTTGTTTACCTATTGTATCAGTCATGTTAATAGATTAAGGGCTCTACTCCATGGACTGTATCAGTTTTAGTATCATATTTCTTTATCCAGTCCTTGTAGGGACATCTCATGTTCAGTCCTATAGAAACATGTTAGTTCAGACTTTGTTGTCATCAAGTTCAGCTCTATATTATAATTGTTCAGTCCATACTAGTATTGGCAGTGCCTATTTATATATATTTCAGTCATCATTACCATTGTTCAGTTCAAATTCCACTACTGTATCAGTTCTTGATACTCACCTATATATATACACACAAATATGAATTATACCCAAATGCTAAACTAACTCAATATCATACTATAATTGTAAGAATTATATTTAATGAGCTAAAGTAAAGAAATACAATGTTATATTATATTTGATTATGTATCTCTTTATAATTTTTCGTGAACAGTTTGAGGCTAGAATTTGTTTACCATGTTGACTTGTAAGCCTTGTGGTCATTTTATTTTGTTCTCAGCTATCAATCTAGACAAATATGAGCATATAAATGATTAAATTTATTTCTCTTATTCTTATAGGAACTACATGGAAAATGAAGGTGCTGTGAATATGGGAGGGATGTGCTCCGGCCGGGTTTGCTACCTATTTTAGTTTTATTTGTATAATTATCAGTTTTTGATGTTTAAGATGTATGGAAAGTACATACTTTGGTTGAATATGTTTGTGGTTGGACAAGTGTTGGATGTTTGTGGATGTACGTGTGTTGGATATGTTGGAAGTTTGTGGTGTATGAACAATATACAGTTTAATAATATAAAATTTGGCATTTATAGTTATTTATGTATGTATATCTTCTATATTATTGATATTATGTGTGTGTTTGATTCATTATATAAAATTGTAAATAAAATTTTGACTTCAGCTTCTCTTGACGGTTATAAAACGTCAATAATTAACTCAATCCTACAGCAGGAGGACTTTTCTTGACGGCTAATGGCCGTCATCTAGGCCGGAGTCAAGAAAAGTTTTTGCCTATATTGACGGTTTCTAAAAACTGCTATCTTGACAGCTAAAAATAATCAAAAAAACTGCTTCATATGACGGCCAAAAATTGTCAAGGAAAGCCATGCCAGCGACCGTCAATAAAAGGGGGGGTCTTTTCTTGACTCCAGCCTAGTTGACGGATCTGCAACCGTCAAGATACCCATTTCTTGATTTTTTTCCCCGTCAAAAAAAGCCTTTATTCTTGTAGTGCCTAACATGATAAATCTTGATATGCTATTGTGACGGCTATCTTGACTTGCTAAGTAACTCTTGTCTTGACACCGTGGGTGTTTGTGCTTGTATAAGCTACATGTCACGTCTTACATCATGTCTAGGACATGGATTCTTGGTTACCACGGTCAGGGATTCATACTGAATCTGACTAGGATAATGTCTAGATTGATCAAGTAGTTCATGAAGAGATTTTCCAACTACAGGCAGTCCCGTTATCTGGGCGCTTTAATTGGACTTGTAGCCTGCCGTCGAGTAGGGCACATTTCCAGTACACTGTCATGTGTTGCACCCCCAAGTCATCTAATCTAACTCTCTCAACTTGCAACAGGATAACCTGGATTACGTCTGCAGGGCTTGTGGCTGTTGGAACATCTCAATGCATCTTTTTAGTAACTAGGCTTTTGATAACCCTAGTTAGTTAAAGTATCAAGCCGCACTCATTGCTTGGCTGCGATTGATGGATGGAGTCCAGACTAGTCTTGTCTAGACAGTGCCAGTCTATGATTACTTCAGTGCATTTACTGTTTATGCTTTACCTTACCGATAAACGGTCAGAGACTAAGTTCTGTTCAGGTGAAGGGTTACAACCCCGGTCCTTGTTTGGTTTACGGGTTGTAACTTGGTTACCGGAGTAGTTTCTCAGTATACCTTATCGTTTATCCCTTGAATTCTTAACTGCAAGTTTTCTTGTCATTATTATGCAGTGTAATCTAACATGCTGGTTTTAGTTCTTAAGTGAAGCCTTCCTTGTGGCACTTACTCTTTCTGGGGCCTGACCCAGCTGGTTTTGTATGGCCAGATTTCGGAGTAGCACCCGAGGATCTTCTAGCCTTCCAGCCAGATGGTGAATACTTGACGCAACCCTAGCAACGAGTGGGTTTATTTTGCTCTCTCACTCTATTGTAAATTATTCTTTTGAGGTGTTTAGCCGTCGAGCAAGTGTTAGATCATGTTGAATTTATATTCCTGCCTTCCCAAGGGTTGTAACGTGATTGACAAATCCTAGGGTTGATCATGTATGACTTAAACTCTTGCTAGTCTTCATATTTTGTATGACTAGCTTCATGATCATCTGAATATGTAATGTTTGGGACGCCTTCCTTTGTATGTCTGATGAACTACCATCTTGTTACATTTACTTGCTTGCTTGAGATTGAGACA
>JANAVB010026897.1:332500-430000 GCA_029216955.1 Iris pallida | reverse complement strand
GGTTGAGAGAACCAATTAGGAATGAAGAAGCTCCAATTTAGAACTTTTTTGTTGGTGGTGGTGGTGTGCAGGTTGGGTGGGGGGAGGTGTTGTGTTAGTAATTTCTCAACCCTTACAAACTTAAACATAACCCTAAAGATTATGCAGATAAGAAATTGTCTGTGTGCTAAAATAAAGACATTTATAAATTATTATTTGTTTATAATTTATAGCCAAACTCCATGAGAGAATAATAAAACCAAACCTGGTCTACCTAGATCATAATACTTAATCTAAGCAAGGAATTATGAGACGTGAACATACAGGTAATTGTACATTAAACACTATTTTATATAATAAACTAATGGAACAGTTGGCCTACATTTGAAGGACCACCTAGCATGACTAATAATATGTGAAGAACCCATACACATGGCAAAAGTTCTTAGTACAACATTCATGTGAATATGAATTTATGCAGTTCATATAACAGATGGGATACTATAGCCCAAAACAGAAGCATTGAGGCGCTTTTAATACCAAATGAAATCAATTTATTACTAGGCATGCCGAAGATGTCGTCCATTAATACCTATCTAGATTGACAATGTGATTCCATTTCCCTCTTATACTTAAGTTTTACCTTTAATGCAACTTCGTAAAGCAATCGTTCAATTTCCTTCAAAAAGGAAAAAGGACAAAAGCAACCGGTTCTCTGGTTCCAAGAGGTGGTTCTCCACTTCTCAACAAGCCTTTGGATTCTATGATAAGTGATATGCTACAAAAAGCCATATGTGCATTCACAAAGATCTTTAAGGCATATGCTTCTTACCATGATAAGAAGAATAAGGTTAATGCTTTAGAATTGTGGATGATATATTTATTCAAGATCCTTGCTTTTATCTGCACATGTTGTATCCATGTCCGTACGAAACATGCCTTCAATGTTTTCAATGATATTTTGAAAATACAAAAGAAATCCTAATACAGTGATAGAAATTAGGGCATAAATTAGGGTTTCACTAAAATCAATTAAATCAAAATTTTCTGAATAAAAATTAGGGCATAAATTAGGTCAAAACCTTATTGCCAGTGGTAGAGTCTATGTCGCTGGCAGTGGAGGCTATGTTATGACGGTGGAGGCTATGTTGCTCGGCTACGCCGATGAAAAGACGAGGTTTCTCGGCTCTCGACTACGTCGGTGACGATGGTGGCCGATTCCAAGTGCAAATGCAGGCCCTCGTAGAGCACCGAGGCCAGGTTCAGCCGCACGAGCCCAACTCCATCCCAACCATCAGATCAGTCAAAATCTAAGTAAGCACTCGAATCGTTCAAATAAACCCTAAAATTACTTAAATTGTAATTTGTTTGAAATTAAATCAGATTGATAAGGAAATAGGGATCTACTGACCTTGTGGAAGAGATGAGAGAATGAGGAAAAATTAGGGCACGGATTCTCCTCTTCTTTTTCTTTTACCTTCGCTTCTATGGTCCTCTCGAGGCCGGACGATGGATGGAAGCGACCATCCGGGCCTCCGGCTTCCCGACGACCTGGGTTGCAGCCCTCCTTGACTCTACAGTTCTGAACCGTTCCTTGAGGTCCTTTACGAAGGCTTCTTGAGGTCCTTCACGAAGGGAAGACGAAGTAGTGGAGAGGTTTTCGAAGAAGAGGAGGGGAGAAGGGGAGGAGGAGAGTGAGAGAGAAAAAATGAGAGCAAGAGTAAAAACGAGAGTAGGGACGAGAGAGAGAGAGAGAGAGGGAGAATTGATTTTAGGTTTCCTTTGGTTTTCGGAGGGGGTGAATAAAAAGAGAGCGACAGCAGTAAAAAAAGAGAGTGGGCTGATTTTGGATTTCATGACATTTCATAACACTTGTATTTATAACTGTTACATATACATAACTATATATAACATTTATATGTGTAAAGCTGTTATAATAGGCCAAAAACTAGTGAAACCTGTCATATTAAGGGGGGTGCTAAAATTCTGTAACATTTTATATAAATTATTATAATAATTTTTCTATAAACATTATTAAATGGTCTTTTTCTTGAAGTAAAAATTGGCATCAGGTGAGGTGGTGGAAGGTACCATTCTCGTCAACTCTTTTTCAGCATCAGTATTATTTGATTCGGGTGCATCCTATTCATTTATGTTTGCACGATTCGTGACACGGATAGGGCTGGAGCCCGAGTCATTATCAGTAAGGCTCACTATACTTATTGGTAACGGACTTGTGGGGGTAGATAGAGTCTTTTTTTCGTGTCGAATCATAGTTAGCGGTAGAGAGTTTTCCGCTAGATTGATAGAATTTTCGATGGTCGACTATGATGTGGTCCTAGGAATGGATTGGTTGAAGGATCAATATGCAAGAATAGACTGCCATATTGGCAAGATTATTTTTTGTATTCACGGCGAACCAAAGTTTTCATTTTCCAGAGGCGAAGTAGAACCTTCTCCACCAGTCTTGCGGATAGCAGTAGCAGCAGTAGTTCAGTTTTCCAAAGTAGTAGAAGAGTTTCCTGATGTATTTTTCGAAGAGCTTCCAGGCATGCCCCCAGCGAGAGAGATAGAGTTCACCATTGATTTGCTTCCATGGACGGTACCAGTATCAGAGGGAGACTACAGGATGGCACCTTCAGAGTTAGAAATCTTGTACAAGATGATTGAACAACTCAGAACCAAGGGATTCATTTGTGCTAGTGGATCACCTTGGAGAGCCCCGATACTTCTTGTAAAAAAGAAGGATGGTACATCAAGATTATGTATTGATTATCGTATCTTGAACTCTGTAACAATCAAGAATGGATATCCTCTACTAAGGATAGATTATTTATTTGATTAATTCAGAGGAGCGACAGTATTTTTGAAGATTGACTTGCGGTCAGGATACCATCAGATCAGAGTCAAAGAGTAAGACATCCCGACGACAGCATTCAGATCTAGATATGGACATTGGAAGTTCCTTATTATGCCATTTGGAGCGACCAATGTGCCAGTCGTATTCATGGACCT
The DNA here is from genome assembly GCA_029216955.1 of Iris pallida. Classification (NCBI taxonomy): domain Eukaryota; kingdom Viridiplantae; phylum Streptophyta; class Magnoliopsida; order Asparagales; family Iridaceae; genus Iris; species Iris pallida. Next base: position 427,006 of record JANAVB010026897.1, on the reverse strand, counting down.
CATGAATCGTATCTTCATGCCCTATTTGGACCAGTTCGTGATAGTGTTTATAGACGACATCTTAGTCTATAGTAAGAATAAGGCAAATCATGAGCAATATCTTCGTGTAGTTCTTCAGATTCTCAGAGAGCACCAATTATACGCAAAGTTCAGTAAGTGCAAATTTTGGTTGGATCGTATTTCGTCCTTAGGTCACATCATCACCAGAGGTGGAGTGGAGGTGGACCCCCAGATGATAGTGGCTATAGAGATATGGCCAGTACCCAATACTGTCGCAGAAGTTCGGAGTTTCCTAGGATTGGTCGGCTATTACCGACTGTTTGTATTAGACTTTGTTTAAATTTTAGCACCATTGACGCAATTGACCCGCAAGGATGTGCAGTTTGCTTGGACAACAGAGTTTCAGAGTTTATTTGAGAAGTTGAAGCAAGGATTGATGACGACCCTCATTCTCACGCTTTTAGACGGGACTGGAGGATTTTGGTTTATTGTGATGCTTCTAGCAGAGGATTGGGATGCGTCTTGATGCAGCATGGTAAGGTAGTAGCTTATGCGTCACGTCAGCTTTATGACCATGAGAGAAATTATCCAACCCATGACTTGGAGCTAGCAGCGGTGGTTTTCACACTCAAGTTTTGGAGGCATTATTTTTATGGAGATCGGGTAGAAATTTTACCGACCACAAGTGTCTTAATTATGTATTTACTCAGAAGGACCTTAACATGCGTCAAGGAAGATGGCTAGAGCTACTTGTGGATTACGACATCAACCTGCAGTATAATCCGGGGAAGGCCAACGTTGTTGCAGATGCATTGAGCAGAAGAGCCAGAGTTTATTTTCTAACAGCACAGCCAGGGTTATTAGCAGATCTTCAAAAGATGGGTATTGAAGTTGTTCTTCCTACCAATGTGGCATTGATGGCCAGTATGTAAGTTCAGTCCAGTATAGTTGAGAGGATTAAGATAGCTCAGTGAACGGATTCTAAGCTTCAGCAGCTTAGGAAAGAATGTGTAGCGGGAGAAAGAGCGAAATTATGTATTCACGAAGAAGGTACACTTCGACATGGAAGGCATCTTTGTGTACCCAATGGCGACATCAGGAAAGAGATCATGACAGAAGCTCACAGTTTACAGGATTCAAATCATTCCGACGGTACAAAGATGTATCGTGATATCCGTCAGCATTTTTGGTGGAAGGGCATGAAGAGAAAGATAGCCCGGTTTGTCTCTCGTTGTTTAGTTTGCCAACAAGTTAAGGCTGTACATCAGAGACTAGCTGGACTTCTTTAACCTTTATCGATCCTAGAGTGGAAGTGGAAGCATATTACAATAGATTTTGTAACTGGGTTACCTAAATCCCCAGCTGGAAGAGATGCTATCTGGGTTATAGTTGACAGACTCACCAAGGTAGCTCATTTTCTCCTTGTCAGGATTGGTCAGTCGACGGATCAGCTTGCAGAGATGTACCTCAGGCAGATAGTCAGATTGTACGGAGTGCCAGTCAGTATCGTGTTCGACAGAGATTCGATATTTACATCGCACTTTTGGCAGAGTCTTCAAGAGAGCTTTGGGACTCGTCTCAAGTTCAGTTTAACTTATCATCCGCAGACAGATAGTCAGACGGAGTGCACAATGCAGACTCTTAAAGATATGTTGCGGTCTTGTATGCTTGACTTCGATGGTTCATAGGAAGATCACATGCATCTCGTGGAGTTCTCCTATAATAATAGTTTCCAGGCCAGTATCCAGATGGCACCATTTGACGCCTTGTACGACAGAAAGTGCAGATCACCTTTTGCTTGGGATGATGTCAGCAAGAAACAGATGCTTGGTCCAGAGATGATTACACAGACTATTGAAGTGGTCAGACAAGTTAGAGATCATCTTCGAGTTGTGCAAGATCGCCAACGTCATTGGGCTGATTCTCATCGACGTCCCCTTGAATTTTCTATCGGCGACCACGTATTCCTTAGAATCTCACCTACCTGTGGCGTCATTCATTTTGGCATGAAGGGAAAGCTTAATCCTAGGTATATAGGGCCGTTCGATATTCTTGGGCGAGTAGGTGATGTGTCCTATCGTCTCGCTCATTTGCCGTTATTACGTGAGCTACATGACATCTTCCATGTATCATAATTATGACAGAATATCACGGATTCGAGTCATATTCTTGATCATTCGGAATTGGTTGTTGGCACCAACTTTTTGTATGAGGAAAGACCAGTATCCATATTAGACCGGAGAGAGAATGTAATGCCTGTGGTTTGTATTACGTATTCTGGTATATGTGTACGTATCTTGACTCGTATTTTATGTCTCTTGGCTAGGTTCGGTTAGGTTTGGCTTGATTTGGTTCGGTTTGGGTTGGAGTGCAAACTCCCACCTACCACTTCCCCCTTCCTTTATTAGCCACCCACTTTTCTCTCTCTCCTCATTACTTCTCCTTCCTCCACCATTACTCTTCTTTACCTACCAGGAAGAGAGCTAGGCAAGTGTAACTTGCTTTACGAAGGAACTCCATTTTGTTGTTCCATTCTCTTCTCCTCAAGATCCTAAGCCTCTTTTGTACTTATTGTTTTCAAATTCTATGGCTCATTATACGTAGATCTAAGTTTCTAGTATTTTTGATCCTTGGTTTTGATCTACTAGCTTGTTTTCGAAAACTAAGAGTTCCATGTAGTAGGCCTCATGATTTTATACAAGTTTGGTTTTGGGATGGTCGGATTTTACCAAGTCCTGCCCGAGATGGAGTTCCTGAGCTTTTTACGCATGATTGTATTGACCATGTGGAGAAGATATAGTTTTACGCCCACGCATTACGTGCCAGCGTAGTATTCAGCTTTTATGCTCACGTCTTAACGTGTTAGCGTAGTTCCCTTTTACGCACACGCATCGCGTGCCAGCGTACTTCGTTTTACGCTGAGCTGTTCGATTTTACGCTCGGGACTCTCCCGCTCGCGTAAAATCAAACTCGCATAAAATCCCTAGCTCGAGCAGACTTTTACGAGCGTAAAGTTGCCCGAGTTTTCCTCGCGTAAAGTTTTACTCACGCAAAATTTGCTCGAGGGTTCGCGCGCGTAAAATTTTACGCGCGTACAATCTTGCTAGCGTAAAGCTTGGCTAGCGTAAATCCCAGCCGTATGCTCCCTTGCTCGCGTAGAGCTTGCTAGCGTAAAGCTCACGCGTAAAGTTTTACTAGCGTAATCGGTGGTATGCGCGTAGAAACTTGAGTTCCTATGGCGTACACCTTTACCTTTTATATATATTTTACGCCCATTTTATATTCTTACGCCTTTTGTCATAAACTTGGTAATCACGAATTTATTTAATATGTTTGGAAATGATAATTGAACATGGCATGGTATGACAAGTATACCTGACATGATTATCTCGAATTGCTGTTGCGACGGCTAATATGACATGACATGACCTGACAAGAATGATTGACCTGGACACCGTGGACGATTGTGTTTGTACAAATAAACAAGTACTGTCTTGCATCATGTCTAGGACGGGGACCCCTGAATACCACGGTCAGGGGCCCCTACTGAAATTGACTAAGGCTAATTAACTAGAATAATTCAGTAGACATGAAGAGATTTCCAGCAACAGGCAATTCCGTTATCTGGGCGCATTCAGTGGACTTGTAGCCTACCGACGAGTAGGGCACATTTCCAGCACACAGTCACGTGTTGCATTCTTCATAAATGGACATTCGACTTGGATAACCGGATGGTCTGTAGGGCTTGTGGATGTTGGGATAATCTCATTGCATCTTGCTAGTAACTAGGCCTGTGATAACCCTAGTTAGTTAATGTATCGAGCCGTACTCATTACTTGGCCGTGATTGATTGGATGGAATTTAGCCCAGCTTAGTCTTGCCCTGATCCTGTGTAAGATTGTTACATGACGGGTTTATTTATGCTTGCCTTAACAATAACGATCGGGGGGCCAGTTCTGTTCAGGCGAAGGGTTACAACTCCGGTCCTTGTTTGGTTTAAGACTTGTAACCTGGCTCCCGGAGCAGTTCTGTATCCTCTCTTCGTTTATTGTCTTATCGCAACCCCATGCCACGTTCGTCATGTTTTACTTTACCTTAATACCATGACTATTTATGCTTACCTTGACAATAAAGATCAGGGGCAAGGTTCTGTTCAGGCGAAGGGTTACAACTCCGGTCCTTGTTTGGTTTAAGAGTTGTAACCTGGCTTCCGGAGCAGTTCCTTATCCTCTAGTCGTTTATTGTTTTATTTTACCTATGTCAAGACTAATCATGTTTTACTTATCAATAGTATTTGAGACGGGTTTCTATTCAGGTGAAGGGCTCTAACCCCGGTCCTTGTTTGGTTTAAGGGTTGTGACCGGCTACTTGAATGGTTTCTTCGTACTCAGTTTACTGTTGTTATCTCTATTATTATCAGTTCTTTATTTATTATCTATCTTCAATACTCTATTGATATGCTGGTTTTAGTTCCTAAGTGAAGCCTCCTTTGTGGCACTTGCTCTTTCTGGGGTCTGACCCAGCTGGTTTTGTATGGCCAGATATCGGAGCAGCTCCAGAGGTTCTACCTACCTTCCAGCCAGATGGTGGCCACCAGGCGTAACCCTGGCAATGAGTGGATTTCTTTTGTTCTCCCACTTCATTATAAATTATTCTTTTGAGGCGTTTAGCCGACGAGCACGTGTTAGCTCGGTTGCACCTTTATTTACTGTCTGCCTACGGGCTATAGCATGATTGACAAATCCTAGGGTTGATCATGTATGACTAAACTCTTGCTAGTCTTCACATTTTATACGACTAGCTTCATGATCATCCAATATATAATGTATGGGACGCCTTACTATTGTATATTTGATGTTCTAATATCTTGTGACTGCTACTACTTGCTTATGATTGAGATACTAGGCTTGTTCATGACCATAGGAGACCGATGGATTGTAGTTAAACCCTCATGTATCTAGACAGCCATGACCGTATAGCGAGGTGGGTTGCACTTCAATATACGTAGCTGGCTATGTACCTCCCCGCTCTCCAGTATTCTGGTTCTGGGGCGTTACATGGTTTAAGTGGTGGCCCATGCAGGTCTTGTAAATCAAGATATATGAGGGTTTATCGAATAGATGTCTCAATCGGTACTCGCCCTTGATCTCTGCTCGTATCCTTTTGATCCCTGAAATCTTGACCTGATCACATACTTGTATCGTTGATATGTCCTGGTCCTTCTTTATTGTTCTCTATGTCGTCTTCTTCAACGATATTATTCCTGGACCTGCCGATCAGCAAGGCAGAGCACCACCTGTGGACCAGCAGCAACCAGAAGATCAGGCCCAGCACTCAGGAGGAGCCTCCAGAGTCATGCCTATTGGAGGAGAGCCACAGTTCAGCCCGTCCAGCCTGCAGATCCTGATGATGGCACTTTGGTGGGTCTTATCAGGTCACTATTAGCCTTCCAGGATCGTCGAGGAGATGCCTTGCACCAGGCAGTGGCAGATGCTCTGACCAGAGGAGGTCATCAGGGTAATAGCACGGCCAACAGCTTCAAGCGCTTGAACCCTCCCTTCTTTGACGACAGTGAAGATGCTATCGCTGCTGATGCTTAGCTTCAGGATACGGAGGTGATTCTGGAAGCAGCCAGGACTCCAGAAGACGAGAAGGTGCCGTGGTACGCCTGCAGTTATTGGATCTTGCCCGTAGCTGGTGGGCGTCGCAGGCAGTCGGATTAGTGGCAACCATTGCCTGGGCAGTCTTCAGGAAGAGATTCCAGACCATGTATTTCGATGATGTAGCTCGGTACAACCTACAGACGAGGTTCACTAATCTAAAGAAGATGGGCAGGACGGTCGATGGATATGTGGCCGAGTTTTCCAGGCTTAGTCGGTTTGCTCCCACCTTGGTAGCAACCGAGTTTGATAGAGCCCAACGGTTCCAGCAGGGGCTTCATCTGGAGATTCTATTGGCAGTGGAGCAGTTTGAGCATCAGACTTTTGATGCAGTCTTGAGAGCAGCTCGGAGGCACGAGTATACCTTCCAGAGGATCGTGGATAGGACCGGAGGTCGGAAGCGATCCCATAGCTAGATGAATCAGTCATCAGCACCAGCCTCGGCAGCCAGGGCCTTGACCATTGGAGCTCCGAGGCAGGCGGCCTCAGTGACGTCGGTTCAGTATTCCACCCCGACGCACCCTCAGCAGCAGAAGCAGAAGCAGTCTTCTGCAGTAGGATATTCACACTGCGGGAAGCCGGGGCATGTGATATCAGAGTGTCGCAGAGCACAGGGTTTGTGCTTAGTTTGTGGTGCCCCGGACCACAGGATTGGGAATTACCCGAACAGGAGGAGTTCATCGGCCTTCTCTAGTCCTTCAGTTAGAGGACCAGCACCAGTTCAGCAGCAGCAGCAGCTGCAGTACCCGTTCCCGAGGCCATTGCCGACGCAGGCCCAGGCATTCCAGCAGCAGAGACCGCAATAGTATGCCCAAGCCCAAGCCTTGATCCAGAGCAGACAGAGAAGTTTTTAGCAGAGGGATCCCGTACCCAGAGGACATGGTCAAGTGCTGGCTTTGACCATAGGAGAAGAAGGATTGGCACCAGGTGAGGTGGTAGAAGGTACTATTCTCGTCAACACCTTTCCAGCTTCAGTATTATTTGATTCTGGTACCTCGCATTCATTTATGTTTGCACGATTCGCAACCCGGGTAGGACTGGAGCCCGAGTCATTATCAGTAAGGCTCAGTATACTTACTGGTAATGGACTTGTGGGAGTAGATAGAGTATTTTCCTCGTGTCGGATCATAGTTAGCGGCAGAGAATTCTTCGCTAGATTGATAGAGTTTCCGATGGCCGATTATGATGTGGTCTTAGGGATGGATTGGTTTAGGGACCAGTATGCTAGGATAGACTGCCATCTTGGCAGGGTTGTTTTTAGCATTCCAGGCGAGCCGGAGTTTTCCTTCTCCCGAGGCGAAGTTGAACCTTCTCCTCCCGTATTGCGGATGGAAATAGCAGTAGTACAGTTACCTCGGATCGTCGAAGAGTTCCCTGATGTTTTCCCCGAAGAGCTTCCAAGGATGCCGCCAGAGCGAGAGATCGAATTTACCATCGACTTGATTCCCGGAACAGCCCCAGTGCCAGAGAGAGTCTACAGGATGGCACCGTCAGAGCTAGAGATATTGTACAAGATGATTGAAGAACTCAGAACCAAGGGATTCATTCGTGCTAGTGGATCGCCTTGGGGAGCCCCAATGCTTCTTGTGAAAAAGAAGGATGGTACATCCAGATTATGTGTTGACTATCGTACCTTGAACTCAGTGACAATCAAGAACAGATACCCTCTCCCGAGGATAGATGACTTGTTTGATCAACTCAAGGGAGTGGCAGTATTCTCGAAGATCGATTTGCAGTTAGGATATCATCAAATCAGAGTCAAAGAGCAGGACATCCCGGAGACAGCTTTCAAATCCCGGTATGGGCATTGGGAGTTCCTTGTCATGCCCTTTGGAGCAACCAATATGCCGGCTGTATTCATGAACCTCATGAATCATATCTTCATGCCTTATTTGGATCAGTTCGTAATTGTGTTCCTAGACGACATCCTGGTCTACAGCAAGAGTGAAGCGGAGCATGAGCAGCATCTCTGAGTTGTCCTCCAGATTCTTTGTAAGCACCAGTTGTATGCCAAGTTTAGTAAATACGAGTTCTGGCTCGATCGCATTTCATAATTGGGTCATATCATCACCCGAGGAGGAGTTGAAGTGGATCTCCAGAAGATCATGGCTATAGAATCATGGCCAGTACCTAGCACAGTTGCAGAAGTTTGTAGCTTTCTTGGATTGGCCGGCTACTACCGGCGAATTATTTCAGACTTTGCTCGAATTTCAGCTCCATTGACCCAGTTGACCCGTAAGGATGTGCAGTTTGCTTGGACAGCAGAGTGCCAGGATTCTTTTGAGAAGTTGAAGCGAGGCTTGATCACGGCACCCATTCTCACGCTTCCAGATGGAACCGGGGGATTCACAGTATATTGCGATGCTTCAGGCAGAGGTTTAGGATGTGTTCTGATGCAGCATGGGAAGGTAATAGCTTATGCGTCACGCCAACTTCGTGATCATGAGAGGAATTACCCAACCCATGACCTGGAGTTGGCAGCAGTAGTATTTGCGCTTCAGTTGTGGAGGCACTACTTGTATGGAGATAGGGTGGAGATTTTTACCGACCACAAGAGCCTGAAGTATGTATTTACTCAGAAGGAACTTAACATGCGTCAGAGGAGATGGCTGGAGCTTCTTGTGGATTATGATGTCAATTTGTAGTATCATCCAGGAAAGGCCAATGTCGTAGCAGATGCATTGAGCAGGAGAGCCGGAGTTTATCTTCTAACAGCGCAACCAGAGTTGTTAGCAGATCTTCAGCGGATGGGCATAGAAGTTATCCTTCCTACCAATGTGGTATTGATGGCTAGCATGCAATTTCAGTCCACTATAGTCGAGAGGATCCGGATGGCGCAGTCAGCAGATTCCAAGCTTCAGCGACTCAGAGCAGAGTGTAAGGCGGGACGTAGACCAGAGTTATGTATTCATGATGATGGTACGCTTCGACATGGTAAGCGTCTTTGTGTACCCAGCGGAGATATCAGACGAGAGATCATGACAGAAGCTCACAGTTCACAGTATTCTATTCATCCTGGTGGTACGAAGATGTACCGTGACATCCGACAGCACTTTTGGTAGAATGGCATGAAGTGGGAGATAGCCCGGTTTGTCTCTCGGTGTTTGGTTTGCCAACAAGTCAAGGCTGAACATCAGAGGTCAGCTGGACTTCTTCAGCCCTTGCCGATTCCAGAATGGAAATAGGAGCATATAACTATAGATTTCGTGACTGGATTACCTAGATCCCCAGCTGGTAGAGATGTTATCTGGGTTATAGTCGACCGGCTCACGAATGTGGCTTACTTTCTCCCGTTCAGAGTAGGTCAGTCGATGGCTCAGCTAGCAGAGATGTACCTCAGGTTGATAGTCAGGATGCATGGAGTACCAGTCAGTATCACCTCGGATCGAGATTCCAGATTCACTTCGCACTTTTGGTAGAGTCTCCAGAAGAGTTTGGGGACCCGCCTCCAGTTCAGTTCAGCTTATCATCCGCAGACAGATGGTCAGTTGGAGCACACGATCCAGACCCTTGAAGATATGTTGTGGTCATGTACACTCGACTTTGGTGGTTCATGGGAAGATCACCTGCACCTGGTGGAGTTCTCGTACAATTATAGTTTCCAAGCCAGTATCCAGATGGCTCCGTTCGAGGCACTGTATGGTAGAAAGTGCCGATCCCCGCTAGCATGGGATGATGTTGGAGAGAGACAGATGCTCGGTCCAGAACTTATTGCCCAGACAATCGAAGTGGTCAGGAGAGTCCGGGATCATCTTCGCGTTGCCCAAGATCGCCAGCGTCATTGGGCCGATTCTCATCGGCGCCCTCTTGAGTTTTCTGTCGGCGACCATATATTCCTGAGGATTTTGCCTAACCGTGGTGTCATTCGTTTCGGCATACGAGAAAAGCTTAGTCCTAGGTATATAGGGCCGTTCGATATCCTGGAGCGAGTAGGAGATGTGTCCTATCGTCTCGCTCTTCCGCCGTCGCTAAGCGAGGTGTATGACGTATTCCATGTATCCCAACTACGACGATATTTCCCGGATCCGAGTCATGTCCTTGATCATTCAGAATTGGTTGTTGGTACCAACCTTTCGTATGAGGAGAGACCTGTATCCATATTGGACCGAAGAGAGAAGATACTCAAGAACAAGACTATCAAGTTAGTCCGTGTTGCTTGGTGTCATCACTCTTTGGGTGAGTCAACGTGGGAGCGTGAGGATGATATCCGATCGCGATATCCTAGCCTGTTTGACTCATGAGGTATAATGTCTTTCTTATGCCTCATGGTTTTGATTCCTTGCTTGCATGATTAGTTGCCTGATTGCTTGACTAGTATAGCTTGCCTATGATTAATATAGCTTGTCCTTACATCTCTAGCCTCTTGATTAAATTTCGAGGACGGAATTCTTTTAAGGTGGGTAGAGTTGTAATGCCTGTGGTTTGTATTACGTATTCTGGTATATGTGTACGTATCTTGACTCGTATTTCATGTCTCTTGGCTGGGTTCGGTTAGGTTTGGCTTGATTTGGTTCGGTTTGGGTTGAAGTACAAACTCCCACCTACCACTTCCCCCTTCCTTTATTAGCCGCCTACTTTTCTCTCTCTCCTCATTACTTCTCCTTCCCCCACCATTACTCCTCTTCACCTACCAGGAAGAGAGCTAGGCAAGTGTAACTTGCTTCACGAAGGAACTCTATTTTGTTGTTCCATTCTCTTCTCCTCAAGATCCTAAGCCTCTTTTGTACTTAGTGTTTTCAAATTCTATGGCTCATTATACGTAGATCTAAGTTTTTAGTATTTTTGATCTTCTTGGTTTTGATCTACTAAAATAGCTTGTTTTCGAAAACTAAGAGTTCCATGTAGTAGGCCTCATGATTTTACACAAGTTTGGTTTTGGGATGGCCGGATTTTACCAAGTCCTGGCCGAGATGGAGTTCCTGAGCTTTTTACGCATGGTTGTATTGAACATGTGGAGAAGATATAGTTTTACGCCCACGCATTGCGTGCCAGCATAGTATTCGGCTTTTACGCTCACGTCTTAACGTGTTAGCGTAGTTCTCTTTTACGCACACGCATCGCGTGCCAGCGTACTTCGTTTTACGCTGAGCTGTTCGATTTTACGCTCGGGACTCTCCCGCTCGCGTAAAATCAAACTCGCATAAAATCCCTAGTTCGAGCAGACTTTCACGAGCGTAAAGTTGCCCGAGTTTTCCTCGCGTAAAGTTTTACTCGCGTAAAATCTGTTCGAGGGTTCGCGCGCGTAAAATTTTACGCGCGTACAATCTTGCTAGCGTAAAGCTTGGCTAGCGTAAATCCCAGCCGTATGCTCCCTTGCTCGCGTAGAGCTTGCTAGCGTAAAGCTCACGCGTAAAGTTTTACTAGCATAATCGGTGGTACGCGCGTAGAAACTTGAGTTCCTATGGCGTACACCTTTACCTTTTATATATATTTTACGCCCATTTTATATTCTTACGCCTTTTGTCATGAACTTGGTAATCACGAATTTATTTAATATGTTTGGAAATAATAATTGAACATGGCATGGTATGACAAGTATACCTGACATGATTATCTCGAATTGCTGTTGCGACGGCTAATATGACATGACATGACCTGACAAGAATGATTGACCTGGACACCGTGGACGATTATGTTTGTACAAATAAACAAGTACTGTCTTGCATCATGTCTAGGACGGGGACCCCTGAATACCACGGTCAGGGGCCCCTACTGAAATTGACTAAGGCTAATTAACTAGAATAATTCAGTAGACATGAAGAGATTCCCAGCAACAGGCAATTCCGTTATCTGGGCGCAATCAGTGGACTTGTAGCCTACCGACGAGTAGGGCACATTTCCAGCACACAGTCACGTGTTGCATTCTTCATAAACGGACATTCGACCTGGATAACCGGATGGTCTGCAGGGCTTGTGGCTGTTGGGATAATCTCATTGCATCTTGCTAGTAACTAGGCCTGTGATAACTCTAGTTAGTTAATGTATCAAGCCGTACTCATTGCTTGGCCGTGATTGATTGGATGGAATTTAGCCCAGCTTAGTCTTGCCCTGATCCTGTGCAAGATTTTTACATGATGAGATTATTTATGCTTGCCTTAACAATAACGATCGGGGGTCCAATTCTGTTCAGGCGAAGGGTTACAACTCCGGTCCTTGTTTGGTTTAAAAGTTGTAACCTGGCTTCCGGAGCAGTTCTGTGTCCTCTCTTCGTTTATTGTCTTATCGCAACCCCATGCCACGTTCGTCATGTTTTACCTTACCTTAATACCATGACTATTTATGCTTACGTTGACAATAAAGATCAGGGGCAAGGTTTTGTTCAGGCGAAGGGTTACAACTCCGGTCCTTATTTGGTTTAAGAGTTGTAACCTGGCTTCCGGAGCAAATCCTTATCCTCTCTTCGTTTATTATTTTATTTTACCCTATGCCAAGACTAATCATGTTTTACTTATCAATAGTATTTAAGACGGGTTTCTATTCAGGTGAAGGGCTCCAATCCCGGTCCTTGTTTGGTTTAAGGGTTGTGACCTGGCTACTTGAATGGTTTCTTCGTACTCAGTTTACTGTTGTTATCTCTATTATTATCAGTTCTTTATTTATTATTTATCTTCAATACTCTATTGATATGCTGGTTTTAGTTCCTAAGTGAAGCCTCCTTTGTGGCACTTGCTCTTTCTGAGGTCTGACCCAGCTGGTTTTGTGTGGCCAGATATTGGAGCAGCTCCAGAGGTTCTACCTACCTTCCAGCCAGATGGTGGCCACCAGGCGTAACCCTGGCAACGAATGGGTTTTTTTTGTTCTTCCACTTCATTGTAAATTATTCTTTTGAGGCGTTTAGCCGACGAGCACGTGTTAGCTCGGTTGCACCTTTATTTACTGTCTGCCTACGGGCTATAACATGATTGACAAATCCTAGGGTTGATCATGTATGACTAAACTCTTGCTAGTCTTCACATTTTGTACGACTAGCTTCATGATCATCCAATATGTAATGTATGGGATGCCTTACGATTGTATATTTGATGTTCTAATATCTTGTGACTGCTACTACTTGCTTGTGATTGAGACACTAGGCTTGTTCATGACCATAGGAGACCGATGGATTGTAGTTAAACCCTCATGTATCTAGACAGCCGTGACCGTATAGCGAGGTGGGTTGCACTTCAATATACGTAGCTGGCTATGTACGTCCCCGCTCTCCAGTATTCTGGTTCTGGGGCGTTACAGAGAAGATACTCAAGAACAAGACTATTAATCTAGTCCGTGTTGCTTGGGGTCATTACTCTTTGGGTGAGTCAACGTGGGAACATGAGGATGATATCCGATCACGATATCCACACCTATTTGACTCATAAAGTATAATGTCTTCCTTATGCCTTGTGCTTTTAATTCCTTGCTTGTATGAATGATTGCTTGATTGACTGCTAGTCATAGATTGCTCGTGATTAGTGTAGCTTGCCCCGACATCTCTAGCCTCTTGATTAAATTTCGACGAGAGAATTCTTTTAAGGTGGTTAGAGTTGTCACTCCCGTTTTCTATTATATGTATTTCCAGTATACGTGTACAGATTCCCTATCCATATTTTGACTTGTCTAGCATGGCTAGGTTTGATCTTGGTTTAGCTCGGCTTGGTTTATTTTGGCTTGGTTTGGGACAAGTGGTTCATCATGGTAAACCCCCCTTTATAACCTAATCCCCTTTTTCTCTCTCCTCATGAACTTTTATTTATTTCCATCATCCACTTTCTTCTTCATTAATTCTCTCCCAAACCCTTAGGCAAGTGCAACTTGCTTCATGGAGGAACTCCATTTTATTTGTTCCATTTTCTTCCCTACAAGCTTCTAAGACTATCTAGTACTTAGCATTTTTAGTTTTGGAGGATTAATTCTTGTAGATCTAAGTTTTCTTAAATCTTGGTTTTCTCGGGTTTTGATCTATCAAACTTCTTTATTTTCAAGTTTTGATTGTTCCATGTTGTAAAGAATTTGATTTTGTTCAAAATATACCCTTGAAAACCCGGATTTTGATTTGTTCGGAGTGATTTGTGAACTTGGAGAGTTCATGGGTTCCATGAAATCATCTTCTCGGGTTGGAGAAAAAGAACAATGTGGACACATAGCATTTTATGCGCCCACAGTATCTTTAGCCTTGGGCGCATAGCCCTTTATATGCGCCTAAGCTCCATGCCCTCTTCTGCTTGGGCGCATAGCTTCTATATGCGCCCACAGTTCTTTCAATGTGGGCGCATAGCTATTGTTATATGCCCACTTAGCCGGTGAAGATAGTCTCCAGACTTATCTTCTAATGCATCCTGCCTCACTCATGTGGGCGTATGCATGTGGGCGCATGCATGTGGGCGTATAGACCATGGGCTCATGCACTCTTTGGTACATACCTTCCATAGCATATGCTCTACATGATGCATTTAGCCTTGGGCGCATGCATGTGGGCGTATAGCCCTGGGCGCATGCTCTCCATGTCACCCCATTGACCCCTTGTGCCTTCTCTTGCAATTATCCATGTTTGTCACCATGGTCCTTAGTGTGAGTTGTGACTTTGCTTGTACTCTTTACTTGACTAGGTCATATAATGTTATTTTCCATGTAGCACATATGCTCTGAGTTTTAAACACGATCTTGGTATGGCATGTACACCTCTAATAACTCCTTGATAGTGGCCCGTCGTGGTGTACTTACATGAACACGACATGACGATGTGACTTTATGTCACGACCTGCACCCACTGTGAGGGTACGTGTACGTAACGACGCCCAGCCTACGCTGCAGTGTCGGCGGTAGAGCGCTGTCCTAGGTTACTATCTAACCAGCAACTCACGCAATTATAATGTACTCATCATGATCAACTCCGAACGGAGGACAAGTATAAAATATTGTAACTCAATCACTGTCTAAGCACGATAAGATAATCACAGAAGAATTAACTAAGAATAGAAAGACAACTGCTAAAATAATAACAACTCTCAACAATCTCAAAACTACACAAGTCTCAAATCAATACAAAAGTTCGACATGAAAAACAGATGCTAGTCTACTAAACTAAATCCCGATCACTCCTGAGTGTCGGGGCCAAAGGTAGTCATCCCGTCTCCGGGTCCATAATATGTAGGGCAAGTGTCCTCAGGGCAATCATGCATCTGTAAAATTTTTAACAGGTCCAGTCAGGACAGGAACGAGTACAACTCATCAAAAAATCCCAATTAAATGACAGAGAACTATAAAGCAGTTATAAGCAGTTATATTGATGACACATGGCAGTTTTATACAGGTAATGATATAGAGAACAGTTAAGGTACAAGGAAGGGAAAGTAATAAACAAGAAGAGAAACATGACAATAAAGACTAAAAATAATATCTAGCTGAACTAGAGTAGCATGATATAAGTCCAGACCTTAATATAGACAAGTATAACTCCAATATAAGTCCAGTACAAGACGAATCTAATACAAGATGAATCCAGTACGAGACGGTTCCAGTCAATGTGATCAATGATTCCAGGGTGAGTCCAGCCTATACTTTAACAGTGTGTTTTAAAAAATCGGGATCGACATGTGAACGGCTGTAGGTAATACGGCACACCACACATTCGGCCAAGTGTGGGATGGCTATCGTTCCAGTATAATTCCAAGGGAGTAGTTTCAGTATTTGGGTATGTTCACATGCCTATTCCAATATTTCCACGCCCAGCAAGTACAAGTGAATCCATAACCCGACACGAAAATAGATATAAGTCCAGCCAGTACACGAATGATTCCAGGGTGATTCCAGTATTTGTTTCCAGAAATAGAGGCCAGACATGAATAAGTGAGTGTCGCATGAAATGGATCCAGTAATATCAAATCGTGTTTGGAATATAGAATCAAATAGAACTAGATACAACTGAAGTACAGTAAACGATATGTAAATGGAAGAACTATCAGAGAATGTACTCGCCTGCTACTCTGAAAAGAGTAGTAAAATATCAGATGTCTGCACCGGAATCACAGTGTCCTAAATAGAGCAGTACATGTTATAATGTGTTTAAAATAAGACAAATGATGTCTACGATGCAATCTACATGATTTCTAGGTCAATCTAGGTCAAAGTCAACTCTAAGTCAAACCTGGTCAACTGCCTAGGTCAAACTAGGTCCAAGTCAACTTGGTCAACTCTGGGTCAACCCAAGTCAACTACACCAGTCAACTAGGTCAATTGGTCACATCTAGACTCAATGTTGACTTTTGGTCAACTCCAGTCAACTACACTAGTCAAACTAGGTCAACTAGGCCACTCCTAAGTCAAACAAGTCTCACTAAGCCTAGCCAAGCCTAGTCTAGCACTCACACACAATCACAAAGCTAACACAAGCTATCAACACAAGAATACATATATACATATATGCACACAATGTATATAATTATTCATATAGGCTATTGCCTAGCATTCAAGGTAGGGTACAAGTCATATATGCATATAGAATGGGTGAGTGGGTGGGATGTCTCATTTATAGCATACAAGGTATGTAGTATATATATCTATATAAGGGGTAACATGCATTCATATATCCCAATACTACCTACTTGCATACATATGTGCACTCAATTTATGAATTAACATGCATGAATGCATAGTATAGCTATATGTATATAGAGGGTAATGAAGGGGTTAAGTCACATATTATTATGTGAAAAGTAAGGAGGGAAACACATGTGTGTGTGTCTAGATTATCACATAGGTTCTCAGATTTTAGGCACATGTGTGTGTGAATTTGTAACAGTAAAGTGTGTGTTTGAGTGTCATTATATCACAGTGTAACAGTCCTATATGTGTGTATATGAGCTAACAGGGAGGGTATAGTGTGTTGTCATGTGTATGTGTGTATGGGCTAAGGGAATGTGTGTGACAGTGAATCACAAGAGGGTGTCCTGTGTGTGACAGATGTGAGGAACCTGTGTGTGTGTATAGCTCAGATAGGAATGTGTAATAGAGTGCAGTGTCATGTGTATGTGTGAGTAAATAGTAACAGTGATAGGAATTTGTGTGTGAGGCAAATCTTTGTGTGACAGGAAATAATAGTGTGTCTCAGATATCATTATCAGGATTCATTCTCAGTTATATGCAAGAAAAGGAATTCTCGGATTTTGTGGAGTGAAGTGTGTCATTTAAGCCTAGGCATGTGGGTGTGGCATGGCTCCTGTGTAAACCTGGAAGTACTGCAGCAGTGTGGTTATGGTGTGTATGGGCCAGGCTATTGTTCTCAGATTGGTGACTGTTAATGACAGTTAAGTATAAGTCCCAATCTCAATTTCGAATCCATTTACCCTATCGCAGCACTAAGTCATTAATCTAATCTAGCATGAAATTCCTAATCAACATTTAAGAAATACAAGTACCCATGTATGGAATTAACCATGGCAAAATTCATCAATTTAGTGTAATGGGAAGACCACTCAGTTACTCATGTGTGTGGGAGGGTGAGGGTATGACAGTGTCAAGTGTTAATGTGTGAGTGTGTGTGAAGAGTGTATGCTAATGTGAGTGAGTGAAATGCTGATTTTAGATTGTGTGTAATATGTGCATATGTGTGAGATGATTTTCATAAATGTGTGTGAGGAATGTCATATGTGGGTAGGGCTGTGATAGTGCAGAGTGAATGTCATGAAGCAAGTTTCAGTTTCCTGAAACTGACAGGTAATAACCCTTAACTATATGCAAAAACCCAAATCAATGATTTCCTTTCATTAGCAAAATCAAAGTGAACTTGAACAACACCCATCAAACATGTAGGTAAGTCTATTAACCATTCCAAATCACAAAACAGGAAAGGAAATGAAATAAAAATCAGAAAAAAATACAAACCACAGGCCGTATCAGTCGAGTATCAGTGCTAAAAGGGAATTCAATTTTTTGAATTCAAATAATCACTAAAATTATGAAACAAGGGTTGGTAATTAGTGTAGCATA
This sequence comes from Iris pallida, assembly GCA_029216955.1. Taxonomy (NCBI): domain Eukaryota; kingdom Viridiplantae; phylum Streptophyta; class Magnoliopsida; order Asparagales; family Iridaceae; genus Iris; species Iris pallida. The sequence continues at coordinate 409,385 of JANAVB010026897.1, read as the reverse complement.
TGTGTAGGTGTCCTGAGAGTCATTTTGTGTCCTAAAATCATGACACAGGCGTGTCCAACACATTGTAAACACGTGGGGTGCACCCAGTGTTGCACAGTGTTGTGCACGCATGCACACGAGTGTAGGACACGACACACGACACTTCGGGTCACGTGCACACACTCACGTGGTCGCCTAGGGTAGGGCTACACGTGGAGTATCCTGACACGTGTCCACGATGTGTCTACAGAGGACACGGACACGTGTTCCTACGTGCCTGTGCACGTGTTTAGTCGCCTACGCGCGACAGCGCGCGGCCAGTGCGGGCGCGATTGCGCCACGTGTACTCCACGAGATGCTCCCAAATTTTGGGAGCATGGTGACAGTCACTGCCCCTTACTCCTCACAAAATTTTAGGTTTCGACGTGTCCTGTGTCTCGTGTTCTATCCCCCGATAAGCAGGACACAGGCGTGTGGCTCGTGCCGCGTGTCCAAGGCCAAAAACACGACACAAATCAACACGAAACACCAAACACCCTTCACAAATGTTAATACTCACATGAAGATCTATAGATCTATGTAATTAGTTTTTCAAAAATTGAAAATAAAATTCTTTGTGACATTACATCAAACACATGCACACATATCATGATACGTGTCCGATACGGACACCAAACGGACACGAAATTGGCTCAAACTCCAGGGACAGCTAGGGGACTCCTAGATCTAGCCCGAAATGCAAAGAAAATAGAAATTTAAATCAGTTTAAGGAGTTTTACCTATAGGTGCAAATTGCAAGAAAAAGCTTCAAATGGGGGATTCTTCCTTGCTAGCCAAATCCTCCCAAATTATCCCAAAGCTGGGATTAAACCCCAAAATCAGAAAATAGGAGAGTATTAGGTTCTCATGCAAGAAACTAGGATTAAAAAGAAATTAAAATGGATTTATGGAGATTTATGGAAGGGGGATAATACCTCTCTTTTCCAATGTGTTGAAATAATAAAAAAGAGGCAAGCCCTAATGAACAAGTGTTTATATAGGGTGGGGATCCCTATGTGGCTGGTCACTTAGGGTTTGGTTAGGGTTAGGGCTTTTAGTTATGGGCCATGGGCCAAGTCATGATCAATAAAATCATTAGGCCATAAATCATTTCATGAAACCACAAGCCATGACTTAAATTCACTAAACCAAATCCCCTCATTCTAAAACTATTCTCTAAAGACTAAAATAGGTTAACTCAAGTTAGACTAGGATTACCATAGCTAGGGTTAGGTTCTAGGCTAATCCACTAGGTCTCAACAAGTCAAAGTCAAACTAGAATTCACCAATTCATTAAATTAATTAAAAATTCAAATAAGCCAAAATGACCAAATTACCCTTAGGCTAAAAATGATAATTAAATATCCAATTGACATGGTTAGGCTCTAGGTCATGCAGTCACTAGGATTTCACTAACAGCACACCAAATCACAAGTCATGATTAAAACAGTTTTTAAATAGTTTAAAAATTATTAAAAATCACCAAAAATCATAATGTGAAATAAATATCAATAATAATAATTATAATTACAAAATTTCAAAATTACCCTCATCTGGAAAATTGGGTGTTACAATCCTACCCCCCTTAGAAAATTTCGTCCTCAAAATTAAAATTATCGCACCATTTCTAGGTCAAACCCAAACAATCAAGGTCAAGAGATAATCATACAAACAAAATCTTACTGGTCGTGATTCCACAGTCTCGAACAGGGTAGCTATACTATCTAGCAATCACAAACAATATCCTGGCAGGTACTAAGGGAATCACACAGGAAAGTGGGGAGGAAGAATGAGAAGGACAAACCTGCTAACCCATCACCTGCAGCGTCGGTCTCCTCGACCGCCATCGCAAAAGCTCTACCCCTCTGGTGCTGAGCTATATGTGGCCTAGCTCCCTCATAAAGAGGTGCAATGGGACAATCTATCATCTTGTGACCACCCGACCCACAAAATAGACAAACCTTCAGCCTCCTCCTACAAGACTCCCAAACATGCCCTGCCTTCCTGCAGTAGGCACAAGTCGGCACCCTGCAGTCCTATCCTCTAGGCTGATGCGGTTCCTGCTGCACTCTTACTGGTGCCTGTGCCTGCTGAATCTGCACGTGAGGCCTCTTAGCCTGACCTCCGCTGCTGCTACCACCCTGGAAGTCCCGACCCCTCTTCAACTTCAACTCCAGGTCGTCCTCCGCTGCCATAGCCCCAGAAAATATCTCCGCATAGGTAGCATTCCGGTTGATCTTAGTCAGCGATCGAACCTCCGTAATCAAGCCTCGGCAGAACTTCCTCGCCTTCGTTTTCTCAGTCAAGTCATCTATGAACCGGGACAATCTACAAAACTCCCCAGCATACTCAGCTACTGTCTGGTTCCCCTGAACCAGACCCTCAAACTGTGCCTCGATACCTCCCAAGGCCACAACAGGAAAGAACTGCTCCTTAAATAGCTCCTTGAACTGGGCCCAAGTCTGGCCCTCAACTTCCACCCTGGGATCTGTCTAATACCACGCACGGGCTAAGTCCTGCATCTGACTGCCCGCCGCCTCGATATGGAGTCGAGCTGGTATCTCTGCCAGCCTGAATATCTCCTCGATATGCTCTATCTAGTCGTCGGCATAGTGGATGCCCTCAGTGCCCAGGAACTCTCTAGGATGCATCTTCTGAAAGTCCTAGATATCCTTCTCCTTCCGGTAAGGCTGCTGCTGCTCCCCTTGAGCAGTCACCATCTCTACTGTAGTACGAACTACCTGGTGGGCCTCGTCAATCCCCTGACAAAAATTGGTAGTCTGTCGCTGCTACTGCTGCTGGTGAGATGCCAGAATCCTCTTCACAAATAAAAACAGGTGGGCAACATCAACCATTCCTGCAGGTGGCTGCGGGTGCTACTGCTCAAATGCCTCCGGAATGACTGGGGTCGGCCTCTGGGCAAGTGCAGGCACTCCCCCATAGGCTACAGTAGCTCCTGTCTGACCAGGAACAGAAGGTGCTACAGCCTCAGCAGGCTGCTGCAATGGACGAGAGGTGGCAGACCCCTCTCCAGCGGCTGCTGTACCAGAGCGATGTGATCGTGTCTCTACCATCCTGAAGACAGATCGAAAAGGAAGGCAATACTGAGCAGGAATCGATAAAATCAAAGGAGGACAGTTTATTTCAAAGAAGACAATCAGTAAGATATATAGATGGCATGAATTGAAGCAGAATTTTTTCCTAACTGTGATTGAGTACCTCTCCGTTTAAGCCTATCTCTCAATCCTATCGCAGGCTGTAGTGATACTCTAGTTCGAATACCACTACATAAACTCGACCTGCATGGGCCACCACTAAAAACGTGTCACGACCCGCACCCACTGTGAGGGTACGAGTACGTAACGATGCCCAGCCTACGCCGCAGTGTCGGCGGTAGAACGCTGTCCTAGGTTACTATCTAACCAGCAACTCACGCAATTATAATGTACTCATCATGATCAACTCCGAACGGAGGACAAGTATAAAATATTGTAACTCAATCACAGTCTAAGCACGATAAGATAATAATTAACTAAGAATAGAAAGACAACTACTAAAATAATAACAACTCTCAACAATCTCAAAACTACACAAGTCTCAAATCAATACAAAAGTTCGACATGAAAAATAGATGCTAGTCTACTAAACTAAATCTCGATCACTCCTGAGTGTCGGGGCCAAAGGTAGTCATCCCGTTTCCGGGTCCATAATATGCAGGGCATGTGTCCTCAGGGCAATCATCTGTAAAAATTTTAACAGGTCCAGTCAGGACAGGAACGAGTACAACTCATCAAGAAATCCCAATTAAATGACAGAGAACTATAAAGCAGTTATAAGCAGTTATATTGATAAAACATGGCAGTTTTATACAGGTAATAATATAGAGAACAGTTAAGGTACAAGAAAGGAAAAGTACTAAACAAGAAGAGAAACATGGCAATGAAGACTGAAAAATAATATCTAGCTGAACTAGAGTAGCATGATATAAGTCCAGACCTTAATATAGACAAGTGTAACTCCAATATAAGTCCAGTACAAGACGAATCTAATACAAGATGAATCCAGTACGAGACGGTTCCAGTCAATATGATCAACGATTCTAGGGTTAGTCCAGCCGATACTCTAACAGTGTGTTTTAAAATATCGGGATCGACATGTGAACTGCTGTAGGTAATACGGCACACCGCACACTCGGCCAAGTGTGGGATAGCTATCGTTCCAGTATAATTCCAAGGGAGTAGTTCCAGTATTTGGATATGTTCACATGCCTATTCCAATATTTTCCCGCCCAGCAAGTACAAGTGAATCCATAACCCGACACGAAAATAGATATAAGTCCAGCCAGTACACGAATGATTCCAGGGTGGTTCCAGTATTTGTTTTCAGAAATAGAGGCCAGACATGAATAAGTGAGTGTCTCATGAAATAGATCCAGTAATATCAAATCGTGTTTGGAATATAGAATCAAATAGAACTAGCTACAACTGAAGTACAGTAAACGACAAGTAAATGGAAGAACTATCAGAGAATGTACTCACCTGCTACTCTGAAAAGAGTAGTAAAATATCAGATGTCTGCACCGGAGTCACAGTGTCCTAAATAGAGCAGTACATGTTATAATGTGTTTAAAATAAGACAAATGATGTCTACGATATAATCTACATGATTTCTAGGTCAATCTAGGTCAAAGTCAACTCTAAGGCAAACCTGGTCAACTGTCTAGGTCAAACTAGGTCCAAGTCAACATGGTCAACTCTGGGTCAACCCAAGTCAACTACACAAGTCAACTAGGTCAATTGGTCACATCTAGACTCAATGTTGACTTTTGGTCAACTCCAGTCAACTACACTAGTCAAACTAGGTCAACTAGGCAACTCCTAAGTCAAACAAGTCTCACTAAGCCTAGCCAAGCCTAGTCTAGCACTCACACACAATCACAAAACTAACACAAGCTATCAACACAAGAATACATATATACATATATGTATAAAATGTATATAATTATTCATACAGGCTATTTCCTAGCATTCAAGGTAGGGTACAAGTTATATATGCATATACAATGGGTGAGTGGGGATGTCTCATTTATAGCATACAAGGTATGTAGTGTATATATATATATAAGGGGTAACATGCATTTATATATCCCAATACTACCTACTTGCATACATATGTGCACTCAATTTATGAATTAACATGCATGAATGCATAGTATAGCTATATGTATATAGAGGGTAATGAAGGGGTTAAGTCACATATTATCATGTGAAAAGTAAAGAGGGAAACACATGTGTGTGTGTCTAGATTATCACATAGGTTCTCAGATTTTAGGCACGTGTGTGTGTGAATTTGTAACAGTAAAGTGTGTGTTTGAGTGTCATTATATCACAGTGTAACAGTCCTATATGTGTGTATACGAGCTAACAGGGAGAGTGTAGTGTGTTGTCATGTGTATGTGTGTGTATGGGCTAAGGGAATGTGTGTGACAGTGAATCACAAGAGGGTGTCCTGTGTGTGACAGATGTGAGGAACCTGTGTGTGTGTATAGCTCAGATAGGAATGTGTAATAGAGTGCAATGTCATGTGTATGTGTGAGTAAATAGTAACAGTGATAGGAATTTGTGTGTGAGGCAAATCTGTGTGTGACAGGAAATAATAGTGTGTCTCAGATATCATTATCAGGATTCATTTTCAGTTATATGCAAGGAAAGGAATTCTCAGATTTTGTGGAGTAAAGTGTGTCATTTAAGCCTAGGCATGTGGGTGTGGCATGGCTCCTGTGTAAACCTAGAAGTACTGCAGCAGCGTGGTTATGGTGTGTATGGGCCAGGCTATTGTTCTCAGATTGGTGACTGTCAATGACAGTTAAATATAAGTCCCAATCTCAATTTCGAATCCATTTACCCTATCTCAACACCAAGTCATTAATCTAATCTAGCATAAAATTCCTAATCAACATTTAAGAAATACAAGTACCCATGTATAGAATTAACCATGGCAAAATTCATCAATTCAGTGTAATGGGAAGACCACTCAGTTACTCATGTGTGTGGGAGGGTGAGGGTATGACAGTGTCAAGTGTTAATGTATGAGTGTGTGTGAAGAGTGTATGCTAATGTGAGTGAGTGAAATGCTGATTTTAGATTGTGTGTAATATGTGCATGTGTGTGAGATGATTTTCAGAAATGTGTGTGAGGAATGTCACATGTGGGTATGGCTGTGATAGTGCAAAGTGAATGTCATGAAGCAAGTTTCAGTTTCCTAAAACTGACAGGTAATAACCCTTAACTATATGCAAAAACCCAAATCAATGATTTCCTTTCATTACCAAAATCAAAGTGAACTTGAACAACACCCATCAAACATGTAGGTAAGCCTATTAACCATTCCAAATCATAAAATAGGAAAGGAAATGAGATCAAAATCAGAAAAAAAATACAAACCACATGCCGTATCAGTCGAGTATCAGTGCTAAAAGGGAATTCAATTTTTCGAATTCAAATAATCACTAAAATTATGAAACAAGGGTTGGTAATTAGTGTAGCATATGTGTAGGTGTCCTGAGAGTCATTTTGTGTCATAAAATCATGACACAGGCGTGTCCAACACATTACAAACACGTGGGGTGCACCCAGCGTTGCACAGTGTCGTACACGCATGTACACGAGTGTAGGACACGACACTTCGTGTCACGTGCACACATCGACGTGGTCGCCTAGGGTAGGGCTACACGTGGGGTAGCCTGCCATGTGTCCATGACGTGTCTACAGAGGACACGGACACGTGTTCGTGCGTGCCTGTGCACGTGTTCAGTCGCCTGCGCGCGATAGCGCGCGACCAGTGCGGGCGCGATTGCGCCACGTGTACTCCACGAGATGCTCCCAAATTTTGGAAGCATGGTGACAGTCACTGCCCCTTGCTCCTCATAAAATTTTAGGTCTCGACGTGTCCTGTGTCTCGTGTTCTAGCCCCCGATAGGCAGGACACAGGCGTGTGGCTCGTGCCGCTTGTCCAAGGCCAAAAACACGACACAAACCGACACAAAACACCAAACACCCTTCACAAAAGTTAATACTCACATGAATATCTACAGATCTATGTAATTAGTTTTTCAAAAATTGAAAATAAAATTCTTTGTGACATTTCATCAAACACATGCACACATATCATGATACGTGTCCGATACGGACACCAAACGGGCACGAAATTGGCTCAAACTCCAGGGACAGCTAGGGGACTCCTAGATCTAGCCCTAAATACAAAAAAACATAAATTTAAATCAATTTGAGGAGTTTTACCTATAGGTGCAAATTACAAGGAAAAGCTTCAAATAGGGGATTCTTCCTTGCTAGCCAAATGCTCCCAAATTGTCCCAAAGCTGGGATTAAACCCCAAAATCAGAAAATAGGAGAGTATTAGGTTCTAATGCAAGAAACTAGGATTAAAAAGGAATTAAAATGGATTTATGGAGATTTTTGGAAGGGGAACAATACCTCTCTTTTCCAATGTGTTGAAATAATAAAAAAGAGGCAAGCCCTAATGAATAAGTGTTTATATAGGGTGGGGATCCCTATATGGCTGGTCACTTAGGGTTTGGTTAGGGTTAGGGCTTCTTGTTATGGGCCATGGGCCAAGTCATGATCAATAAAATCATTAGGCCATAAATCATTTCATGAAACCACAAGCCATGACTTAAATTCACTAAACCAAATCCCCTCATTCTAAAACTATTTTCTAATGACTAAAATAGGTTAACTCAAGTTAGACTAGGGTTACCATAGCTAGGGTTAGGTTCTAGGCTAGTCCACTAGGTCTCAACAAGTCAAAGTCAAACTAGAATTCACCAATTCATTAAATTAATTAAAAATTCAAATAAGCCAAAATGACCAAATTACCCTAGGCTAAAAATGATAATTAAATATCCTACTGACATGGTTAGGATCTAGGTCATGCAGTCACTAGGATTTCACTAACAGCACACCAAATCACAATTTTTAAATAGTTTAAAAATTATTAAAAATCACCAAAAATCATAACGTGAAATAAATATCAATAATAATAATTATAATTACAAAATTTCAAAATTACCCTCATCTGGAAAACTGGGTGTTACACTTTACATGATAATCTTGATAGTGACCCGTCGTGGTGCACTCTTGACAAGCAACATGACATAAAATATTCTTGATAGTGGCCCGCCGAGGCACACTCTTGACAAGTAATCTTGATAAGTAACCTAACATGATAAATCTTGATATGCTGTTGCGATGACTATCTTGACTTGCTAAGTAACTCTTGTCTTGACACCGTGGGTGTTTGTGCTTGTATAAGCTACATGTCTCGTCTTGCATCATGTCTAGGACATGGATTTCTGGTTACCACGGTCAGGGATTCATACTGAATCTGACTAGGATAATGTCTAGATTGATCAAGTAGTTCATGAAGAGATTTTCTAGCTGCAGGCAGTCCCGTTATCTGGACCCTTTAATTGGACTTGTAGCCTGCTGTCGAGTAGGACAGATTTCTAGCACACTGTCATGTGTTGCACCCCCAAGTCACCTAATCCAACTCTCTTAACTTGCAATTGGATAACCTGGATTACGTCTACAGGGCTTGTGGCTGTTGGAACATCTTAATGCATCTTTTTAGTAACTAGGCTTATGATAACCCTAGTTAGTTAAAGTATCAAGCCGTACTCATTGCTTGGCTGTGATTGATGGATGAAGTCCAGACTAGTCTTGTCTAGACAGTGCTAGTCTATGATTACTTTAGTGCATTTGCTATTTATGCTTTACCTTATCAATAATTGGTCAGAGACTATGTTCTGTTTAGGTGAAGGGTTACAACCCTGGTACTTGTTTGGTTTACGGGTTGTAACTTGGTTACTGGAGTAGTTTTTTAGTTACCATCGTTTATCCCCTGAATTCTTAACTCCAAGTTTTCTTGTCATTATTATGCCGTGTGATCTAACATACTGGTTTTAGTTCTTAAGTGAAGCCTCCCTTGTGGCACTTGCTCTTTCTGGCATATGACCCAGCTGGTTTTGTATGGCCAGATTTTAGAGTAGCACCCGAAGATCTTCCATCCTTTCAGCCAGATGGTGAACACTAGACGCAACCCTGGCAATGAGTGGGTTTATTTTGCTCTCTAACTCTTTTATAAATTATTCTTTTGAGTTGTTTAGCCGCCAAGCAAGTGTTAGCTCATGTTGAATTTACATTCCTGTCTTCCTAAGGGCTGTAATGTGATTGACAAATCCTAGGGTTGATCATGTATGACTTAAACTCTTGATAGTATTCACATTTTGTATGACTAGCTTCTTAATCATCTGAATATATAATGTTTGGGACGCCTTACTTTATATGTCTGATGATCTACCATCTTGTTACATTTACTTGCTTGCTTGAGATTGAGACACTAGGCTTGTACTTGACCATAAGAGACTAATGGCTTGTAGTTAGAACCCTCATGCATCTTGACAGCTGTGACCGTATTGCGAGGTAGGATTTGCTTCAATATACGTAGCTGGCTGTGCCTGTCCCCCGCTCTCCAGTATTCTGGTGGTGGGGCATGACAGTTATGATGTGAGATAAAGGTGGTGACCTGTACATTATATTTTTATGGGAAACGAAAATACTAATTAACTACATAATGATTATATAAAATTTATGAATTTTTTTAAAAGAATTATCAAGTTATTAATGAATTATGATGTAAATATCGAATTTAATAAACATTATGTAAAATTAAAAAAATAATGTGTCCATTCTATTTTGGATGAAAATTTTCTCAAGTAAGAAACTCAACTACCCAAGAGTCTGTTGGTGTTTTTGCCTACTTATTGGTGCTTTTGCCTTAGAGACTAGAAAGATAGTCCCACGTTACCTAAGACAAATGGATTGTATCTCTATATAAAGCTTTGCTTGTGTTGAGAGAATCACATGAGGTGTGCAGAGGCACATGGGTGCCATATGGGAGGATTTTTCTAGTTGAAAGAAGGCTAACCCAACAAAGGAGCATTAATGTTTTTTGTCATGCTCATGGGATTATTTTCCTATGGAGCTAAGCCCCGAAGGGGCTTAATGACTCGGATTCGGACTCAAGGGCGCAAAGTGGCGCTTTGTTGGCACACTTTGCACTTTACATCGGCGCATGGTGCCTTGTGGGTAGTTGATGTGTTCGTCTTCTATGTGAGTCGCATGCGCAGTGGCTGCACAGGGATACGCAAGTGCCACACAGATACATGCAGGAGCTACGCAGGAGCCGTAGGACTGCGCTGCTCTGCTGCTGTGCGCTTGCAGGGTTGCACGTCTGTGTTGCTGCACAAGCGCGTGGGCTGCTACGCTGTTGCGTGCTTGCGGGACTGTGCGTCTGTGCTGCTGTACAGCTACGTGCAGGAATGCAGGCTGACGGTCTGAGTGGGCTAAGGGGGCACATGTGCTTTCTGATGTGGCTGATTGGAAGATTTGAGCGGTTATGGAAAGATTGAGTCAATTAATCATATCCTTCTTTTATTGGATTTGAATTTAATTCATTCAAATCTTTCTATTATTCGCTCATATCTTTTCACAATCAGTTACGGCCAGGATTAGGATTAGGGTTTCAGCCCTCCTCTATAAATACTCTTCGTGCCTTCATTGAGTAATTACGCTAAAATTAAGGAACGAAGAGAGTTGTGCCGCCATTGCCATTGTAGTCTATTGGAGTTCTTCGAGTTCATGAACAGAGGTGACAGCGAGCATTCCAGAAGTCCTTTTGAACTTGTTGGTTCCTGGGAGCAGATCGCAATAGGGCGAATCTTGCTTTAAGCAATGGTGATCTATATCACCCCAGCAAAGTTGTCTTTCCCAACTCCGGTTCTCTTTTGAGACCGTGACTTCAACTCGTGTTCTTGTAGAGACCGAGTCATCAACCTCGTATCTCTCTTAGAGAACGAGTATTCATCTCTCTCTATAAGATATCAAGATTTCCATCTAACGATCTGTTTCGGGACTAACAGAGTCAACCTATTTGAGAATATTTTCTGAATGATGCCCCTGGCAGTTTTGGAGATAGTAAAAATAAGACTGCTATGAGGAAAGGAAAAAGGATGGATTTAGATGATCAAGACATTCGCGGTTACGTTCTTATTATGAGTAAGGGACGATCAAAGAGATATATGGCTCCACGTTTGGTATAGAGGAGGAGGGAAATTGGACACCATTGGAGAAAATGGCAAGCAAGGTGGTGTACCAGGGAGCGGATCTGGTGTAGGAAAAAAATAGGGTGATGGTGTTTTTGATCCATCCCCTAGGATTCAAGTAACTACCCAGGGGTCGACGCAAGGGGTGGCTAGAAGGGTGGTTCGCAAGGATAGTCATAGCACACTTCAATGTAGCGGGCAAATTGAGAAATTAGGGTCTTTGTGGTTTGTCGTCCTTCCTGGGCCGCAATGTTTAAACATTCATAAGTGCAGAAAGGGACATGAATTAAGCCATGTATGGAAGATGATGAGAATTTTATGGGTCTAATGATGGAGGATCTACAATAGTCATATGAGTATTTGGTAGAATACGCTAATGTTATATGTAATGGGTAAAAAATCGTAATATATCAGATACATGCTTTATCACAAAGGGTGTGGAGACTAAGGGAGACTAAGAAATTTCACCATAGAGAATGACTATTATTTTGCAAAATTTGGGATGAGGGAGGATATGTAGTAGGTACTACAAGGGGGCCCTTGTATACTTTATGGGAGGCACATTGTTAATAAATAATAGCATCCTGAAACAAATTTTGAGAAGGAGAGATTTGTGGTTGTCCTTGTATGGGTGTGTTTACGATGGCTTCGACCTTAATTTTGGAACTCTAATTGTATTTCAAAGATTGCGAGTTTGGTTGGCACTCATATACATATAGATTCTCCTACTACTAAGATACTTTGACTAGAGTATAATAGAGTATTCATAGAGGTCAAGGATTCAGTTACTTTGTCGCAAAAAATTGGAATTCGTCTTTCTAGTGGATATTAAATTTATTAGGTTGTTCAATATAAATGGGTTCCCTTAATTGTTAGGTTTGTCAATGCTTTGGACATGTAAATGTTTAGTGTAATGGTTCAGGTAGTGATTCAGGGGAGTGCTCGACCATGATCCAAATGGCAGAGGTCAGAGGCGATAGCCTTAATCAAGTTTGTTCAGATTGAACATGGAGGTGGATCTTAGGGGAGGACATCCAAATAGTAGAGGAAGGAGGAGAACTTGGTCATGGTCCAAATGAAGATCCCTACATAAGGGTTAGATGCGGCTAGTGTGTTTGGAAAGAAGTTGGAGGGTAAAATCTACGGCGGTGGAGAGGATGGGAGTAGTATGTTGTCTGCTCTAATTCCAGTTGAAAGGGAGCAACCTTATATGGGGCATGGAAGGTTTCCTGTATTGCTAATAGTTCTTCAATTATTATTGTATATATGGTGAATTCTAATCGTCATAAGAAGGGCAATTTTGTTTATAATCAGCCTCTTGCTCCTTTTGGTAATGCTTCCCAGTATATGAATCAAAATGGCTCGATGGAGTAGGGGGGAGGGACTAATGAAAGATAACACTATGCAGCAATTGTTCTTGCGTGGAGATGATATGCTATTTGTCACGCCAAGATTCTGCTAGGGTCGTTCGTCCTCGCTTTGATCCATACGGGATCGTTCATCCTTGTTAAGGCATGATGTCGTGTATTCCTAAGTTGTACTTACATAAGGCCAGTACCTGCATAATACAACTAGACAACACAAAGCATAACACAAGCAGAACATATAATTGTAGAAGAACAAATTTGATACTGAGATTTAAAATAGCAACACTTCTTTTTGTTGATAACTTGATAGGAATACAAGTATATTGCTTTGCGACCCAAAATATCATAGCTTGGTTTACATACTTCTCTTTGAAACTCTTTTGAAAATAGCCACAATGCCCATATATCATATCCTTTATTACATGAACCAAAAATTATAAAGACACCTTCAAAAAAAGAAACTTGCAAACTGGACTTGAAATGAAATTAGCCTCGAGGTGATCCAACAAGCTCCACTGTGCTGTACGAACTTTAGCGTCTCACCTAAAATCCCCGTCTCTTGCTATCTGAAATGATGTCCATAATGTGGGTCAGTACACAACGTGTACTGGTGAGTGGCTTTTGGCCAAACTCACATAAATATGTACTAAATAGACAGTGAAGATATCATTCATTATTATGTGGTCTTTCTACTTGTCTAGGTTCTTTCTAACGATTCATAAAAAGCAAAAATAGTAGAAAACTCTTGCATAATAATTCTTACCTATCGCCGACAGTCATCCCTGCACAAGACAAGGTTAGCACAAGTTGCATATGCGAATAACTTATGTTTCATTCTTACAGATATTGAAGTTTAAAACATAATGCATGTAGCATATCTACATTATGGTCCATGGTTCATTCCTATGATTAGTCGTTGTGACTCTTTGGTTCAGCTCGTCGCTACAGACTCAGCAGCCCCTGATCGTGAAGTCTCATTTATCTCAGGATGCCCTAATCTCTCCTGGGCCGAGTGGTTGCCAGCGCCCCAAGATTCTACCTGAGCGACGATACCTTGTGCACAAGTTGTCCAAGGCCAATGCATGCTCTAAAATTTCTATCAGATGAAACACATTTGTGTACGAGCAATGACGTGTTCATTTCATGTATTAATAGATATGCGACACGTTCATTTTGTGCATTTCTTCTTATATGCGACACATTCATTTCATGCCTTCTGTTTTATTCATCTCAAAATCTATAAGTTCGTCTATCCATGTCTACATTTTTAAAGCATACTAGCAACAGAGCATATGATCATTCATTTGAAACAGATTGAGCATCAGTACAATATCTTAGCATTTGATTCAATTCATTTATCTTTTCTTATCTTGTTGTTATGGTATAGTTGATTACAGGGACACAACAAGAGAGTGGACTAAAGATCATTTTGTTAAGGCATGGAAATAAATGTTAGTTCGGTCAAAGCAACTTACCAAAATGAATCTTATTCGAGAGAATGAGGGACTTCACGCACCATTCACGTACCGCCTATGCATCCTATATTGGCACCAATATTTGATTATCTTACTTCGGTCTATTCCTTAAGATTTTGAATGAATGCAGAATATGATGAAAGCGAACAATAAAAATCAATCATTGAAAACCAACACAAAAATGCATTCATTAAAATCAAGCAGCAAAAAAAACATCCAACGAAAGCAATTGGACTCATTTCAATAAAAACCGATCCATTAGTTGGAAAGGTTTATTGCATTCCGTCCGTAATCCAATGATACTGGCAAGGGTCTCGTTAAACATCAGTCAAAACTGATTTAGCAAACCGTGGGTATTACATAGTGGACCACGAGGAGCAGGGCACTACATAATAACCCACTGAGAAAAAGTTTTATCCTTAAAACTTAAAGAATAGCTCACCTCCATCAAGGTCCTAGTCTTGCTGGAGAATCATCAGATTAAAGACATGAGGTCTCAGCAGCTGCTCATTATACGAATTGTCTCGTATCGGTGGTGGGTCCCGCATCTGCCTATGCCCCATATCGTTGTTACTTTTTGAGGCTTATTATTTCTTTTTGGACAGTTCCTGAGAACATGGCCCTGTTGACCGCAACTAAAGCAAGTTTTATTAGTGGCACGACACCCTTCCTTAGTATGCCCACGTATGCCATAGTAACCACATTTCACACCCTTCTCATAGCGAAAATCTTCCTTAACATGCCCTCGTCGACCGCAGTAATTGCACACTATTTTATTTTTGAGTTCTTCATCGATCTTTCTCTCCCTATCATGGCATCTTTTCCCAGAATGATTGCGACTAGTCTGAGCTTTTACTAATGCATTCCTCAGGCTAAATTGTTCCATTTGCACCGCTGCCTTAAAGGCCTTGGTATATGATTCACACTCTCAGTTCAGAACATCTTTTTGGATGTCATCGTTCAGACCTAGTATGAATCATTTCATGCGAGCCCTCTCATTAGGTAACATCGAGTCGACAAATTTTGCGAGTTTGGATAATTTTGACTCATAGTCTTCAACAGACATATTCCCCTGTTTCAGTGTCATAAATTCGTCTTCCTTCTTCTGACTGACTTAGGAGGAAGATATTGTTCCAGAAAAGCATGCTTAAACATAGCCCATGTAATCTTTCCGTCTCTGGCCCTGGCATACAGTTCTGACTTCTTAGCCTTCCACCAGTCATCCACACGTAATTGCAGTTGTAGAGTGTCATAAGCCACCTTTTTGCTGATATGAACTCCGATAAAAGAGAACAGTCGTTCATGTTTCTTAATCCAATCTATCACCTTATCTGGTGAAGTCCTGCCCTCAAACTCTAGGGGCATAGCATTTAGGAAATTTGATATTTCAAATGGCTTCTTGTGAGCCTGTTGTGGCTCATCCACAGGCCTAATCTCGGGGGTTCCATTTGGGTTGTTCACTATGGTTGTATCATGATGGGCCACAAGCAAAGCTACTATCTGGGTCAAGGCATCCAGCTGCCTCTGCTGGGCCATATTATGATCCTCAGCTTGCTTTTGTTGACTTTCTATTAGGGCCAAAATCCGTTCAACCGAGTCGGTCAAGCCTGATGGTCGAGGAGGAACCTGACTACCTCCTTTTGCCATTCCTCTACAAAAGAGTAACTTCTGTCAATCTTATAAAATATTATGGACTTATTATATGGGACATAGGTTTTCGTATCTCAAAATCGGGACTATTAAAAACCATAAAAACCTTTATATACTTTTCAAAAATAATATTTGAAAGAGGCCAAGGACGTAAAGTCACGCTCTGATACCACTTTTTCATGCCCCGATCCTACTAGTGTCATTTGTTCTCGCTTTGACCCCTACAGGATCGTTCGTCCTCGCTAAGGCGTGATGTTGTACAAGCCCAAGTTGTGCTTGCACAAGGCCAGTACCTGCACAATACAACTAGATAAGATAAAACATAATGCAAGCAAAATATATAATTGCATAAAACCAAATTTGGCATAGAGATTTGAAATTGCAACACTTCTATTTATTGATAACCTTGATAAGAATACAAGTACATTTCTTTGCGACTCAAAATACCATAGCTTGGCTTACATATTTCTATTTGAAACTCTTTTGAAAATAGCCGCAATGCGCATACATCGTACCCTTATTACATGAACCAAAAATAAAGGCACCATCAAAAGAAACTTGCAAACTGGACTTTAAATGAAATTAGCTTCGAGACGATCAAACAAGCTTTATTGGGCTGTACGAGCTTTAGTGCCTTATCTAAAATTCCCCTGTCTCCTTGCCATCTAAAATGATTCCTACACTGAAGGTCAGTACGCAACATGTATTGTTGAGCGACTCTTGGCCAAACTCACATAAATCTGCACTAAGTAGACTGTGAAGCTAGCATTCATTATTATGTGGTCTTTCTACTTGTCTAGGTTCTTTTTAACAATTCATAAGAATCATAAACAGTAGAAAACACTTGTACAATAATTCTTATCCATCACCGACAGTCATCCCTACACAAGATAAGGTTAGCACAATTTGCATATATGAATAACTTATGTTTCATTCTTGCAGATATTGAAGTTCAAAAAATAATACATGTATCTACATGATGGTCCACGGGTCATTCCCATGATTAGCCGCTGTTAATCTTTGGTTCAGCTCATCGCTAAGGACTCAACACCCCCGTGATAAGAGGTCTCATTTACCTCAGGGTGTCCTAATCTCTCCTAGACCGAGTGGTTCCCAGCGTCCCAGGATTCTACCGGAGAGACGATACCTTGTGCACAAGTAGTCCGAGACTAATGCATGCTCTAGCATTTCTATCAGATGAAACACATTTGTGTATGGGCAATGATGCGTTTATTTTACGTCTTAACAGATAACGACATGTTCATTTCATGCCTTTCTTCTTATATATGAGACGTCCATTTTGTGCCTTCTCTTTTATTCATCTTAGTATGTACAAGTTTGTATGTCCATGTCTACATTTATAAAGCATACTAGCAATAGAGAAGGTGATCATTCATATGAACCAGATTGAGCATCTGTACAATATCTAGCATTTGATTCAATTTATTTATCTACTCTTATCTTGTTATGGTATTGTATCGTTGATCACAGGGACGTAACAAAAGAGTGGACTAGAGATCATTTTGTTAAGGCATGGAGATAAATGTTAGCTCGGTCAAAATAACTCACCAAAATGAATCTTATTCGACAGAAGGAGGGACTTCACACACCGTTCACGCATCGTCTATGCTTCTTATATTGGCACTAACATTTGATTAGCATACTTCGGTCTTTTTCTCCCAAGATTTGGAATGAATGCGAAATGCGATAAAACGAACAATGAAAACCAATCATCAAAAACTAACACAAAAACGTATTTATCAAAATCAAGCAGCGAAAGAAAACATCCAACGAAAGCTATTGGACTCATTTCAATATAAGTCGATCCATCAGTTAGAAAGGTTCATTGCATTCCGTTTGTGATCCAACGATACCGGAAAAGGTTTTCCCAAACACCAGTCAAGACTGATTAGCAAGCCGTAGGTATTACATAGTGGGCCACGAGGAGCGGGGTACTACACTATTCATTAGGGTGAATATGAAAATAACCAAAATGTGAAGAAAGCTGAACCCACCTCGCCTGAGGGTGAGTCCAGGTAATGTTAAGGGGATACCAACCTGTTATTAAGTTTATTGTTGCTTAGGATATACGAAGGGTCAATTTCAAAGTAAAATGAGGGAATTGTGTGATTATATGAAGTTGAAGCAATGCTCAATTATTATTTTTATTGGAGTCTAAGATCAAATCAGCCACTAAGTTTTTTAAACATGTGCCTACTCACCAGGCTTCCGCATATATCCTAGACACATGCGCTAAGGCTAGAATTTGGTTCTTTGGGACAACTATATATGGTCGGGGCAAGTTATTTGGCTTTCGAATAAACTTATGGTTTTGGAGTTTAAAAATCAGGAGGCCTTTTTTAACAGTGGTTACAGTCTTTGTTCATAATGACAAGTGAATGCGACAACATTTTATGGAATGGGATTTCTCAAATGTTGCGTACAGGGTATCAAATGCCGCGGGTTCTTGTTGGTGACTTTGATGCTATATTATCTGGGCATAAGAAGTAGGGGTTGGAGGGTACCTGATCATATTTTGTAGAATTTTAACAATGTCTTCTCAGATCATTTTATGTTATCTTTCTCGAATGGAGAACAACAAGGTAATTCATTGATGTATTTACTGTCAACTAGTTAGAGCAATTACTAACTCCAAAAGGTTCAAGTTATTCCCTAACACTATGGCATAATGTCTCCCTCTTACCACTAGTGATCGTTCTTAACCTTAGTTTGCTTTATGCCATGTTCAAGACCGCAATCCCATACTTCTATATACAACAACGCTTGGTCTATTTTAAATTGCTATCAAGATGCTTTGGAGGCTGACATTTTTTATGTTACCGATGGTAATTTGCAATTTCATAATTTGAGTAAAATAAAATCAATAAAAAAGAAGTTGAGAGACTGGAATAAAAAGACACCAAAGATTCAAATAGCTGCTAAGGAATTGGAATTACAACAACTTTAAGCACAATTGTAAACTGATCTGACTAATGTCGAGATTTTTGCCAGGGAGGTGGATCTACAAGAGGAGGTTTTGTGATGCCCTACTCCCAAAATATGATGAGTTGAACATAACTAACATCTAAGGCTATGCACCAATCAAATATACGTGTATCTATATCACGATTATCTTAGCCAATTCTAGGATATAAGTATTGCCTAACTAAAAACATTAATAAACTGAGAATAATTTACATCTAAAAACATAAATCATCAATATTTATATCTAAAAAAATAGTTTCTGATTCAAAATATAATATATATAAAAATTACTATAATGCTACACAAAATAAAACTAATTCTACCTGTGTATGCATTACTCTTCAGACTCATCCATGTTGTATAGGCATGAAATGTTTCCTTAGCCATGTTAATCTAGTGAAAAAAAATACTAGGTCATTAAAGCCATGTAAGTCCTCGATGCAATAATAGTGAAATAAATGAAGTAAAATAGTATATGACTGGAAAATAATGATCTGATACTCAGATATGATGATAATATAAATAACTATAAGGAAGTGTTATAGTGTTAACTTGGAATATGACTCTATTGTGATCATAATTCTAGTGAATCCAAAGTGTCCAAACTTTTCGTATAGCCTAATAGTCATTACACAATCACAATACAATTTTTATTTATATGATGATGCAATTTGGAGAATAATTTATGGATCCTACACTTGACTATTTTCCAAGTAATAATTCCATTTACAGGAGATCAAGTTATGCCACTAACGGTACGATGCTTAGGGTCTGGCCCCTCACGAAGTGAGGTAGGAATAACACATATCAATTAGTAGATATTCGATATTTTTTATTAACATATTTGGTGTCTCAAGTATATATATAAAGTAGATAGGTCACTTTAGGTCAATGGGATAAGCACTCACGTCCCCTTTTTACAAGGCCTTGTGAATAAGGCAACAGTAACTGATCAACCTTTTGTGTTATTTTATATTGCAAAGAGTTCATAAGGTGTGATCTATTTTGTTATCTCCCTCCCAATACTCTATTCTAATAAATAATTTATGTTTTAAAAAAAAATCTTTTCTGCCCCAAGTATATATCTCGATTCGTGTAGTGTAAGTATCACATGAATATGAGAATACTATTTTTCATAAAATTCACATTCCTTGAGATAAACAGGATAAGTATCTTTGTATGTGCAAAATATTATGTAATACAAGAATACAACTCAACATGATATTTTACCAAATGAGATAGGATATTGTATGTATCTCGATCCATATAGCAAGTTTCATGTAGTACGAGTATACAACTCAACATAATATTTAATAGACTAGAACAAATCAGATACAATTGGATTTAATATTTGTTACACTTGCGTGTCAACTTGTTTATGTCTTAAGTGTCTAAAACTTAGACGGTTCAACCCCTATATATATATATATATATATATATATATATATATATATATATATATATATATATATATATATTTAGAGTTATCGAGAGTTCGTCTCTAGTTGATATATAAATATCTAGGTTAGGATTTAGTATGATACTAAAGCATTGGGTTTCAAAATTAATTTCTCTTCCAAAAATCTTCTAATTCTTGCAGAGTCTCGTTTGTATTTCGAGCACCAAACATAATAATATAAATTGACCCCAGAGAAACTCTCCATAGAATTCTCCTGGGTGAAAGCTCATTAGTGGAACAACTCAACAATGGACTCACACAGTTATAATCAAGCAAGAAATAAATAAGTATTAAAAAGAATATAATTCTTCTTACCTTGGCTACTTAGCAATAACTATTGGTCTTGCTATACTTGTTCATTCTAACCAATAAATATGTAAGTTAGAAATATATAAAGTTTAAATGACCTAAAACTACATGTCAACAATTGAACCAATATTATGATCACATAATTAATAATATTTGCCAAGTTAATACTTTTACAAGATATTAACCATTTCATTCCTTCATGTATGCAATAAAACTCAAAATATAAATACATGCCTATGTTACAAATTCTAATACATATCAAGCACATGTAAGTTTAGAATTCAATACTAAGCCTCATAGTAAACTTTCCAACATTATGAAATAAATCTACTAACTTTATGACTTAGCATAAAAAATAAAAGTTTGATTTAAGTCGATATTGCTCGAATTCTAATATATTAAATCGCCGATAGTTCAATACACAACAGTAGTTCCTCTATGTCATGTGTATCGCTATAAATCATAAATATAAGAATCTTAAACTTGCATAATAGCCATCTAATGACACTTTCAAAATATTTTCTGAAAGTACATGGTTACTTACATAAATCAAGTATAACTTAATGTGTACTATCACTTTCGTGCCCGGATTTTGTATTTCTGTATTTTTGGTATTTATAATTCTTCTAGTAAATTGAACTTATTATGTATTTCTTATTCTCATATATTTTATTTTTCGAATTCTTGTGATTTGGGTTTTTGTTTTACTATGTGAGACTACCATGGACTTATATAATATCCATTGACATTGTATAGACCCGTGCAAAGAACAAAATTCTTGAGGTTTTTTCGAAAAGGGATTTTGGCATTTAGACTAGTATACCGCCGGTAAACTACAATATATTGTCGATATACCACCCGGTTGCCAATGGCTCATCTATTGGTTATTGTAAGCCCCCAAATTTGAGCATTATTTTTTATTTATTTTTATTAATTTGTTTAATATAGTTATTAATAGATATTTTTCTACTATTATTTTTTATCATTAAAAATACTTTCTGTAACTTTGATTTTTGGAGCACAAGAAATGCCAATCTCTAGAAACTTCCTTCACGAGTCTTGATCTAGATAAGTATATCTTCGATTTAATATATCATGTCCCACTCAAATATATTTTCTTGTATTCTATTTTTATTGCACAATTTTTGGGTCAATTTAGGCCAAAAGGTTATCTACCGTAAAACTTGTCGTACTTTCAACTTAATTTCGGGATTCGACATTGATCACCTAAATGACCCAATATATAATTTTGACTTATTTTTATCCTAATATACACTCAATTGAGTTCCCATGTGGTACTTCTTTTCAAATGGCACATAAGACTCGTTTCTAGTCATTTGGTGTTTATTCCTATTAGAAATATTTTTGGGACTTAAACCTAGTTAACCTAAGTTAGTGGGAACCACCCTAGGGTTCCAACTCATAGTATAATCCTATTTATTTTATTTAAATCAATTTAAGAGAGCCATGTGCTCAAATCACCATAACTTTGACCAAAGTCAAACATCCTACTCATATAAGGAAACCACTACTACTCCAATCCAAATTGCTTGATTGGAAGACCAAATAAACTCCAATTCAATCCAAACCAAGTCCTAAATTTCCATAACACATAGAGGATCAAAACCATATATACACATCTACTCTTGGGCCCCAACCCCTCTCCCACAAGCCAAACTCGAGCACCCATTTCTCTTAGCCGACGCCCACAAAGCCTTAGGCCGACCCCTTCAACCACCTTCCCTTCGAGTTTTTGAGCCATCCACCACCACTCCCATGACCCTCTCAACTTTCTCTACCACTCTAGCATCTCTTGGGAGCACCACGTTGCCTTCAGGAAGAGACCCAAGCCTTCGAAGACACCAAAAACTTGGTGTTTCAGTCTGAAATTCAACAGCAGGTTAGCGACTTGTAAAATAGGTTAAAAATAGTTTTTCTCATCTATTTTGCCTCAAACCAAGTTTATTCAATATCCCTACATGTGTTATTTCATGTCCAATTGCTAACTCATATTGTTCCACTCTATTTGCCCGTGGCGAAACGTGTCCAGAATTGATAAATTTTGGTGCGGAGACTTTTTCGACGATTTCGAACCCCGTTTGATCTCAAACAAAAACTTGGTAAGGTCTCTAAAATCTATATCTACCATCTAGAATTATTTTTTTGAACATTTTCAAGAATTTCATGTTGGTATGTCATCACTTTGCTTCTATTAATTTTCGAACACCGACACGCCGATTAAAATCCATCTTTTTATTCCAAACTTTCGTAGGAATTAAAAATAATATAAATCTGATAAATTTAGATAAAAAATAATATTTAATCCTAATTATTTTGATCTTTCGGAATAAATAAATTTTATATTTTTCCATGATTTTTTGCTTTCGAATTAAAATTCTATGTGGCATGTTGTGTTGATATATTAATTTTCTATTATAACTTATTGCTATATATGGTAGAATACTAGTATAGACTAGTTTAGTTTAAATATGGTAAGTATATATATGGCAAGTATCATGGTGATATTTATTTAGTTTATTTATATTTTCAAGGAGTTAGGGATCACTTGTCTATGGAGGTTGGAGACAGACCAATACTTTATTATTTTGCCGACTTTTCAGACAAGATATCTTGTTACTTTTTTTTACTGTTAAAATACTTGGATTCTTATTGTGCTAGAAGTAATGTGTTAGTAGAGTTTGTCCAAGTATGATATGGGTGCCATCTGTTGGCCATTAAAAAGAGTTTGAGAAAATTTTATATATAACAAATGAAACAAGTACAACTTGGCTCCTCAACATGATCTTTCGAGTACAAATTTGTTTTTCAGGGTAGTGGCGATGGAGGGTTCATTCTTTACTCCGTTGATGATATGACGACGATCAAGAGGCAAATTCAAGTCTTCGTCTAGACGATAATTTGGCTCTTCTGAAGTATGTTCTAACTCTCTGAATATGTAAATTAATTCGGGGGGATTGAATGAAGGAATAATCCTTCTATTTATAGATGGTGGAATGATCCATTCATGTGCTCATATGCATGCGCGCATGGAAATTTTACACATAGGTACTCTATGCATAAGACTTTAATGGGCGCAGGGGCGCTGCAGTCACCACCACTTTCTGGAGCAAGAGTATTTTGGTAATTGGTAAAATTTTGTTTATTTAATAAATTTTAATAAATGAAATATGATTTTATCATTAGTTAGTGAAACCGTAGAAACACTTTGATTAAAGGTTAGTCATGACCATAGAAACTTTTTAGAAAGATTGGACAACTTAAGTTAGAATCTAATCTAGCTAGAGTGTCAATTTGAATCTAATTAATGACTTAGAACAAAAGCCACATTGGGCCTTTCCCTTAAGGGGCCTTAAATTGACATGTTAGGAAGGCTTTTAGCCATTTTCACCAAAGCCTAATCCTAGGGGCAGCCTTGGCCGGCCACAAGGAGCCTCCCCCTTCCTAAAGCAACATTAGCCCCTTGCCTCTTCTCATTTGCAAACCCTAACCCTAAATCGGTATTTTTCCGCAATTTGCCCCCTTTCACCAAATCAACTCTAAATTCAACCAAACCAATTGCAAATCACTCTCCTTGTGTAGAGGAGGTCTATATTGGCTAGCTAGGAAGAATTTGGAGTAATTTGACCATTGGATTTGGTGGAAAGGCTTACAAGAGGATTTTTATTGAGATTCCAACTCTCAATAGGTAATGATCTCTTAACCTACTAGATTTATGTTTTCTTATTATAGATGCATTCATTTAGGGTCCCCCTAGCCCTAGAAATAGTTTGGGTTCAATTCGTGTCCATTTGATGCCCGTATAATGGGCGTATTGCTCCGTATCGAAAAGAGATTTCAAATGTTCGACGAAATGTCCCTTATAACTTTTTTCTCCAATTTTAGAACTAATTACATATTTGGGTAGCAAATTATATGTAGATTACAATGGTCTTGGACTGAGTTGATTTTGAGGTGGTTTGATGGGTGAAATCGGACACGGGGACACTCGGCCAGGAATTGACACTGTATAGTAACTGCCCTGCTGTCCCTAGCTTTTTTCTCGACGGACACTTGATCAATTCACTTCCAATTGACTCAATGGGGTAGGATAGATGTCTGACCTATGATCCTAGGCTTTGGACAATGAGCTATGACCTATTCGAACCAATGTAGACCCTACAAATCTTATTCTGTACGGTCGAGACCCCCCCATTGTCTGTGCACACTTAATTTGCTCTACTATACACTTCATTCAAACTTGCACACACTTTGACACTCACATTTAGTTGTCTACAACACACACACACCCTTCAAATTGTATTGCTATGCCACATACTCACCACTTCACTTGTTCGATGGCCTGCACTCATTCATACACTGCTGCACACTTGTAACATTCATGCACTATGCTAATGCATGACTGCAAACTAAACTGAAACCTTCATTTCAGTTCACTCCTTGACACTTGTCTGCACACATCATTTATACTGTATTTTCATATCTTAACTTGCATGTGTACTGCCCCTTCATTGCACATTACTGTACTTTATCATGATAGCCACAGCTAATTGCATCCCATTTGTGTTGCTCTTTATTCAAACTAATCCATCTACTCATGTTCAGACCCCCACTTCTGAATACATGTCCTTATGTGGCCTAAGCATCAAACATCTTATTGGATATGCCATGTTTGTCCTATCATTTATTCATTCCTGAACATGACAGTTAAATAACATTGTTTTGTTCCCTGCCATCCTAATGTGTTGCCTGTACCTTGTTCCATATAAGGACAATTTTTCCTGCATATCACAAATGGATGTCCAGGTAACCTTAGGATTCAACTTCCCTTCTTTGATCAGTCTTTTGGTTTTGTCCCATATCCTCTTGATAACAGATGTAGGCAAAGGAGAGGTGATGTTTTACATTTGAAATTCCTTAGAATGAACAATGTAATTCCATTTCCTTGTATCAATTCTCTCTTATAGAGGATATTGTATATGTTCAATCATGATTCCAGTTGGTAGCAGTACTTTGATATTAGTCCAACATGAGTTGTCCTGCATATCATACTTGATCGTTCCATATCACTTTACTTATGTTCAGATAATGAAATTGGATGTTCAGTCCATAATTAACTTTAGGATTCAACTAGAAATGTATCAAACTCTTAACATTCAATTTTCTGATCAATTTAGTGATCAGTCACCTTCTCCTTTTGTTCAAGTCTCCACATGTTGCTTCATTTTAACCTGTCCATTCTAATGTTGACACATATCTTTGGACCTGCCCCCAAATATCTTTATCATTTTTCCATGCACCTGTATGTGACCATCCATATGAATGGACCTGCCTATACATCTTTGTTTTGTTCCTTGCTAATACTGTCCTGACCCTAGCATTAGATGCCTACATTCAAATTTGATCTACCATCATATGTTCAGACCCCATGTGTTGAGAATCTTGACCCATAGCATTATTGCTTTGTCCCACTATAACTTCATTAGCAGACCCAATATCCCTCATTTCAATCCATGGTTAGTCCATACCTATCTGTTCTGGCCATTTGGTTCATTCAGGAGCATGTGTTCCAGTTAATGGAAACACATTTAGTCTCCTGCAATATCCCAATGTCCGGACCTTGCCATGTACTGACCTGAGTTCTTGGCTTAGTCCTCTACCCCATTTGTTTACAATCCAGTTTCCAAACCCTATTGGTCTGGCCTAGCATGAGTTATAGACTATACTATATCTTGGTTATGAACATGGGTATACATATATATATATATATATATATATATATATATATATATATATATATATATGTATATATATGAGTTGTTAGTGGTTGATAAGAAGTTCAGGTAGTGTATCCTATAGTTAGAATGTAGAGTTATAACATATAGTGAGGTGGAGATCTATATTTAAGTTGAGGAATTGATACCACTTCTTGCTTTAGCAAATAGCCTATAGTGGCATATAGTACCCATTGTATCTGTATGTATAATCATGTAGTGAGTAAGAGTTTTAGGCTATTGGTACCACATTTAGTCCAATACTAGGTAGTGCACTTAGCCCAAACCCTAGATGTTGACTTAGTTTGACTGAAGGTTGACCAAAGTTGACCAAGAGTTGACTTTGACCTAAATTGATGTAAAATTATGTAGATTGCATTGTACACTTCAATTATTAGATGTTAAACTCTTTATAATCTGTATTGCTCTTAATAGGACCACGTGACTCCAGTTTGGACATCTGTATACCTCATTGCCCATGGCATCAGGCGAGTACATTCTCTGATAGTTAATCTTTCATTTATTTTATTATTACTGTGATTCAGTTCTAGTAAGTTCTATTTGATTCTCTGTTACAACACGTAATGGTATTCTGGATTCACTCACTCGCAATATATGTATTTGACTCGTCTAACCTCTATTACTCGAATCTCCAATACTCGAATCACTAACTCGAATCACCCTACTTCAATCACTAACTCGAATCACCGTACTCGAATCACTAACTCGAATCACCGTACTCGAATCACTAATACTTGAATCACTAACTCGAATCACCCTAACTCGAATCACCATAATCGAATCACCCTACTTGAACCACCCTACTAGAAAGATAGCCGAGTTTACTCGCTACTCATTTTCATGACAAGAATAGTATCTCAAATATATTGGATTAGTGACTTGTACTAGAATCACATTATCTCATATTTTACAGATTGGACTCGTACCATATTTTTCTAGTTAGTTCTCTATCTTCAGTTTTATTACATGCACTCATATTTTTCTGTATTTACATTCCTTGTTTAACTATTGCTCTACTTCATTACTTGTCTCAAAATTCTATGTTTTATCAATGTAACTGCTTTATAGTCTTTGTCATTTACTTGGGATTGCAAGATGAGGTGTGCTCAATCTATCCTGACTAGATATATTTTTTAGATGTTTGCTCCAAGGATACATGCCCTACTTGCTATGGATCCGGGAAGGGATTAGCTACCTTGGGTCCCGACCTTCAGGAGTGATCGGGAGACTAGTTTAGTATACTTGTTTGGTTTCTATTTAGGACTTGAATTGTAATAAGTGAAGATTTTGACATTGTTTTGAGATATTATTATTTAGTAGTTATATAAGTTGTTGTTGTTATTGAGTTTTATATAGTTATCTAGACTTCTGTGTTATCTTATCGTGCTTAAACTATGATTAAGTATTACCATATCTTATACTTGTCCTCTATTCGGAGTTAAGATTTATGACAGGTACATTATATCATTGCGTGAGTTGTTAGTTAGCGACCTAGAACAGCGTTCTACCGTCGATTCTGCGGCGTAGGCTGGGCGCTGTTACGCACTCGTGCACCTATACCGAGTGCGGGTCGTGATACGTTTTTAGTGGTGGCCCATGTAGGTCGAGATTCGCATTAGTGTGAAGTCGTGGTAGTGCGACGATTGGTTGTACTACTGCGCGCCTGCGGTAAGAGATAAGGAATAGGCTTTAGCGTGAGAGGATACTCAATCACAGTTAGGACAACTTGAGAAGATTCCTAGGATGACCCTTGTGAATCTCGTTATAAACTATCGCGAAATTCGATTCCAACTGTTTCTGTCTACTTTCCTTGTTCGTTGTTGGATTTGATTCTTGGTGTTCATTGTTGACTTGATTTTCTACCAAGATAAATCTTATGGGCTAGGTTGCCTCATTTATGGAATCTAGAGTCTTCTATAACCATATTAGCTGGCATGACGAA
This sequence comes from Iris pallida, assembly GCA_029216955.1. Classification (NCBI taxonomy): domain Eukaryota; kingdom Viridiplantae; phylum Streptophyta; class Magnoliopsida; order Asparagales; family Iridaceae; genus Iris; species Iris pallida. The sequence goes on along the minus strand of JANAVB010026897.1, from coordinate 381,185 downwards.
CGCATAGAGTCTGATTTTGGATGTATCTCTCGGGTGTGAGAATTTAAAGTTTTTGCAGCCAAGCATACGGCAATGCAAAAATTTTAGATACCATGATTCTAAAGGTATGTACCTTAGTTGCGGACTCTATGGATTGTCACCGACGTACTTACTGGCATGAAGAGGATTCTGGTAACATGATTCTGGATAGACGGTTATGGTTATCAGATTGTAGAATAGATACCTTGTAGAGGGTGCCCTAGTATAATGTAGTAAAATATCAGTGTGGATGCTACTTGAGTATCATGAAGTAGATAGAGGGAGGTAAGCCACTTGTGGCGCAGCACCATGTCCCGCACCATCAGAGGGATATACCCCAAAAGGACAGGGCTTTTGCGCTGACGGTCGAGGAGGCCGACGCTGCGGGTGGCGTGTTAGCAGGTATGTCTTTCATGTCCTTCTTCCCCATCATGATATATAATTTCATTAGTACCTGTCAGGATATTTTTGTGTTGTGCTAAATAGTATAGTGACCCTGTTCAAGAATGAGAAATCACGACCAGTAGGACCATGATATGCATGTTATTTTCTTAACCTTGATTGTTGGGGGTTTAACCTAGAGGAGTACGACCATCTTAAAATTCGAGAACGAAATTTTTCTAGGGGGTAGATTTGTCACCACCACTTTCTGGAGCAAGGGTATTTTGGTAGTTGGTAAATTTTTTATTTATTTAATAATATTTTAATAAATGAATTATGATTTTATTATTAGTTAGTAAAACCTTAGAAACACTTTGATTAAAGGTTAGTCATGAGCATAGAAAATTGTTAGAAAGTTTAGACAACTTAAGTTAGACTCTAATCTAGCTAGAGTGTCAATTTGAATCTAATTAATGACATAGAACAAAAGCCACATTGGGCCTTTCCCTTAAGGGGCCTTAAATTGACATGTTAGGAAGGCTTTTAGCCATTTTCACCAAACCCTAATCCTAGGGGCAGCCTTGGCCTGCCACAAGGAGCCTCCTCCTTCCTATTTAAATCAACATTAGCCCCTTGCCTCTTCTTATTTGCAAACCCTAACCCTAAATTAGTGTTCTTCTCCAAATTTGCCCCCTTTCATCAAATCAACTCCAAATTCAACAAAACCAATTGCAAATCACACCTCTTGTGTAGAGGAGGTCTCTATTAGTAGGAAGGACTTGGAGCAATTTGACCATTGGATTTGGTGGAAAGGCTTTGCAAGAGGATTTTCATTGAGATTCCAACTCCCAATAGGTAATGATCTCTAAACCTATTAGATTTCTATTTTTTTTCATAGATGCATTCATTCTAGGTCCCCTAGCCCTAGGATTAGTTTGGGTTCAATTCGTGTCCATTTGATGCCAGTATCATGGGCGTATCGCTCCGTATCAGAGAGATATTTCAAGTGTTCGACGAAATACCCCTTAGAACTTTTTGTTCTCCAATTTTAGAACTAATTACATATTTAGGTAGCAAATTATATGTAGATTACAATGGTCTTAGACTAAGTTGATTTTGAGGTGGTTTGATGGGTTAAATCGGACACGGGGACACTTGGCCAGGAATTGACACTGTACAGTAACTGTCCTGCTATCCCTAGCTCTGTTCTCGATGGATACTTGATCAATTCACTTCCTATTGACTCAATATGGTAGAATAGATGTATGACCTATGATCCTAAGCTTTGGGCAATGAGCTATGGCCTATTCGAGCCAATGTCGACCCTGCAAATCTTATTCTGTGCGGTCGAGACCCTCCAATGTTTGTGCACACTTAATTTGCTCTGCTATACACTTCATTCACTCGTACACACTCTTTGACACTCATGTTTAGTTGTCTGCAAACTCACACACCCTTAACATTGTATTGCTATGCCACATACTCACCACTTCACTTGTTCGATAGCCTGCACTCATTTATACACTGCTGCACACTTGTAACATTCACTACACTATGCTAATGCATGACTACAAACTCAACTGAAACCTTCATTTCATTTGACTCCTTGACACTTGTCTACACACATCATTTATACTGTATTTTCATATCTTAACTTGCATGTGTACTGCCCCTTCATTGCACATTACTGCACTTTATAATGATAGCCACAGCTCATTGTGCATCCCTTTGTATTGCTCTCCATTCAAACTAATCCATCTACTCATGTTCAGACCCCCACTTCTGAATACATGTCCTTATATGGCCTAAGCATCAAACATCTTATTGGATATTCCATGTTTGTCCTATCATTTATTCATTCCTGAATATGACAGTTAAACAACATTGTTCTGTCCCCTGCCATCCTAATGTATTGCCTGTACCTTGTTCCATATAAGGACTATTTGTCCTGCACATTACAAATGGACGTCCAGGTAACCTTAGGATTCAGCTTCCCTTCTTTGATAAGTCTTTTGGTTTTGTCCCATATCCTCTTGATAACAGATATACGTAAAGGAGAGGTGATGTTTTACATTTGAAATTCTTTAGAATGAACAATGTAATTACATTTCCTTATATCAATCATCTCTTATAGAGGATATTGCCTATGTTCAAACATGATTCCAATTGGTAGCAGTACTTTGATATTAGTCCAACACGAGTTGTCCTGCATATCATAGTTGATCATTCCATATCACTTATGTTCAGATAATGAAATTAGATGTTCAGTCCATAATTAACTTTGGGATTCAACTAAAAATGTATCAAACTCTTAGCATTCAGTTTCTTGATCAATTTAGTGATCAGTCACCTTCTCCTTTTGTTCAAGTCTCTATGTGTTGCTTTATTTTGACCTGTCCATTCTAATGTTGACCCATTTCTTGGGACTTGCCCCCATATATCTGTATCATTTTTCTATGCACCTGTATGTGACCATCCATATGAATGGACCTGCCTATACATCTTTGTTTTGTTCCTTGCTAATACTGTCCTGACCCTAGCATCAGATGCCTATATTCAAATTTGATCTACCATCATATGTTCAGACCCCATGTGTTGAGAATCTTGACCCATAGTATTATTGCTCTATCCCACTATAACTTCATTAGCAGACCTAATATCATTCATTTCAATCCATGGTTAGTCCATACCTATCTGTTCTGGCCATTTAGTTCATTCAGGAGCATGTGTTCCAGTTAATGGAAACACATTTAGTCTCCTGTACTATCCCAATGTCCAGACCTTCCCATGTACTGACCTGAGTTCTTGGCTTAGTGTTCTGCCCCATTTGTTTACAGTCCAGTTTCCAAACCCTATTGGTCTGGCCTAGCATGAGTTATAGACTATACTATATCTTAGTTATGTACATGGGTATACTTACACACACACACACACACACACACACATATATATGTGAGTTGTTAGTGGTTGATAAGAAGTTCAGGTAGTCTATCCTATAGCTAGAATATAGTGTTATAGCATATAGTGAGGTGAAGATCTAAATTTAAGTTGAGGAATTGATACCACTTCTAGCTTTAGCAAATAGCCTATAGTGGCATATAGTACCCATTGTATCTGTATGTATAATCCTGTAGTGAGTAAGAGTTTTAGGCTGTTGATACCACTTTTAGTCCAATACTAGGTAGTCCACTTAGCCCAAACCCTAGATGTTGACTTGGTTTGACTGAAGGTTGACCAAAGTTGACCAAGAGTTGACTTTGACCTAAATTGATCTAGAATCAAGTAGATTGTATTATACACTTCAATTATTATATATTGAACTCTTTATAACCTGTATTGCTCTAAATATGACCTTGTGACTCCAGTTTGGACATTTGTATACCTCAGTTGCCCAGGGTATCAGGTGAGTACATTCTTTGATAGTTCTTTCATTTATTTGATGATTACTGTGATTCAGTTCTATTTGATTCTCTGTCACAACACGTAATGGTATTTTGGATTCACTCACTCGTAATACATGTATTTGACTCGTCTAACCCCTATTACTCGAATCACCAATACTCGAATCACCCTACATGAATTACTAACTCGAATCATTGTACTCGAATTACCAATACTCGAATCACTAACTCGAATCACTAACTCGAATCATCATACTCGAATCACCAATACTTGAATCACTAACTCGAATCACCATACTTGAATCACCATACTCGAACCACCCTACTAGAAAGATAGTCGAGTTTACTCGCTACTCGTTTTTATGACAGAAATAGTATCTCAAACATACTGGATTAGTGACTTGTACTAAAATCACATTATCCCATGTTTTACAAATTGGACTTGTACCATATTGTTCTAGTTAGTTGTCTCTATCTTCAATTTTATTACATGCTCTCAGTGAAACTCTCAGTAGTTTTATTGTGTCTTTGTTTAATTTTGATAAGGGCAGACATAGTTATATCGTTGACCCCTTCATAGAATCGTTCCAACAATATTTACTTGAAACCAGCAAAAAAAGTTTTACAGCCATCAGGCAAGCTACGGTACCAGTCGTATGCTGCACCAGCTAAACAAACGACGAACACCCTGATAAGAAGAGCATCATTTGGCTGTAATTGATCAGTCATCACTTCAAAGTGATTGATGTACTAACTTGGAGAAGTGCTGCCATCAAACAGCATAATGGTGGAAAGTTTATATTTATGAGGAAATTGAACCTCTTTCCATTCCGTATGATAAGGTTGTTTTATCCCGAGTCTCTGTAGACCATCTTTCAGCTTAAAGGCCTCGAACTGGATACGTAAGAGTTTTACAGCCTCATTAGCATCCCCTGACATCTGTGAATTGGTGGAATGATTTAAATTGTTAGAAGGAGGAACAGCATGATAATTACTACCCCCAGTACCAGACTGACTGGGAGCGGCTTGAATTGGTACAGAAGCAACCTGGGGAGGCGGTACCCCCAGACTGACATTAACAGGTACAGAAGATGCTATGAGCTCGGGATTTGTAGCAAGATTTATAACTGGTGGCACGGCATATTGAGCCAGGATTATAGTGTGCATACTTGCGACCATTTCAGCCATGGTCTTCAATTTGTCTTCCAGTGCAACAATTTGTTGCTCTTGACTGGCTGAACTAGAAGCATCTTGGTCTTCTGTAATGGCATATGCTGTCACCTCTCTTGCCACCATTGACGAGATAGTTTGTTCAGAACTTTCACTATCTGCGTCAAAGTCAGACAAAGAATCCTCTCCTAGATGAGTAATGGAAAGATCTTCCTGATTGAAGACCTCCTGATCCAAGTTTCGATCTTTCGATCTGGTATGTTGAAAGACCCATTCACTAGATTTACGGAGTTGACCCAAGTATTGCTGTCTCGGATTACTAGACGTGCCCCTCTTTGAAGTTTTTCTACCCCCAGTGTCTCGGGAAGTCATATTGACAGAAGCATATAACAGCTCATCTTCATCTCCCATCATAGGTTCAGTAGTTGAAGCATAGTTCAGACGATCGAAGACAGATCGCTTAGCTGATTGGCAACAACACTTGACGACCACTTCATAAAGGCAGTAGCGTTCTGATGAATGATTTAAAGGTGAGTGAGATGTCTTCGTGATTTCCCATTTTTGTGTAAGACATTCTCGGAGATCAATCACCACCACGGGACGAGAAGAAGTCGGAGGAATATATTCCTTAATGATATTAGAAACATGCCTCCGGTTTTTAAGATGTTTAGTTCCGTGGGTGTACAGATAGGTACTTAACTCATTAGCATAAGTGATTGGGTCTTTCTTTTCAAAACTGTGTTTCTGTGCAAGTTGGCCTTTTGCGTAGGATACTTACGTTTCACCGAGGTTGATATTGATTGACATCTATTGGGATAGGCACCCAAATCAGAGAATTATGCTCCTGGTGTATCTGTTTGAGATACCAACAGTTTTCCTTGCTTGGATCTTGAAATATGCAAGGTTGGAAGATCTTGAGTAGTTAGTTGCCATAGGGGTAGGCAGAATGCCTCTTTGATCAGTATTCTTTCCCTTGGCATAGATTTGAAGACCTCTGTTAAGAACAGAAGAATCTTTATTCAGAGGAATACAATCTGAGATATTTTCCTCTGAGTCATAGACTGAGGAAGATTGAGAAAAGACCAAAGGGTGCTTTCCTTTTCTTTATTTCGTGAAGGGTTAGCTATAGAGCATTTCCCTCTATTTTGTTGTGGAACCATCTTAGGCACAGGTTGCGCCAGTTGAAGAATTATCAAAGGACCCTTCCCTTTGTTCTGTCTAGTACTAGCACTAGAACATTGCTTCTCCAAGTTCAGAACTGGAGAAGAAGAAGGAATAGCCAAAAGACTAGTTCCTTTGGGTTGTGCCAAAGGAGCATGGTGTACAAACTGCACCTGGGCAGCAGGATGCATAGGTTGCGACATAGTAGAATGGGATACTGGTTACACCTTAGCAGCAGGTTGCACATTGGCAGCAAGATGAGTTGACTGTACCTTAGAAGTAGAACGAGTGGACTATGCCTTGTCAGAAAAGGGAATAGGTTGTGCACGGGCAACAAAGGGAGAGGGAATAACTGTGCCTTGGCAGCAGAACGGGTGGACTGTCTGGGCAGCAGAATGAATAGACTACGCCTTGGCAGTAGAGGGAGTAGACTGCACCTTGGCAGAAAAGAGAGTAGGTTGTGCACGGACAACTAAAGCAGGCTGCGCCTGAGCCACAGATACAGATTGTGCCTGGGCGATAGGGGCAGGTTGCGCCTGGGTAACAGCAACTATGGAAGACTTAGAAGTCCACACAGTTTTGTTCTTGGTAATAGCTACAGTGTGCTTGTTGCTATTGGTGTTGATCATATCCTCGTAGGCTGTCTGGTTGACTTGAACAACCAGAGTCTTCTGCGTCTTGCCGATTGACGCAATATCACATTGAGTTGTCACCTTCTCATCGGAGGAGAAAGTCGTCCCCAGCAGAGTCGTCATTTTGTTTACAAAATTTTTTTTTATAACAAACTTTAAAAGAATCGTACAAAGTGCAATAAATTCTGGGAAAGTACAACTTTAGGAATCTAATCAGAAGTCGATCACTTTATCCCTTAGACGATGTGAACTTGAAGACTAGAGCCTCTAGAGAATGCAGCAGCAACTTTGCAAGAATTCTTGATCTCTGTGATGCCTTGATAATGATTGGAAATACTATTTATAGAGTTCTGGAAATAACTGTTTTAGCAGTTATTCTGATTTGTGCGAGGTTGAACTACGCCACTTTGGGTTGCGCTAACTTCCATTCAGTTACACAAATGTGTACTAACTATATTTAGACGCATGGCATCATATGATTGAGATATGTATGGTCGTGTACAGAGTAGTGGACACGTTTTGTGAGATTAGTGGCATGTGCGCCACGTCATTCTGCTTTAGAACGTAAGTTGTCTCAACTTTATCAGGTTGCACGAGCTTCAGTCAACGAGTCAAACTGTGCTTGACTAGGTTGCGCCTAGGCGCAACTCAGTGCATAGGCACGTGACAACATTTGAATGTGTGAGAAGAATTTGTTCAGATTGCGCCTAGGCGCAACTTGCAGAGTGCGCAGAACAGTTGTCATCAAATCGTCTCAAGCGCCACGCTTTGCGGGATTCGAAGAGATTTTCTTCGTTTATCGTGCTGTCAGTTGTCAGTGCTGTCAGACAATGATGGCAATTATTGTCAGGCGCCACATAGGCTTTGGCGCAATATGATTGGGAGAAGTCTGATAGCAACCTGATCTGTGGCGCAGTTTGATCTCTGAGCTTCATAATAGTGGCGTAGCTTAATTTCTGGAGCGCAACTTGATTGCTGCGTAGTAAAAACATGGCGTAACTTGATTTTTAGGCTCTACAGATCTATCATAATAAAATATTTGTTTTTAACAGAACTAATACCATAACCTTTATCAGCTAAGTGACTAATGCTTAGCAGGTTATGCTTTAATTCTGTCACTAAACAAACATTTTAAATAATATGAAAAGGAAATTTAAACAATAATAATATTACCAATGATGTGGCCTTTGAGATTACTTTCCAAGGAGACGTATCCTTCTTTCTTCATCGACTGTGGTGCAAAAAGAGTATCATTATCTGTCATGTTTCGTGAACACCTGCTGTCGAGAATCCACTTAGTCCTCGAATGAGAAGTTTGGCCCACCTATAACACAAGTTGAAGATGTGACCTTTGGTACCCACTTATCAAGGGTCCTGAAATATTATCCTTGAGAAACCATTTTAATAACTTCATATCAACTTGCTTTCTAACATAACACTGACTAAAAATGTATCCTTTCAAACCACAATAGCAACCTGTAGCATGAATATTGGTATATGAAGTAGAAGAGTAAGTGCAAGATATTGTATGAGTGTTCTTCTGTGGTTGTCTATAAAAGAAAGCATGATTATGTGACGTTCTAGACTTTTAGCTCCTTTTTGATAGAATCTCGTGGGAGTGACTTTTTGTTGAGTCACGTATCAAGTGCTAGATTGAGTCACAGGTTGAATAACCTGTTTTTCCAATCTAATTTCTAACCTCTTTTTTATGGCATAAATATCATTATACATGGCAATAAGAGCATCAGTTCTAAAAGAGGCAAATGAAAACTTTTCCTTTTCTGATCGAAGTTATTCCTTAAGTTTAGAATTTTCTTGTGTATTACTTTAAATGCATTCAAGGACTTCATGCAAGCTAAGCTTAAGTGCAGAAACATCAGTTGAGTCACTAGAAGAAGATGTGTTTCTAACTTCATTTAATAGCAAATAAAGCTTTTCAAGCTTTTGTACTTCGGTTTCTTTCCTAGCTTGCTTGTACTTGCTTCTAAGCTTTTTATTATCTTCGAACAAAGCATTAAAGTCATTGAACAATTCACCATATAAAACAAAAAGGGTTAATTTTCTTGTACCTCATTGGTTAATGCCATTATGCATACATTTGCAGAATATTGAGCACTTTCTTCTTCGGAGTCGCTAGGTTCACTTTTGCAATAGATGCTTGTGTGTGCAACTTTTCGGGACAAAAATCGTCTTTTATTGGTTCGTTCAAAGCGATTCCCCTTTTGCTATGGGGCGATCCTTCTTTATATGACATGTTCATTTGTAGTTGTAGCACACAGGTTCCTCTTCATGATCTTTCTTCTTAAGGTTTGATTTCTCAAACTTTAGGAATCTCTTAAAGTTCCTAGAAATTTGGCCACTTTCTCATCGTTAGTTCATCGTCTTCAGGTACATCTTCAGAAGCTCTTTTGTGATGTACCTTGAATACGATAGCCTTCTCTTTGGGAGTTGATTCTTCAAACCCTTTGAGATCAAGTTCATGAGTAATCAACTTGTCCATAAGCGTCTGGAGATCCACGATAGTGAGACCATTCCCTTCAATGATTGTTGTAGCTTTGAGGTTCCAGTTCTTTGTGAGTTCCTTAAAGACTTTTTGAATCTTTTCATTATTTTAATATTACTTGCCAAGAGATAGAAGAAGATTAATATAACCTAATAAACATTTGAGGATAGTCTCATTAGGCTTTATTTTGCAGGCCTCATATTCTTGCGATAATCTACTGATCTTTGATTCATTCACTTGTGAAGTACCTTATGTAACCCTATGTTCCTGAATTTTCTATGTTATTTTTCCCAATTCCTAATTTTATTCAGTAATTATTATTTTGGTGATTAACAAAAAAAAAGAATGGCAGGTTCTGATGACAATTTAGTAATTTATGAAGGTAGAGTGGCAATATGGTAAATATTAGAAAAATGATAGTTTGGTAACTATTAGTGAAGAGAGAATGACATGTTTGGTAATTATTAGTGATGGCTGTATTAATTTAGTAATTATGTGTGAAGGGGTTGGCATGATTAGTAAATAACTAATCATAGTTGCTTAATTAGTTAGGTAAATCATGTGATTAGATAAGGATGGAATATTTTATTGAATCTAGCATATTCTTTGGAATATTCTTAGGAATATTCTTGGATTATTCTTTTCTAGATTGTTCCTTTGGGATGCTATAAATAGCCACTAATCCCAATGTTAATAATCCTAAAATATTGATTAGCCAAATCCTAACCCTAAATTATGTGTCCATAATACCCATCTCCTAGCCGTGCCGGCGTGTCCATCTCATTTTATTAGGTTCTAGCTATTACTATTACCACCAATTTGTGTCCGACACGACACAATCTAATACACCATTCTTCTTCGTGTCCCGGGTCCAACCCGAAAGACACGGAACCCCATACATGTCACGACCCATACCCGGTGAAAGGGTACGAGACCGTGGATATGTCTAGCCTACGTTGCAGTATCAACGATAGAATGCAGTCTAGGTTGCACAAGCTATCTGTAACACAATAGGTATATACATTATAGATCTTAAGAATTTTTCATTGGGAATACATCTCCCAATAGGTATATTCATTCTAAACTCTCCTCTTCCTATTTGAGAAATTTCTCCTTTGCATTTGACTCAAATTGGGGGAAAATACGAGAATAGTAATTTTAGGGTTTGTGAATAGGTAACTTAGGTCATGCTTGTGATTTAGAACATATAGGTGTGCCTTAGGTCAAGTTTGGATCCATTTGTAGTGTGTATTATAGATATATTACCACGTATTCGATACGCACGCCAAGTGTTTGACAAAATGATTGAAAGAGCATTAATGCTCTAAATTTCAGTTTTGAACATGGTTTTAGGTTTAAATTGCTATGAGTTATCATTTGTATGATTATATAGGGATTTAAATTAGTTTTGATGTGTTGTATATAGATGAGGGATTACCTCGGTTCAATTCTCTGTTTTTAGATTCATTCACAGTTTTAGTGTTCAGTCCCCTACTCGACTGATTACATCGGTCTTGTGATGTTGTTCAGTCAATATGAACTAATATGTTCAGTCCCTTTTGCCTTTTTGTTCAGTCAATGGACTGAGATAAGGGCTCGAGTTTAGTGGTATATTTAGACACTGTCCTATACTCTTGTTTCAATCCATAAGTCATTATATATTTCAGTCCTATTATTGCTTAGCCCTCTAATGCATCAGTACTTGCCTTTTAGTTTAGTTTTTTAGGATGCAATTATTTCAGTAACGTTTACATTTGACTGGTGCAGTCCAGTTTCTTTAACATATTCAGTCCCCATTTACAGATTGGTTCAGTCTTGTATCAGTCTTGATGTATATGTTTTCAGTCAACATACTTTAGTATCAGTTCCTATTTGATGCATGTATCAGTCAGGATACTGATATGGTATCAGTTTATGATCTTTTGTTCAGCCATTTGTATAATTCAGACCTTGTTAACATTATACATTAGTCCCTATCTCTAATATCTTGTTCAGTCCATGATATATTTCAGTTCAGTCCATTAGTTACTTGTTCAGTCCCCAGGTAACATATTTGTATCAGTCATGCTTCATTCCTATTTGCATTTTAGAATCAGTTAATTAGTTAAGGGGGGAGGCTCGAGTATGGGACTATGTTGGTATCAGTTTTGATCAGTCTCATTCATATACACTATTTAGTCCCATACTGAATAGTTATATCGGTCCCCATTACATATGGTTCAGTCTTTGTTTAAAAGTCCAGTCTCCCTTTTATCCTAATATATCATTTCCTATTTTTAGCTTTAGTTCAATCCCCATTACTAAGTAGTAGTTTATGACTTTTACTTTCAGTCTTATAGTTCAGCCCTATATTTGATATCTATGTTCTGTTACATATTAATTTTAGTCCTAATTTATTTGTTTAGCCTATTTGTTTCAATCCTCATCCTTGAGTTGTAGTCTATACTTACCTATTGTATTCAGTCCATACTTCATCATATTGCTCAGCCCTTCCTACTTTGCATTGAATCATGTTATAGTTAGAGGGATAGGGTCTCAACTCCATGGTCCTTCCTTGTATCAGTTAATGAGATAGACGGGGGGCCTCGGGTTTGGAGGTATGTTTAGTTCAGTCCCCTACTGTTTTACCTGCAGCCATTTCATTTTAATGTTCAGATATTTCATCATTGGTTTAGTCCCATGATTGAGGTACATTGCATTCTACCACTTCATCATAATTGCCTATTGGATATATGTATCAATCATGATACTAATGGTTGTATCAGTTAATGGGGCGGGGGGATTACCTTATATGAGTTCAGTCCCTACTTTTTATAGCAGTCCATACAGATATCCGTATCAGCCAGAAAGTATGGGTTCAGTCAATAAACTAACTGATTATGGGGAAATTTAGTTTTAGTTCATTCCCATTTTACCTATTTGCACAGTCCCTGTTTTTATATGTTCAGTCTTGTTATATAGGTGTTTAGTCTTTGTCTTTCACTTCTAATTATCTTAGTCTATTTGAATAGGAGTTAATTGAAGTTTAGTTTTTAGGAACATCTGGTATCAGTCCTGATACCATTTTGGTATCAAGTAAAGAACTGAGTTGTTGGAGGGAAATTAGACATTTGTTCAGTCCATTAGCCAATTGTCCTGCCCTTCCTACCTTGGTATCAGTCTATGTTTCAGTCCCATTTAATTGTTCACACTTTATTTTGATTTCAGTCCCATAGTATGCAGTCCTATTTGATGCTAGTGTATCAGTCAAGGCCTTAGATTTTGTTAGAAGCCTAATTCAAATCTATACATCTTTCCTACATGTATATTCTAGGGTGTTAGTTATACGAGTTATATATATATATATATATATATATAGGGTTTAGCAGCTTGAAATAGTTTTGGATATGTATCATATAGATACATTATAGGGCATGTGAGAGAATATGAAATAGGTGGCAGTATCTATGTTAGAGTATATGTTGATACCATAGTGCCCTAGTTAACTAAAATGGACTAATTAAACCAAGTTTGTTCCAGGGTTGACCATTTGACTAGAATTAACCTAGTTTGTTACCTGGATAGATACTAAATGGATCTTATCGGGAGATATTACCCTTTTCGGGTACATCAAGTATTCCATGTTCATGCACTTCATCATGTATATCGTGTACTCCTTGTATTCGTATTATTCATGTACTCTCATATATTCGCATGTGCTCATATGTGCTTCATGTACAAACTAACAATCATGTACATAACATATCAAGATCAGATCTATGTGTGTTGATTGGGGCAAAGGAGTAGAATGAAGTTATGTGGTTACATCCTCTAGTGTAGATAAGGTGTATGTCGATTATACCCTCACGTATAATCGAGTTACCATAGAACAATTATATACAACCTAAACCAATCACATAACTATCTTGTGATCTAAATCATTGGTGTTTATTTCTAATTAACATTTTCTCTATCTTATTCATGTACTTAGTTACCTTACATGCTCTTCATATTATTATTTTGTATTTTTTCTATCAGATCATGTACTTTATTCTATTATAGTTATATATTTCCTACCATGCAATCGAACTACTTTCAGAGTTTAATTACTTCGCTCCAATCCTGACTGGATATATTTTTCAGGGGGTTTGGAAGATTTTTGCATGACCTATTATAAAGCAGGCATGGATGAAGATTGTGACCTGGATCATCAGGAGGATCCAGCTAGACTAAAGGAGACACCAGTAGTGCCTAGATTAGACTATTATGACATTTGTCTGGATTTTGTCTCCAGTTAGTTTTCTGAGATGTTATGTTATTTCGTAAACTCTTGAGATGTGTTAATAACACTTAGACTTATTTCCATTTGGCTTGTATTGCACTTTGTCATCTATCTATTTTCATATCGTGCTGTTATTCCTCTTTAGTTATTTGTGATTGAGTTATATCTTTCTGTGATTGTCCTCCGTATGGAGAGTATTATTCACAGTTACATTATATTGTGTTTAGTTGTTGTTGAGACATAGAACAGCGTTCTACCGTCGATACACAACGTAGGCTAGAAGTACCCACAGTCTCGTGCCCTTTCATCGGGTGCGGGTTGTGACAGATTTTTAGTGGTGGCCCATGCTGGTCACGCTTCGCAATTAGAGCGATGTCATAGTAGTGTAACGACTTCATTGTACTACTGCGAGCCTGCGATAAGATATAGGAAATAGGATATTAAAATGAGAGGTTACTCAGTCACAATTAGTACTTTTTTAGAGATTCTTGGGACGACCCTTGAGAATCTTATTTTGAACTGCAATTCAAAATCCTTTTCTGTTATTTTAGTTCACCCTCGCTTGTCGTTATTGATGATTCGGTAATTGATTTTGATTTTCATATCGAGATGAATTTTATGGACTGAATTACGGTATCTTCTGATGATATATGTTGATGAGGACAACAAAAAAGGTAAAACATCTGCTTTGGATATGGAGCCAAGAGTTTATCGCAACCATGTTAGCCGACGTGACAGAAACGTAGGAACCGAACTTCAGACGTGGCAGAAACATAGGAACCGAACTTCAGATGTATATATCTTAGTTATGAAATTTATAATTTCTCGTAGCTATACTAGTCGGCACAGCGAAGATTCTAGACTACATGATTATATAGGTGCATACCCTAGTTGTGGAATCTATCGTTTATCACAGATATGCTTACTGGTGTGGCGAGGATTCTGAGTATCATGATTTTGGGACAGATGTGTATGTATCAGATTATATTCTAAAAAGGGTTCTTAATATATCACCCTTATCATTTCACTTCTGTTATTATAGGATTTTGTTCCTTCATCAACTAGCTCAGGAATGGAGATACCTTCAGTTCCTTTAATCCAGTATCTTGTAGAACTCTATTTTATTATAGTTCCTTCATAGTGTGATGGATTGGTGACTTGCAAATAGGTTTGTGTCCTTGAGTATCAGTATTGATTGTTAGGAGTATAGCTTGTGAATTTGAGGGTGGTTTCTGGTTGGGTATGTGAGCATTAGGTATCAGCATATAAGCCTTAGACGACCAATAGCATAGTAGGGTATGTGAGCATTAGGTATCAGCATATAAGCCTTAGACGACAAATAGTATAGTAACCTAGCAACCCTATTTATGATAGGGATTGGTGTATTACCCTGAGTAGGATGTGCCAGTAAGTAAGTGTGTTTATGTCCTCGAGATGATAGTTTAGCATTGGTAATAGAAGCAGTAACCCATTGTAGATAGTCCTTCTGTTTATTATGATAATTATTAGTTTTTATTATTATATTGATTGATAATCTGTCTTATAACACTTTGATGATTTCTCGTTTCTATCTATCTTTCCAGTATGGCACCCATGACCAAAGCCCATCTTTTGAGAGCAGCTACAGTTCCGGACATGACTAAGAGCGTACTTCCACCTACTATTGCTCAAGAGGTAGTGACCCCTTCCCCTGACCGGGGTAGTTGCACCTTATGCCGTTGAGGAGGTGGTAGCAGCCTTACCAGAGTCTTCATCCACCTTCTGCCATTCAGGAGATGGCTGCAGTTTCGTCTGAGACCGAGAGTCTTCATCCGCCTCCTCCTCTGCCTCTGGAGTGGTACCCCATACCATATTCTCGGGAGGGTTGCCCTCTGATGGTACTCAGATATTTGGACTCCTCCGGGACGTGTTGGAGACACAGAGAGTTCAGACCAAGATCTTGAGGGAGCAAAGCTAGATGATCCAGCAGCTGTGGGACCAGTGCATTCTCGAGGAGAGCCTAGTCCTAAGAGAGTGAGGAACAGTATCCACCCTGGGCCTCAGGAGTGCCCAAACCTCCACCCTATGCCATCCTTTCCAGTTTGGATTCCTGTTCAGCAGAGGCCAGTTGAGCGGGTGCCTACATGTGCCTACTGTAAGAAGCTTGGGCATGTATAGACCGACTGTAGGAAGAGTGTAAACCACCCCCCCCCCAATTTTTATTTTTATATATAACCTTCTTATATACATTTTTATTTTATTTTCTATATAGTGAGCAGTTAGTAAAATAAATATATGTTATTTCCTTCTATAGCTAATATAAAGTTATCTAGGTATAATGCTTGTATAATTACACTATAACACACTTGATGAGTATATTGGGAGTGTTAGTTTTTATACAAAAATTTTAGGTGTGCTTTTTTTTTTTTTGCTTTTATATATATACAGTAGAAACTCTATAAATTAATACTCGATTATTTAATAAACTCTCTAAGATAATATTTTTGGCCGGTCCCGACTCGGGGATAGGGTGCTAAATTAATAATTCGCTAAAATTATAAGATAATACATTTTTGATAATTTCTTCAGACCCCATATAAAATATAAATTAATAATTCCTTATATATAGCATATTACATGAATGATTTATGAAGGTTTCTTGAAAAATGACTCAAGAATTGAAGGTTTCTTGAAAATATTTTAATGTCCATAAAGTGATACACTGAACACAAGAAGCATAATAAGGTGGGAGATTGAAGGTTTCTTTCAAATTGGGCCCTTTATTTGATATACACATGCATTGTATACAATAATTAAGTGGAAGCTTGAAAGGTGTTTGTAAACTACGTAAGTATTTTACTATAAATTAATAAAATATTAATTAATATATAAATTAATAATTATTAATTTATCGATTAATTAATAACTCTTTTAATTAATAAATTTTGGTGGTCCCAAGTGTATTATTTTATAGAGTTTCTACTGTATATATATATATATATATATATATATATATATATATATATATATATATATATATATATATATATATACATACATATATATATATATATATATATATATATATATATATATATATATATATTTTTTATATATATATATATACACACAAGTATATATATATATATATATATATATTTATATATATATATATATATAATATATATATATATATATATATATATATATATATATATATATATATTTTATATATATATATAAAAATATTATATATATATATATATATATATATATATATATATATATATATATATATATATATATATATATATAAAAATATATATATATATATATATATATATATATATATATATATATATATATATATATATATATATATATATATATACCATAGAGTACACCACAATATAGTGGTAATGTTAGATATACTATTTTATATTTTCTAGGAATTTTGGGCATTTTTACCTACGTTATTCACTTAGAAACCTTTATATATATATATATATATATATATATATATATATATATATATATATATATATATATATATATATATATATATATATATATATATATTTATATATATATATATATATATATAATATATATATATATATATATATATATATATATCAAAAAAAAAATATATATATATATATATCAAAAAAAAATATATATATATATATATATATATGAAAAAAAAAGCAAGACATCAACTCAGCGTGAACAGTGCAAGCACTGTTCACTTCCTTTCCCCCCCTCCCCCCCGAGCCAAGCTTAGCCAAGAAGAATGGATGGAGTTTGAAATTTTTTTAATTTCAAAACCTTATCGAATCTTCACAAAATCTCTCTGTTTGAAATCCTATATATTCTCTATCCAATACTCTTCCAGATAGGATTAAACCTAACCCAAATACTTGTTTAAATTCTTGGTAATTTAAATCGGATTAGGACCTATAAAATATATATATTCGATGCTATTCCATCATCAAGGAACTTAATACCTACCCAAAGCTCGTAGACAAGTTACCCTACTGCTCACGAACTCCCCGCGACCTCGTCGAAGACCCCGTGACCCCGACACGCCGCCCCTGGCCACCGAAAATCATCGCCCGCAGAGAAAAACCCGAGCACCGCACATCCACTACAGGGCACACCCGACCACAGGTACTCCACTTCTTCGATATTTTTCTCCTTCATCGCTCGATCGAATTTCGATATACAAATTTCTACGCGTAGAAGGATCGACCCTCGACAAAGCCTTTCAAATAGTTTGACTGAATTCGTCATGGATTGATCATGAAAAACCTTGGAAAATCAAGAAAACTTACCGAAACAGAGAAAGAAAAATGACATAAATTCGTTTCTGGACCCTATTTTGGAAGGCCAATCATGGCCGACCTGCTGACCATCTTTGAAATCCAACTTAAAACAGTCGAAGACAATATAAACGAGATGGAAACACACATGTTAGATCTACTTTTTGTTTATTGTGCATGAAGTTATTCAATTACAAAGATCGAAGAAAAACTATTTTAAAAACTAAAAATTTCAGAAACTTTTCCCGATACGGCGTGCGCCCCGACAAACAGGGCGACATGGTCGCACACTATACGCATCAAAAGGCGCGTATGTATGTTGTCGACGCGTGGGAACTAATGGAACTCGATTTTGTTGCGTGTGCGCGATGAAATCAGTACGTATGCGTCAAGATACTCCCGTATCGATCTTTTGCAAACTTGGTCATAACTTCGTGTACGTTCGTCGTATCGAGACAAAACTTGCGCCAGCAAGACCGTATCAAAATTTTGGTCCTGTGTGCCAAGTTTGGTCCAATTACGAGAAGGTCGACCGGAACGCATATTTGGCGGGCCCGTGACCCGTTCCAACAGGCAAAATTGTACACGGCCCATCGGAATCCAACTTTGGACATACGGTTGGATTCGTCTCCTCAAATCGGACCCGTAGACATACAGTTTGACAACTTTAGAGACCATAGATACTACCATATATTTCGGTGCAAAATGGGTCCAAATGGCGGACATCGTTTTGATCCAAAATTATGATTTTGCCCCTATTCCAGAATTAGACTTTTGGACAGGCGTTTTCTAGATATATCTTTTACATTGGAAATGTTCTTGATGTTTGTTTCAGCATTCGGAGCCATTCGTGGAGTTTGATATTTCATTGCTGACATACTTGGTCGTTGGATTGCCATTCCCGCATCGCCAGGCAAGATACCTTGCCACCCTACTCTGTGATTTACTTATTCTTATTTTCAGTTATTTATGTTCAGCATTACTTATTTATTGTTAGTATTATATCATTGTGCGTCCAAGTCACACTTTGGTACAAATGACTATATCGGTCGTTTTACTTGTTTTGTTTTATTCTCTTACATTGACTTAGCCTGGTGACCACCCATTGATGATGAGGTATTGGTATATCTCATACGGCCTTCACACATGCTTTATTATATGTGGTGAGTCACATGTAAGACACGTACTCGCGTAGTCGGCTGGCCACCGATATGTCTGAGGTGTTCGACGGATATGAGTAACTGCCAATAGAATTGCATGCTAGTGGACTTGGTGATTACTAGAGGTTCATATTAGTCATAGAGATGACGATACTAGGCATTGGGTGGGGAGAACAATAGCTAACGTATGGGCTTCTATTACACTTTCTCTTGTAATCCGGAAGCTCCGCTGGAGATACGGGTATGATTATCCACTCAGGTTGGCCACTGACGTTCTTGAACGTTATGTGCTTGGTCACTGGTGCCCGAAAGGTGACTCGACCAAATCCTATTACCAACCAGGTCTCATGCATCGAAGGATTGTATCTCAACTGCATATTCACAGTAGAATAGTTAGAAACCCTTTGCATGCTTTTCCTTTTTACTCTCTATTATATATCACAGTTTATATGGCATGGTATTTTCTAGTATCTTGTTACGTCCCTCTGAGGACTTGGTTATCCCTCCAGGATTAGACGAATTCCCACGGGAGTACAGAATGGCACTAGATCCATCCTACATTGATGGCGAGGCATCTCCTACTGATTTCTAGCTTATTAATTCTTTGAGACATTTTAGTGGACATTTTTATATTTCTTTTCTTTCTATTTTGTGGAGGTTGGACTCCGATCACTGAGACTGTTTATCATAGCTGTTTGGAGTGGGTATGTCCACCCGGCTATCTCTTTGCCACACTCATTTATTATTTGGACTCTATTATCTTCTGTGTTGAGCTTTGATGAGATTAGATGATTATTTTATGGCCTATGATTATTTATATTTACAGCTTATGTACGTATACGAGGATTCCATATATTAGAGTATTCTTTGTATATGTGCAGCTGGCATGTCTACGTACTCGGTCCTAAGTATTTTGGGACTGGGACGTTACAAAGAGGAAAGGGTTGTGCATGTTTTGTGGGTCAGCTACACACATAAAGCTAGACTGTCCTAGTGCACCTATTCTAGCCGAAGCCCCGGCTCAATGAGGGAGTTCCAGTCACTAGACCCAGTTGTAGGTGAGTAATTAACCTTGATTTCATTTTGTCTTGTTAACATGAGTTGATGATACATGAATAGATTATAGCCTTATATGTATAATGTAACCTAGTACTAATTAGACAAGCTGATAATTAGGTCTGAAACTGGGAAGGCTAATACTACAGGAGGTAGGTTAGCATGTTGTTTTGTTGTGACCCTTATTTTCCTTTTTGCCACCATTATTTGTGTGTTCTTGGCACCTATGAATGTCTTGTGCTAAAGTGTGGTTAGTGTAGTTAGATGTGACCCCAAATTAGTATTACGTGTCATGACCAGCAATATCATAACTATGTATGTTTCTTTCTTTCAATAGAATTATATAGTTTAGGTAGGGCTTTCTTGGACCATGATTGTTAGGGGCATGACCTAAAGAAGAGTACGACCAACTTAAATTTTGAGGACAAATTTTTTCTAGGTGGTAGGATTGTAACTACCACTTTTCCGAAGAAGAATATTTTTGACTTTTTCCTATTTCTTGTTATTATTGTGAATTCAAATTATATTTTGAGTCATAAAATTATTTTACAAAACTAATAATTATAATTTTGGGATTTATTATTTATAATATTTAATATAGTGCGCATGCTATATTATTAATCATGATTAGTGGTTAGCCATTAGTTAGAATAGTTGTCAGTGACCCTAGTGGACCTAATTAGTGAGATTAGACAATCAACAAACCAATTTCATTAAGTTAGTTAGTCTCTAGTTAGACTAGCAAGTCTTTTGAAAATTTGGCTAAACACCTAATTAGGAGACAACCTTTCCACTAGAACTGACATGACAAGTTGAGAGGATTTCCTAGACATTTCACCAAGCCTAAAACCCCCAAACCCTAGCCTATGGCAGCCACCTCTTCCATTTAAGAGGAATAACTTCTTCTTCCTCCTCCTCTTCATTCCAAAACCTAACCCAAGTTTAGGAGTTCTTTCCCAAATTATTCCTACACTCAAATCTTCTCTAAATTCTATCAAATTGGTCTCATTCTCTTCTCCTTGGAGAGGAGAAGGCTCTAGAAGCAGGCTTGGAAGGATTAGAGTACTTGGAGCTTGAGGGATTCTTGATCTTGGGACTTTTTCATTGGGAATCCATCTCCCAATACATTTAAACCCTCTAATTTTTATTAAAATAGTGTAGAAGCATTAATTAGGGACTCCCATTAGGGTTGTCATTAGTGAGGTGTTTAGACTCTCCTCATCCTATTTAAGGAATTTCCCCTTTGCATTTGACTTAAATTAGGGGAAAATAGAAGAATAGTAATTTTAGGGTATATGAATAGGTTATTTAGGTCATGCTAGTGATTTAGAACATGTGGGTGTGCTTTGGGTCAAGTTTGGATCCATTTGGAGTACGTATCATGGACCTGTCACCACGTGTTTGATACACACGCCAAGTGTTTGACAAAATCACCAAAAGAGCCTCAATGCTCTAAATTTCAGTTTTCAACCTTGTTTTAGGTTTGCATTACTATGAGTTATCATTTGTATGATTATTTCGGGATTTAAAGTGGTTTTGATCTGTTGTATATATATATATATATATATATATATATATATATATATATATATATATGAGGGGATTACTAAGGTTTAATTCCTTGTTTTAAGAATCATTCTCAGTTTTAGTATTCAGTCCCCTACTTGACTGATTGCATCAGTCTTATGATGTTGTTCAGTCAACCTGAACTTATATGTTCAGTCCCACTTATCTTTTTGTTCAGTCAGTGGACTGAGATAGGGGCTCGAGTTTAGTGATATATTTAGAACTGTCCTATACTCTTGTTTCAGTCCCTAAGTCATTATATAGTTCAGTCCTATTATTGCTTAGCCCTCTAATGTATCAGTACTTGCCTTTTAGTTCAGTTTTTTAGGATACAATTGTTTCAGTCTCGTTTATATTTGATTGGTTCAGTCCTATTTCTTTAACATATTCAGTCCCAATTTACAAATAGGTTCAGTCTTGTATCAGTCTTGATGTATATGTTTTCAGTCAACATACTTTAGTATTAGATCCTATTTGATGCATGTATCAATCAGGATACTGATATGGTATCAGTTTAGGATCTTTTGTTCAGTCACCATTTATATAATTCAGTCCTAGTTTACATTATACATCAGTCCCTATCACTAGTATCTTGTTCAGTCCATGATATATTCAAGTTCGGTCTATTAGTTACTTATTCAGTCCCCAGGTAACATATTTGTATCAGTCATGCTTCATTCCTATTTGCATTTTAGTATTAGTTAATGAGTTAAGAGAGAAGGCTCGAGTATGGGACTATGTTGGTACCAGTTTTAATCAGTCCCATACATATACACTTTTCAGTCCCATACTGAATAGTTGTATCAGTCCCTATTTGTCATGACCTGCACCCGTTTTTCGGGATGCGAGTACATGCGCAAGCCAGCTACGTATCAACGGAACTCCAGCCTAACTCGAATATGTATGCTGTCTAGACAATGGTATCATGCCTAATTGTGGCAAGGCAAAGCTATATCTCAATCCACGAGAAGAATAATAAATAAGAATAAACATTATGGATCATGGTCTGTAACCCACTAGCATATATTTTTGATTAGACTCCAAGATAATAACATGAGTCCATAAACTAGGCTAATAAGCAAAAAATATCATGATAAGGAATATAAAGCACAAGAGGATAACAAAGTAATATCAACAGCAAATACCTGAATCCTGTAGATGTAATCAACTATCATCATGACCAGCTAACTAACTCCGTGTGGTCAGCTACCTGAAGAGATCATCAGGTCCTCAGGGGACTAGCAAGATACATAAAACATGCCTATCTAGAAGTTTATCATGCATAAGAAATAAGCATAAAAGAGACAGAACACGACAAGTGACTATGAACATGGATACGAGAACAACTACGCATAAATGAACTATTGGAAAAAATAAGTGAACAAGAGATCAACGGACACCAAACCTTCGCCCCGAGTGTGGACTCACAGGTTTGAACAAATCACTAACCCTCGCCCCAAGTGTGGACTCGCAGGTTAGTTCACTATAATCACCCTCGCCCGAGTGTGGACTCGCAGGTGCAAACAGTCAACCCTCGCCCCGAGTGTGGACTCGCAGGTTAAGAAATGAAAACAGGAAATAGCAGTTCAGTTATAACGCACTCATTCTATGACACGATACGACTCAGTCAAGGTACATGTGACGACACGGTACGACTCAGTCAAGGTACATGTAAAGATAACTCTAGTATGAACTATAATGTCAAACTCTGGACAATGACAGTATATAAATGAGACAGCTAAACTAATAAACATGACATGAAGTAAAGCATATAAAGCAAAACAATCCAAGAGAAACCTAATGATGACGTATAACTAAAAGAGAAAGAATATAAGCATGCAATAACAGCAAAGGGAGGCAAGGTATACTTATCTGGGTTTGCCCATTTTCGCTGAGGTCACAACTACCAAGTCCCATTCTTATTCCAAGTTGCCTACCCAAAGGTGCAAATATTTATAAACACAGTATTAATACTGAATTACCTTATTCATATCATAACTTATCAAAATTAAGTTAGCTTTACTCACAATAATTATTTATATATTAGCTGCTAATTTATTTATACCATCATTATTTGCTTAGGTTATAGGATATTTCCTATAATATACTATCTAAATATTTAACATATATTACATTTATTTTCTATTAAAATTTATTGGGTTATACTATATCTAATAACTCGCTGATGTTTGCAATTGTTTGTAGGAAGGGGTTAATTGTAAATAAACTATAGTTGACTGTCCCACCAATTTTCTTTTGCTAGCTACCATTTTTTCTTGATAAGTAGTAAAATATTTTATAAGAATATGACATGTGTCATTAAAATGAATTAATATAGCTCACACGAAGTCAATTGGATACCCTGTTATATTATTATTAACCTAGATTATATATTTTTACTATAAGTTCTTAAGTTGTAAAAGCTAAATTGAAAGGGACTCATGAGAATATTTACCTCTCAATACTCTATGTTCCGGAATACATGGAAGTGGTGGAGACCACAAACCCTGATTCTTCTAATCTTCAGAGTATAGAGTTTGGGAACAACTCGACTTCACCGTTGCGCACGGGCCGTGAGGTCGGAAGGCACGCGTGCTTCGCTCGCAGGGTACCGATTCCAATAGATGGCGAGGTTCCAGCATGGTCTGCGAACCAGTGGCCGATGGCTAATGCGGCATGGTTACAGCATGCACGGACATGGGGGTCTGTTGCGGCCAACAAGGTACATAGAGTCCTGGTGCACGGCGAGTCCGGCATGCGTGCGATGGCATCGAGCAAATGTTGGCACGAGGTCGGTCGTGACAACACAGTCATGGCGTCTGCAGACAAGGTCGGCCGCTTGGTACTTGAAGTACGTGGTTCCTCGGAATTGGCTTCGTTAGGGTGGGCAATCACGAGATGGTTCGGTGGTAGCAAGCGTGATGGTGC
Source organism: Iris pallida (assembly GCA_029216955.1). NCBI lineage: Eukaryota > Viridiplantae > Streptophyta > Magnoliopsida > Asparagales > Iridaceae > Iris > Iris pallida. The sequence goes on along the minus strand of JANAVB010026897.1, from coordinate 356,647 downwards.
CGCACGAACAAGAAGTAGTCAACGACCATCAAGTCCTCATGGCTGAGAGGAGGTGTACTTTGGTTTGATGGATATTGATGAGAATTCTGTTTCTTATATATTTATGTAGTTAGGCGGAAGAGGAACACATAGTTCAGAGAAGTGGTAATGGGAATGCTTATATACGTGAATAGATAGGGGAAGTTGGCTTCTTTAGATAGGGCTGAGTTAAGTATATAAATATTCCAATTTAAATCAAAATTTGATTAGGGAGATTTTGGTTTGGGCTTCCTTTAATAATTCTGTAGAGGGATAGGAATATATTATATTTATAAGTTCGAGTACATCATATTTATTTGTTTAAACTAATACATGGAGAGTTAGTTATTTATAGATATATCACATACAAGTTTTAAATATATACATGTATATCTATTATATTTATTTTAGAATTGCAACAATTCGACAACAACAAAAATATTTGTTAACCATAGTAATAATAATAACATTAATAATAATATTAAAATGACTAATTTAGATACTTGTTCATCTATTCAGAAAGAAAAGAAAAATTACTTTGAGAATTTAGGATAGGGATATCACATCCTACCCACCTTAAAAGGATTTCGTCCTCGAAATTAAAGAGAACTTGCAATAAAGGAAATGAGGTATGAATAAGGAGCTCATTTCAAGAAGGCAAGATTTAGGGGACGTGTATAATCCATTTATGTGATTGAGAACCTAATATCCATTCCTCCTAAATCGATATATTTGTCTCCTATTTGACTAGTGAATTTAAATCTATGGTCTAGTTTTCTCATATGTCTATTCCAACAAGATTACTTTAAGTTTCCAAAATAACTCTACCAAATCGTTAACCGTTTACTAATGACCTTTTTTTTCCTTGAACTTTTTCTCTTATTTATCCATGACTATCCTCCATGTATGCTTCCTTCCAAATTTATTTTTCTCGTTTTACCCTTTGTTGTATCCTTTCCTACCTAAAATATGACATCAAAAAGTAATGGCCCAATTTATATCTTCTAATGGAGATTTTCTCAAAATACAACTAACACAATGATAATAGATATTATCATTACAAATTCTTATCCGATAATGACTATAATATCACAAAATTAATATAGCACTAACGAGTCCCTCAAGTTCATTGTCAAGTCTTCAATATCAATACTTGCACCATATGGGCCTGTAACTGACACTACAACTAACATTTGGGAAGACGAAGATTCTATGCATATTCAATAAAGATCCACCATGTTATAATTACTCGTTCTATGGCACACAATAACAAGAAAAGCCAACATACTACTCAACCCAACAAACTTCATTATTACTTATCAAGGAATCAAATTTCTAATTGAATGCGTCTACCCACCGTTGGACACACTACTCTATCGAAACACATATTGCCATAAAATTTCATAGCTTCTTCTACTAGTTGCTAAAATTCAATACCACTATATACTTATGGATCTCGAATTCCCTCATATCTATCAAGCGATCAAAATTCAATACGCAGCTAACTTACACAACTACCTAAGAAATACCGATAGATTCAATTAAGCACGATCATTCGTCACTCCGAAATAGAAAGAGACGAGAAGCAATGGTACGAGGAAGCAAGGAATAATAGTCGATAGTACATACGAAGTTTCAAGGACGATAGAGAAATTTCTAAAAAAAATTTCAAGGCAGTGTGGATTGAGATTTCTAAGGGTTTAATCATATTCGTAGGCTCGTATCGGTACAGTTACGTAACTGATACGATATGTCCTGACCTGCATGCGCCACCAAAAAATTTTATCACGACACGCATCTGCTTTTCGGGATGCGAGTGCATGCGCAAGCCAGCTACGTATCAAGTGGACTCCAGCCTAACTCGAATACATATATGTTGTCTAGACTACGGTATCATGCCTGATCATGGCAAGGCAAAACTATATCTCAATCCACAAGAAGAATAATAAACAAGAAGGAGCATTATGGATCATGGTTTGCAGCTCACTAGCATATATGTCCGATTAGACTCCAAGAGAATAACATGAGTCTATAAACTAGGCTAACAAGCAGAAAATATCATGATAAGGAATATAAAGCACAAGAGGATAACAAAGTAATATCACCAGCAAATACATGAATCCTGCAAATGTAATCAACTATCAACATGACCAGCTTACTAACTCCGTGCAATCAGCTACCTGAAGAGATCATCAGGTCCTTAGGGGACTAGCAAGATATATAAAATATGCCTATCTAGCAGTTTATTATGCATAAGAAATAAGCAGGAAAGAGACAGAATACGACAAGTGACTATGAACATGGATACGAGAACAACTATGCATAAATGAACTGCTGGAAGAAACAAGTGAACAAGAGATCAACGGATACCAAACCCTCGTCCCGAGTGTGGAATCGCAGGTTTAAAAAAATCACTAACCCTCACCCCTAGTGTGGACTCGCAGGTTAGTTCCCGACAATCACCCTTGCCCCGAGTGTGGACTCGTAGGTGCAAACAGTCAACACTTGTCCCGAGTGTGGACTCGCAGGTTGAGAAAACAAAACAGGAAATACAGTTCAATTATAACACACTCATTCTACGGCACGATAAGACTCATTCAAGGTACATGTGATGACACGGTACGACTCAGTCAAGGTACATATAAGGACAACTCTAGTATGAACTATAATGTCAAACTCTGGACAATGACGGTATATAAACGAGACAACTAAACTAATATACATGACATGAAGAAAAGCATATAAACCAAAAAAAATCCAAGAGAAACCAAATGATGACATATAACTAAAAGAGAAAGAATATAAGCATGTAATAACTGTAGAGGGAGGCAAGGTATACTTTCCTGGGTTCGCCCATTTTCGCTGAGGTCACAACTACCAAGTCCCATTCTTATACCAGGTTGTCTACCCAAAGGTGCAAATATTTATAAACATAGTATTAATACTGAATTACCTTATTTATATCATAGCTTACCAAAATTAAGTTAGCTTTACTCACAATAATTATTTATCTATTAGCTGCCAATTTATTTATACCATCATTATTTGCTTAGGTTATAGGATATTTCCTATAGTATACTATCTGAATATTTAGCATATATTACATTTATTTTCTATTAAAAATTATTGGGTTATACTATATCTAATAACTCACTGATGTTTGCAATTGTTTAGAGGAAGGGGTTAATTGTAAACAAACTATAGTTGACTGTCCCACCAATTTTCTTGCTGGCTACCATTTTTTCTTGATAAGTAGTAAAAGGAATTTTATAAGAATATGGCATGTATCATTAATATGAATTAATATAGCTCACACAAAGTTAATTGGATACCCTACTATATTATTATTAACCGAGACTATATATTTTCATTATAAGTTCTTAAGTTGTAAAAGCTAAATTGAAAAGGACTGATAAGAATATTTACTTCTCACTACTTTATGTTCCTAAATACATGGAAGTGGTGAAGACCCCAAACCCTCCTTCTTCTAATCTTCAGAGTGATAGAGTTTGGGAATAACTAGGCTTCACGGTTGCACGCAGGCCGCGAGGTCGGAAGGCACGTGTGCTTCGCTCGCAGGTGTAGGTTCCAGGTTGATGGCGAGGTACCAGCATGGTCTGCAAATGGGTGGACGATGGTTAATGCGGCATGGTTGCAGCATGCACGGACATGGGTGTCTGTTGCGGCCAACGAGGCACGAAGAGCCCTCGTGCACGGCGAGTCCAGCATGCGTGCGAAGGCATCGCACAAATGTTGGCACGAGGTCGGTCGTGACAACACAGTCTCGGCGTCTGCAGACAAGCTCAGCTGCTTGGTACTTGAAGTACGTGGTTCCTCGGAATTGGCTTCGTTAGGGTGGGCAATCACAAGATGGTTTGGTGGTAGCAAGTGTGATGGTTTGGTGGTAGCAAGTGTGATGGCGCCGCACAAGCAAGAAGTAGTCGACGGCCATCAAGTCCTCATGAATGAGAGGAGGTGTAGTTTTATTTGATGGATATTGATGACAATTTTGTTTCTTATATATTTATATAGTTAGGCGGAAGATAAACACATAGTCAGAGAAGTGGCAATGGGAATGCTTACATACGTGAATAGATAGGGGCAGTTGGCTTCTTTAGATAGGGTTGAGTTAAGTATATAAATATTCCAATTTAAATTAGAATTTGATGTTGGTGTTTTTGCCTTTGGACTAAAAAAGATAGTCCCACATCGGCTACACCAAATGGTGAGTATCTCAATATAATGCATTGCTTGTGTTGAGGTGTGCACATGAGGTGTAGTGGGGCACAAGTTTGTGCCATGTGGAAGTATTTTCCTAGAAGGAAAAAGGATTAAATCCAACAAGGATGCAAGTTAATTTTTGTTGTGCGGACTCGGACTCGGACGCGGACTCCAAGATGTCTCGTGCATGCACGGGAGGGTTCGGGGGGTAGGCGTGGACTGGCACACTTCTATGCTGATTGTGGGATGATCTAAAATATCAAACTCTATTTTTGAGTATTGGTATTTTAGTCCCACATCGGATAGGAGAAGAGGTGAAGTCTCAACTCCACTCTATAAATAGAGCCCCTTGGCCTCCTTTGAAAGATGCACCAAGAAGAGAGTTGAGGGAGTCTGTTAAGTCCAGGAAGCCCGTTCAAGTCTCAAATATTGACTTACGAGCGTTCCAGAAGTTCTCCTGAACTTGCTGGTTCCTGGGAGCTTATCCGTACTGCGGGTATAGCTTTGAGCGCCGGTGTTCAACACCCCAGCGAGATCCGCTCTTCTTCTTCCTCCCTTTTTCTGTTGCCTTCGAGAATCTGAGACTCAACTGTTGTTGATCATCTCTTGTTGCCTTCGAGAAACCGCTATTGCAAACGCGATTCGATTTTTTAATCGTTTAGGCTACGCAATCAGCATTATTTGCATCTCTTTTTTAGGGATTGCAACTGCATTATTTGCATCTCTTTTTAGGGATTGCAACTGCATTCTTTGCATCTCTTCTTAGGAATTGCAACTGAGTTTTTCCATCGATTGTTTGCAAATAGACTAACAATCTCAAAGCTATACGATTCGATGGAAAATACTCGTGCTTCGCTTGTCGATACCGGCTTTAACAAGTTGGAGAAATTCGACGGTGAACACTTCCAGATCTGGAAGCGAAAGGTGACTCTGAACCTTCAACTCGTGGATGTTGATCATGTGTTGGATGAGGAAGAACCAATCGTTCCAGCAACAGGATCTGCTGCTGTTCTGGCCGCTGCTACGAGCAAGCAGACGAAGTGGAAAAAGGATAACAGCATATGCAGGCTGCTGATCCTGAATTCCATGGAAGACTCTCTGGCCGAGTCCTACACAAAGAGGACTTCTGCCAAAGAGATCTGGGAGTCCGTGGGGAAGCTGTATGACGACGACGAGGCCCGGTCGAAGATGTTCATGGTTGAAAAATACCACAAATGGGTCTTTGAAGACGAGAAGACCATGCTGCCCCAAGTGAAAGAGTTCCTGAAGCTGCGCCAGAAACTGGAGGACGATAGCATGCCCCTCGTCGACAAGTTCGTCGTTGGAGGGATCGTGGCAAAACTTCCTCCAGGATGGAGCAACATCTATGCAAGGATGCATAGGAAGAAGATGAAGATTAGCCTTGATAATCTCCTCAGCGAGATTCATGTTGAGGACGAGATGCGCTCTCAACAGAAGTTGGACACCCTGTCCAAGCAACTAGCAACGGCGAATCTGGTTCAAGCCACCAGAGAGAACAAAGGGAAGCAGGCGGCTTCTCACCACAAGAAGAAGGACTTCTCGAATCTGAAAGTGAAGGGTCCAGGATTCAAGCAACAGAAGTCCAAGTCCCATGTGACTTGCTTCAACTGTGGCAAGAAGGGTCACTATAAAAGTGAATGCAAGTCCAAGCCCAAAGAGCAAGGTGAGCCTAACAAGGTTTCTTTGGTTACTAATCAGGTTGCCATGATAGCACAGGTTGCAACTGTGGGGGCAGACTTGGACTGGTGGATAGACACTGGCGCGACATGTCATGTCTGTTCAGACAAGGACTGGTTCGTCTCCTATGAGCCTACTTCCGAGAAAGTCATGATGGCGAACCAGGCACAAGCTAAAGTACTGGGAATCGGGACGGTGGAGCTGAAGCTTACATCGGGGAACATTCTGACGCTTCAAGGTGTGAAGCATGTTCCTGCAATCGCAAAGAACCTGATCTCTGGGAGCCTGCTCTGCAACGCAGGCTTGAGGATGGACATCAATGCTGGCCAAATGGTGATGTCCAAGAAGGGTACTTTCTTCGGGAAAGCTTTTCAGACTGAAGGAATGTACAAAATTCAGCTTGTTGTAACCCAGCATAATAATGTCAATGCTATCGCTAGTTTGAATTACTCTCTTGAGTTGTGGCATAATAGACTAGGACATGTTCATTGTAAGCGAATAAACAAAATGTCTAGTCTAGGACTTATCTCCAAGTGTGGGGGTAAGGTAGAGAAATGTGAGATATGTGCTCAGACGAAGATCACTAGGAAACCCTTCCACAGGGTCCATCGAAGCACATATCTTCTGGAGTTGGTTCACTCAGATATCTGTGACTTCAAACAATTCTCTACAAAGGCCGGGATGAAGTATTTCATTACTTTCATCGATGACTTCTCCAAGTATGCCTTCGTCTATTTACTCAAATCTAAAGACGAAGCATTCGAGAAGTTCAAGGAGTTCAGGGCCGAGGCTGAACGGCAAACTGGACAACAACTCAAGAGGCTGAGGAGTGATCGAGGTGGGGAATATAGGTCTCATGAATTCTCATCATTCTGCAAAGAACATGGAATCATCAACGAGACGACGGCTCCGTATTCTCCACAATCCAACGGAGTAGCAGAAAGGAAGAACAGAACGTTGACAGAGATGATGAATTCTATGCTGTTGACTGCGGGTCTCCCAAAGTGCTATTGGGGAGAAGCTGCATTAACGGCCACTTTCATTCTGAACAGAGTGCCGTATGCAACTTCCGACATAACTCCTCATGAACTCTGGTTCAAAGTCAGACCCAACCTGAATGTCATTCGAGTGTGGGGGTGCCTGGCTTATGTGAAGCTCCCGGATCTAAAGATTCAGAAGCTGGGGACAAGGACTACTAAGGCGATCTTCCTGGGGCATGCCGAGAAGAGTGATGCTCGGAGATTCCTTGATATCGAGTCAAATCATATCATCGAATCTCGCGATGCTGAATATTTTGAAGAAAAGTTTGCAAGGCACAAGAACATTGTTCTCGCGGACATTCCGGAGAATAATGAGGGTGCGGAGCAGACAGAGATCTTTATCGAACCAGTAGTCCAAGATGGAGTTGTTGTCGAGGAGACACCAGCTGAACCAGAACTCGCTGAGCCGTCAACTAAGCGAGCGAGGAGGCCGAAAGACTTCGGAGATGACTTCGTCACCTATCATGTGGAAGCAGATCCGCTTACCTATGATGAGGCGATGAAGACCAGAGATGCTATATTCTGGAAGGAGGCGATTGACAACGAGATTGACTCAATCACCTCCAATAACACATGGGTATTGGTCGACCTACCAGAAGGAGCAAGACCCATCGGATGCAAATGGATCTTCAAGAAGAAGATGAAAGCAGATGGAACCATTGACAAGTTCAAGGCCAGGCTAGTGGCCAAGGGGTTTGCTCAGAAGCAGGGGATCGACTACTTTGACACTTATGCTCCAGTAGCTCGGATGACAACTATCAGATTGTTAATTGCTTTAGCAGCAATACACAAGCTGGTGATACATCAGATGGATGTAAAAACGGCATTCCTTAATGGCGAGCTGACCGAAGAGATCTACATGCAACAACCAGAAGGTTTTGTCGTCAGAGGTCTGGAAGACAAAGTCTGCAAGTTGATGAAGTCTCTGTATGGTTTGAAGCAAGCTCCCAAAATGTGGCATGAGAAGTTTGACAAGGTGATAAGGTCAAATGGCTACAGGGTCAGTGAAACAGACAAGTGTGTCTATACGAAGTTTGCTGACGGAAGAGGAGTAATCGTTTGTCTATACGTGGACGACATGCTAATCCTAGGTACGGATTTAAGCTGCATCACAGAGACAAAGAAATTCCTCTCGACCAAGTTCAGTATGAAGGACTTGGGGGATGCCGACGTAATCTTGGGGCTCAAGATCATCCGGACAGGCACTGGAATAGCGCTGTCACAGTCTCATTACATTGAGAAGATGCTCTATCGCTACGGGTATCAAGATCTTCCTATTATTGATACACCGTACAGGAGTGATCTAAAACTGGAGCCAAATTCGAAGGAGAGCGTCAGGCAGTTGGAGTACGCTAGCGTCATCGGAAGTTTGATGTACGCTACTACTGCCACAAGGCCTGACATAGCCTTTGCAGTGGGAATGTTGAGTCGATTTACGAGCAATCCAGGCGTAAAGCATTGGAAAGCTGTGAAGCGTGTTATGAGATATCTCAAGAAGACTCAGACATATGCACTATACTATAGCGGAGATCCGTCAGTAGTGGAAGGCTTCAGTGATGCTAGCTGGTGTTCAGAGATGGAGAGCGAATATTCCACAGGTGGATATGTGTTCGCCATGGGTGGAGCTGCTATATCGTGGAAGTCGAAGAAGCAGACTATGTTATCTCGCTCCTCCATGGAATCTGAATTCTTTGCATTGGACGCTGCAGCAGATGAAGCAGAGTGGCTTCGGGAGCTCATGTATGACCTTCCAATGGTTGGGGCTCAGATACCGGCGATTCCGATATACTGTGACAACCAGACGGCAGCAGCAGTGGCATCAAATGAACTCTTCAACGGGAAGAAGAGGACTGTGCGGTTGAAGCACAGAGCAGTGAACGATCTCATAAAAGGGGCGTCATTGCAGTGATCGATGTTCGGAGTCAGGAAAACCTGGCGGATCCGTTCACGAAGGGTCTCAAGCGTCAGCTGGTCGAGGACACAGCAAGGAAGATGGGCTTGAAGGCATTCTAATATTGTGTCATTATAATCCTATCAATAAATTTTATGTTATTGGTTCAAAGAGAAATCTACCAGATATCTAATTTTTGATTCAAGGGAGGACTATTGACTGGAAAAATATTAGTTAACAGTGGGCACTTGTTCTGCGGAACATGTAAGGGTTTCGGACCCAGAACCACTATTGTCTACTATGAATTTTCTACGGAAAATTGATCCTGTGAGAAGGATGGCATAATGCCTTAATGAGTTCTCAGACTGAGTGAAGGTCTGTTATGCTTTACAGGAAGCATGGTGGCGCAACAACCACAAAGGAGTGTTACAACTCCATGCTACAGTGGGGTGACTCCACCATGAGGTTCCCAGGTAGGGGTAATGCCTCGGCTTTGTTAGCCAAGTTACAGGCGGCGTAGCACCGCATATAGGCAGGTAGCCTAATGTTGCATAATCGTAATAAAGAGATGTAGGCAGCACTACAAAGAGGCCGGTGTCCTCATGTTACAGTGGCATGACACCACGATGAGGTACCCAGGTAGGGGTAAAGCCTCGGCTTTGCAAGCCATGTCATAGTGGCGTAACACCACAAGGGAGCGCAAGGCTTCATGCTGGGTAGTTTGGCACTACAAAGAGGCTTGAGACCTCATGCTACAGTAGTATGACACTACGATGAGGTTCCCAGGTAGGGGTAATGCCTTGGCTTTGTCAGCCATGTCATAGCGGCGTAGCACCGCGAAGAAGCGCAATGCTTCATGCCAATGACTCTTTATATAGAACTCACCTATAGTGTATGGACAGAGATATCAGGCCGTCTCTTGAGGGTAAACTTGTAGACGCCCAAAAATTATACACTGAAACCAGGCTGGCACAAGGCCTTCAATGTGCAGCCAAAAGCACAGTTGATGTCACTATGTGAGTAGGAAGAATTGCAGTTATGGTGCAGAATTCAAGGCTTAGTCCATTCTTGTATCATGCTGTTATTTAACCTATGCGGGAAGATTCAAGTCGTAGCGACATCTCTCCTAATGCATGATGGACAATCACTGTGGGGAACGCTCAACCCATATATTGAGATATGTGGGGGATTATTGGTGTTTTTGCCTTTGGACTAGAAAAGATAGTCCCACATCGGCTACACCAAATGGTGAGTATATCAATATAATGCATTGCTTGTGTTGAGGTGTGCACATGAGGTGTAGTGGGGCACAAGTTTGTGCCATGTGGAAGTATTTTCCTAGAAGGAAAAAGGATTAAATCCAACAAGGATGCAAGTTAATTTTTGTTGTGCGGACTCGGACTCGGACGCGGACTCCAAGATGTCTCGTGCATGCACGGGAGGGTTCGGGGGGTAGGCGTGGACTGGCACACTTCTATGCTGATTGTGGGATGATCTAAAATATCAAACTCTATTTTTGAGTATTGGTATTTTAGTCCCACATCGGATAGGAGAAGAGGTGAAGTCTCAACTCCACTCTATAAATAGAGCCCCTTGGCCTCCTTTGAAAGATGCACCAAGAAGAGAGTTGAGGGAGTCTGTTAAGTCCAGGAAGCCCGTTCAAGTCTCAAATATTGACTTACGAGCGTTCCAGAAGTTCTCCTGAACTTGCTGGTTCCTGGGAGCTTATCCGTACTGCGGGTATAGCTTTGAGCGCCGGTGTTCAACACCCCAGCGAGATCCGCTCTTCTTCTTCCTCCCTTTTTCTGTTGCCTTCGAGAATCTGAGACTCAACTGTTGTTGATCATCTCTTGTTGCCTTCGAGAAACCGCTATTGCAAACGCGATTCGATTTTTTAATCGTTTAGGCTACGCAATCAGCATTATTTGCATCTCTTTTTTAGGGATTGCAACTGCATTATTTGCATCTCTTTTTTAGGGATTGCAACTGCATTCTTTGCATCTCTTCTTAGGGATTGCAACTGAGTTTTTCCATCGATTGTTTGCAAATAGACTAACATTTGATTAGTGAGATTTTGGTTTGGGCTTTCTTTAATGATTCTGTAGAGGGATAGGAATATATTATATTTATAAGTTCGATTACATCAGATTTATTGGTTTAAACTAATACATGGAGAGTTAGTTATTTATAAATATATCACGTGCAAGTTTTAAATATATACCTGTATATCTATTATATTTATTTTAGAATTGCAATAATTCGACAACAACAAAAATATTTGTTTACCATAGTAATAATAATAATAACATTAATAATAATATTAAAATAACTAATTTAGATACTTGTTCATCTATTCAGAAAGAAAAAAAATTACTTTGAGAATTTAGGATATGGATATCACATCCTACCCACCTTAAAAGGATTTCGTGCTCGAAATTAAAGAGAACTTGCAATAAAGGAAATGAGGTATAAACAAGGAGCTCATTTCAAGAAGGCAAGGTTTAGGGGACGTGTTTAATCCATTTATGTGATTGAGAACCTAATATCCATTCCTCCTAAATCGATATATTTCTCTCCTATTTGACTAGTGAATTTAAATATATGGTCTAGTTTTCTTATATGTCTATTCCAACAAGATTCCTTTAAGTCTCGAAAATAATTCTACCAAATCGTTAACCGTTTACTAATGACCTTTTTTTCCTTGAACCTTTTCTCTTATTTATCCATGACTTTCCTCCATGTATGCTTCCTTCCAAATTTATTTTTCTCGTTTTACCCTTTGTTGTATCCTTTCCTACCTAAAATATGACATGAAAAAGTAATGGCCCAATCTATATACCTTCTAATGGAGATTTTCTCAAATACAACTAACACAATGATAATAGATATTACCATTACAAATTCTTATCCGATAATGACTATAATATCACAAAATTAATATAGCACTTACGAGTCCCTCAAGTTCATTGTCAAGTCTTCAATATCAATACTTGCACCATATGGGCCTGTAACTGACACTAACAACTAACATTTGGGAAGACGAAGATTCTATGCATATTCAATAAAGATCCACCATGGTATAATTACTAGTTCTATGGCCCACAATAACAAGGAAAGCCAACATACTACTCAACCCAATAAACTTCATCATTACTTATCAAGGAATCAAGTTTCTAATTGAATGCGTCTACCCACCTTTGGACACACTACTCTATCGAAACACATATTGCCATAAAATTTCATAACTTCTTCTACTAGTTGCTAAAATTCAACACCACTATATACTTATGGCATCCCCAATTCCCTCATATCTACCAAGCAATCAAAATTTTTCTACTAGTTGCAGTCCATACTTACCTATCATATTATGTCCATACTTCATCATATTGCACAGCCCTTCCTACTTCGCATTGAATCAAGTTATAGTTAGAGGGATAGGGTCTCAACTCCATGGTCCTTCCTTGTATCAGTTAATGAGATAGATGTGGGCCTCGGGTTTGGAGGTATGTTTAGTTCAGCCCCCTACTATTTTTCCTACAGTCATTTCATTTTAATGTTCAGATATTTCATCATTGGTTCAGTCCCATGCTTGAGGTACATTACAGTCTACCACTTTATCATAATTACCTATTTGATACATGTATCAATCATGATACTAATGGTTGTATCAGTTAATGGGGATGAGGGGATTACCTCAGTTGAGTTCAATCCTATTTTTGATAGCAGTCCATACTGATATCTGTATCAGTTAGGAAGTATTGGTTTAGTCAGTGAACTGGCTGATAAAGGAGGGGATTTAGTTTTAGTTCATTCCCATTTTACCTATCTGCACAGTCCATGTTTTCATATGTTCAATTTTGTTATATAGGTGTTTAGTCTTTGTCTTTCACTTCTAATAGTCTCAGTCTATATGAATAGGAGTTAATTGATGTTCTGTTTTTAGGAACATTTGGTATCAGTCCTAATACCATTTTGGTATCAGACAGAGAACTGAGTTGTTGGGGGAAATTAGACATTTTTTCAGTCCATTAGCCTATTGTCCTGCCCTTCCTACCATGGTATCAGTCTATGTTTCAGTCCCATTTAAATGTTGACACTTTATTTTGATTTTAGTCTCATAGTGTGCAGTCCTATTTGATACTAGTGTATCAGTGAAGGAGTTAGATTTTGTTAGAAGCCTAATTCAAATCTATACATCTTTCCTACATATATATTCTAGGATGTTAGTTATATGACACACACACACACACACACACACACACACACACACACACACACACACACACACACATATATATATATATATATATATTGGGTTTAGTAGCTTGAAAGGGTTTTGGATATGTATCATATAGATACATTATAGGGTATATGAGAGAATAGAAAGTCGGTGGCAGTATCCACGTTGGATTATATGTTGATACCATAGTGCCCTAGTTAACTAAAATGGACTAACTAAACAAAGTTTGACCCAGAGTTGACCAGTTGACTAGAATTGACCTAGATTGACTCCTTTGACCTAAAAAAAGGCCTAGCAGCATATAAATAATGCATTTAAATCTATTTTTTACTCTAGAAAATTATGTAACTTTGTAAATTCAAATTAGGTCTTCTGACGCCAATTCGGACATCGATACTCAGTTATTGCTCAAGATATCAGGCGAGTACTTTCTCTGATTATTTTCATCATGGTAGTATATATATTACCTACTCTAGACTACATTACTTGATGCTAACTCATTGTTACGAGGACTGATACTAAATGGATCTTATCAAGAGATGTTATCCCTTATTGGGTACATCGAGTATTTCATGTTCATGCACTTCATCATGTACATCGTGTACTCCTTGTATTCGTATTATTCATGTACTCTCATGTGCTCTCTTGTACTCTCATGTGCTCATACATGCTTTATGTGCAAACTAACAATCATGTACGTAACATGTCATGATCAGATCTATGTATATTGATTGGGGCGGGGGAAGTAGAATGAAGTTATATGATTACATCCTCTAGTGTAGATCATGTGTATCTCGATTATACCCTCATGTATAATCGAGTTACCGTAGAATAATCATGTACAACCTAAACCAATCACATAACTGTCTTGTGCTCTAAATCACTGGTGTTCATTTCTAGTTAACATGTTCTCTATCACTGTCTTGTGCTCTAAACCTACTCTTCATATTATTTCTCTGTATTTCCTTTCCAGCATATCATGTATTTTACTCTATTGTGAGTTATATATTTCTTACCATGCAATGGAACTTCTTTCAGAGTTTAAGTACTTCGCTCTAATCCTGACTGGATATATTTTTCAGAGGATTTAAAATATTTTTGCACGACCTATTATGGAGCAGGCATGTATGATGATTGTGACCCATATCATCAGGAGGATCCAGCTAGCCTAGAGGAGACACCAACAGTGCCTAGATTAGACTGTTAGGACATTGTCTGGATTTTGTCTCCAGTTAGTTTTCTGAGATGTTATATTATTTCATATACTCTTAAGATGTGTTGATAACACTTGACTTTTTTCCATTTGGCTTGTATTGTACTTTGTCATCTATATATTTTCATATCGTGCTGTTATTCCTCCTTAGTTATTTGTGATTGAGTTGTATCTTTCTGTGATTATCCTCCGTATGGAGAGTATTATTGACAGGTATATTATATTGTGTTTTTTTTCTACCATGGACACTGCAGCGTAGGCTGGACGTACCCACGGTCTTGTGCCCTTTGTGGGTCGTGACACAAATCCAGCAAATAACCTAGCTAGCTAACTAGGCACTACTGGTGTCTCATCTAAGGGAGTAGGCTCCTCATGATGCTCCAGATCACAAACGTCATCAACGCTCGATCCATAATAGGTAGGACAATAGCCCTCCAGATCCTCTAAAAAATATATCCAGTCAGGATTGGAACGAAGTACATAACTCTGAAAGAAGTTTCATTACATGGTAGAAAATATATAACTTACAAGAAAAATACACATGATGTACCAGATGAAAATGCAGAGAAATATCATCACGAATGTATAGGAAAAACAAGTACAATAGTAAGAAAGGGAACATGTCAGAACTGAAATAACACTAAGTGATTTAGAGCACAAGCCAGTTATGTGACTGGTTTAGGTCGCACATGATTACTCTACGATAACTCGATTATATGTAAGGGGTATAATCAGCATGTACATGATTATACTAAGGTTTTTAATCACATAACTACTTCTACTCCCACGCCACAACCAATACTCATGGATCTGATCACAATACGTTACGTACATGATAGTTATTTGCACATGAAGCACATGAGAGCATATGAATCATACGAATACAAGGAGTACACGATGTACATGGTAACATACATGCACATGAAATACCCGATGTGTAGCCCCTCTTTCCGGATTCTTGAGAATCTTTATTTATTTTATTTTTTTAATACTTTCTAGTAAGAAATAAATTTTATTTTCTGTAAAAGGTATTTTGATAAACGAAGGGTTTTGTCTAAATAAATATTTAAAAAATTAGTTATATATATATATATATATATATATATATATATATATATATATATATATATATATGTATGTATATATATATATATACACGCACTTCCGAATTTAGTAGTTTCTCATTATCAGAATCTATTTTGAATATTTATATGATTATGGAAAGATAAGTCATTAAATTCTAAATTCCTATTGAGACCAATCCTTGGTAAGTTGATCAATCTAAAGTATAATTTGATTTATTCTAATCTGTGGTTTGTAGTCTTTAAACCTAATGCTATGATATTTTAAATGAGATTTAAATTTATAAAGTATACTTTCAATTATCGATAAAATTAAATACTATTTTAAACTTCTTATTGCAATCAATTATTAGATTTGTGTTGCCAATCAATTTATAAGATATAGATATTATATTTATTTGTTTATTTATAAAACCAATTTTGTAAAAGGGTTAGTACAATTTTTTCAAATTCAAATTTGATATCTACTGGCCCATTTCTTAAGCACCCTGCATTCAAAATTGTCCCACAATTCGATTAGGAGATCTCTTCTAGCCCCCTTGAATACTTACCCAAAATCCGAATACCAATCAAATATTAGGAAGGGTTAGATGCATAGTAGGATCCAAATATAAATTTGGATCAAATTTAAAGGGCAGGGCTTAATCCTATTTGAAGTCAGGTTTATCAAAACTTGTACATATATATATAAGAGATCGAATGACCCCCTCATTATTCTCTCAACCCGTCACCACCATCATCCCTGGAAACACTGCACATCCTCCCCCCATCACCCAAGCCGCAACCATCATCGTCATCACCATTACAGCCACCTCGGCCACATTTGGCAGTGACACCCCCATCACAATCAGTTAAACCACCATCGCCTCTACCGTGTCCTCCAGCACCAGCACCCCCACCCTTCGTCATCAACCTCGCCATCACCAAAACTCCACAACACAGCCACCATTAACCACAAATCGTGTCCATAGCCAAAAATTCTGTGCGTGTCCACTGTGTCAGTCGGGTCCCACCCGAGTGTCCGTATCCGTGTCCACACCCATCCACAACAAAACAACAGAAATCCAAAACAATATTACATAGAAGGAAAACCTTATCTCCGGCTATCTTCGCCACCATCATCGTTTCGGCCGTCCCCATCCCCAGCACCCCCTGTTCAACCCCGCACCACGGCAAGCACCCAGATCCGGTGCCTGACCACTGAGCGCGGGCAACTCTCCGACGCATTTGACCACGACGATGCCGCGCTCCAGTACTGGAGAGCCCCTCGCACCTCCACCGTCGAGTTTTAGAGCGGAGAGCCGCTGCCGATTCTCTGGCACCCAGCCCACCGTCCTCCGTTAACCCGGCGGGATCCCCACCTCTTCTCCAGTCGAGCGCCTGTGAGTCGCCGGAGGGCCTGGCCGCTGGTTTGGAATACCCGAGCACCTGCGCGCCATACCGGTCCGCCGCGCCAGCGAGTTTCAGACCAGCGCCCTCCTAGGACCCCGATCAGCCGAGAGTCGCACCCATCGTCGGTATTGCCGCCTGCACATGAGCGCAGTGCGAGCCCTTTCCGTTGTGAGCCCCTCTCCTCCGCGGTGCCAGCATAAGTGACCACTTAGCCACGCCCCGCCAGCACTGCCGGCGGCCCCCACTGCGTTACCGCCTCTGGCCCCAGCAACCGCCGTGCCCTCTCCGGTGTTTCCCCGACGAGCACCATCGTCGGGGTCGTTTTGGTGAAGGGATTCCTTTCTCGCCGCCTCCCCTTCGCTTCGGTGAGCTCCTAGAGCCTCTCCCCCCCCCCACTCTCCCCTTTTTTTTTCTTTTTTTTTTGAAATCACACTCACACACACAATTGGGGGGCTCGAACCTTGCCGGCCCCTCCGGATGTCCGCTCTAATACCACTAGGCTAGAGAGCACGGACTCCCCTTTTCTTTATTTCCTTTTGTCTTTTCTCTCCCTATTAAATAGGGATGGCAACAGCTTTATTGCTGTTCTTGTTATAATCATTATTATAATAATTTTTATTTTTATTTTGTTTGGTTATGGGGTCATTATATTGTTCTGTGACTGGGTTATTGAGTAAAATCTGTTTCTGGGTTGGGCCGAGTTTTGGCTGTAAATAAAAATTAAGATATATTTTGGGCTACTAAAACAAGTTAAAAATTACTATATTGGTCTAAGCCCAATAGTTTTATAAATAAAATTTAATAGACTAAAGTACTATTACTTGGGACTTTTATTCGAATAATATTTTATAAATGGGTTCCACTCAATAAACTTTAATTAGAATAGTTAAAATACTTTTGGCCTATGTACGTATTTATGATTTGAACTTTTGATAATATGTTGATATTATTAAATTAATAAATATGGGATTTTTTTACTAAAAGTATACTTTGGGCTAGTTGGGTTAAAAGTATATGTATATATCTTTTATTTAAGCAAGTTTCTACAAGGATTAGTAATTGTATTTTTGAGGAATTTGAAAGTATTTATGTATACATACAGTATATATAAATATATATATAAATATATATATATATATATATATATATATATATATATAATAAAATATATATATATATATATATATATATATATATATATATATATATATATATAATTTTGGGCTTTTAAAATGGGTATAAATATTTCTAAATAAACTTTCTAAGATAAATGCTTTGACTAAATAAATATAATTCTCAAACCCTATAGTAAATTCCAAAAGAATGTAAATACTTTTTATGTAAATTTCTTCGAATATAAATGATTAATCGTGACTGATAGTACTCCTACTTTTTTTGCCAACTTGGACTCCTTCACATCGACCCAAGCCAATTTGGAAGATTCTGAACGACATGGTTTTATTGATTTCACCAGGAAAGGACCCAGGCGAGTACATTTGTTGTTTGTTTTCGATATTGTTATTTACTATAGTTTAGTATTAGTTTTTTAATACTTGATTCTTGACACGCTCATCACACGGATATCACGTCATGTATTCCTTTCATATCTTGCCATGTTTCTTGTCTGTCGTGTCGAAAAGGGAAAGTACCAAGTAGATATGTGATCAACCTACAGACCATGCTTATTTTCATGCAATATAGACCGTGTTTATTTTCATGCAATGTAGACATTGTAGACCGTGCTTATTTTCATGCAATGCAGACAGTGTAGCCCGTGCGGTGTAGTGGACCAACCCGATCACATATCGAAAGAAGTACTTCAACACACTTAGATAGCTATGGTTCCTTCTTTTATTTCCTTTATATTTCCATGTATGCCTTGTCTCTTGTTCAGTATATTAACATGATTTTCTCATCATGAATTTTATGACTAACCCCTATTTTATAGTCGTTAACATATATTAGAACTGTATTCAATGAATTGTACTCTTTCCATTTATGACTGGAAACCAATATTTTTTAGGTTAAACGTGGTTCCTCTTATCATTAGGAGATACGGGTGTCCACGCAGGCCAAAACCTAGAGATTAGTTAGATGTGTTGCAGTCATTTTCAATATTTGTACGAATATTGTACTTTTCATTAAATGTAAAACTTGTGAAAATTGTAAATTGGTTAGTTTATGAATGAGCAATAAAGTTATTATTTTATGCGATTTTGAGCATCTTGGACTTGACAGCATTCTACCGCCGACACTGCAGTGTAGGCTGGCTTGGACACACACTCGTATCCCAAAAAACGGATGTGGGTCATGACACAATGTACCCGATAAAGGAGAAACATCTCCTGACAAGATCCATTTAGCATTAATCCGTGTAAAAGCATGTCAGCATCAAGTAAATTAGTCTAGAGCAGATAATATAGATACTATCATGAACACAATGGTCAGAGGTAGGTACTCACCTGATATCCTGAGCAACGATTGAGGATCAACGTCCGAACAGACATCACAAAGACCTAATATAAATTTATAGAGTTACTTGGTGTTCTAGAGTAAATAACATATTTAAATGCATTAAATATATGCTTCTAAGTCTTTTCTAGGTCATGGAATCCAACCTAGGTCAAACTAGCCATTACTTAGGCTTTTAGGTCTATACCTGAAACGTATAGCTATACTAGCTAGTATCCTAAAAGATATATATATATATATATATATATATATATATATATATATTTTATATATATACATATATATATATATATATATATATATATATATATATATATATATATAATCAAAAAACCCCACTTTATTCATAAAATGCGTAAAATGTCGAAGCCGTTACAAGTAAGCGCAAAATGAAGCTAATACAAAAATACAAGAAAGATGGGGGTAACTGCAACTGAAAAAAGATCAGGAGAGCAAAGACTTCCAAAAGTTCTGCTGGCCGTGAGTGCATTGGCTGCTAATCTTTCGGATTTGGTGGAGAGCCTCCCAGGCGAGCTGGTCGGCTGTATATTGGTAGCCTTCGTATCTCGCTTTTGTTGGAGTGGATGGGGTTCCCAACCTATGTGGAGAAGATCCCGTAGTACGACGAGCGCTGTTCGATGTCGAAAAAGCTCGGGAAGTAGGCAACGAGGAGTTGCTGCTGTTGCTGCTAACAAGAGGGGGGTTCTGGACTGGAGCCACCGAGTTCGGGCCGAACTCGGTCCCAGGCCGAGTTCTGGCCGAAGTCGGTCTGGCTGTACCAGAATGTTGCTGGACAGTTCTGGTTGCCCGACACAGAGTTCTGGCCAAACTCTGTGTCGTCGGGGCTGAGGCAGAAATTTGGGTGATTGTTCACCATTGGATCTAATCAAATGGTCCAGGTTTGTTACGGGATTAGGGAGTTAAGTTGGGATTTCCAAATCCTAATCTATTGGTAACACAATTGTAGCACACAACGAGAGGAGAGAGAGGAAAGAGGCAAGAGTGCCGTTTACAACTTTGGAAGAGAAGACGGAGGATTGAAGGTAGTTTTTCGAAGGAGATCGCGTTCGGGTAATCTCTACTCGTCGTTCTCGTTCTTCGTAGCCTTGTAATCATTGTTCTTGTTTCTAAGTGTTGTGGGAATCCGATTTGGATCGGGAGAAGCTTGTAGATGGTGTAATTCTTCTATTCCATTAGTAGAGGCTTCTCAGGGTTGGACTCCGATCGTCCCGTAGTTTTTCCCGCAAGGGTTTTCCACGTCAAAAATTCTCTGTGTCTGCGTGATTGTGTTTGGTGTTTTGGTTTGTGCGTTGTTTGCTCGATTCTCTCGCAGGTACTCTCTAGTTTGGGGAAAGGTTTCCGTATTTCTTTTCCAACAGAGTGGTATCAGAGCCAGGTTCTGGAATTCAGAAGGGTGTCAGGAGTTGACAGAAAACTAGAGAGGAGAGATGGACGCGAAGCCGGTGCGCATGGTGAACCTGAACGGCACCAACTATCACTATTGGCGGAGCAAGATAAAAGATTTGTTGTTTGTCAAGAAGCTGCATCTACCCGTGTTTGCATCAGAGAAGCCCAGTGATAAATCCGAGGAGGACTGGACATTCGAGCATATACAGGTGTGTGGGTACATACGGCAGTTTGTTGATGAGAACGTGTACAACCACGTTGCCAATATTGAGCACGCGAAGACGTTGTGGGATAAGCTGGAATCCTTGTATGCGAAGAAGACCGGGGTAAACAAGTTGTTCCTGATCCGAACGATGATGGGTCTGCGATACAAGGATGGAGCGTCTATTTCGGATCACTTGAGTGAGTTCCAGGGCGTGGTTGACCAGCTATCTTCAATGGGAGTCAAGTTCAACGATAAAGTTCAGGGACTATGGCTGCTGTGTATATTGCCAGACTCATGGGAGACCGTACGAGTATCTATGATCGCTTCTGCTCCAGAGGGCATGGTCAGTCTGGAGTTTGCCAAGAAAGGGGTGCTGAATGAAGAGATGCGAAGACGTTCTCAGGGCACTTCATCTACATCCCATCACTCAGAGGTATTGGTTTCAAAGAGCCGCGGAAGGGGCAAAAACAGAGGTCCAGGTGGTGGCAGAGACAAGAGCAGGGGGATGTCCAAGGGTCGTTACGAGGACTTAGAGTGTTACCATTGTGGTAAGAAGGGCCACATCAAGCGGAATTGTTTCGCTTGGAAGAGAGAGAAGAAGGGCGACAAGGGAAAGCAAGAAGAGAACACTACAGCGGCAGCCTCGATGCATGGAGGCGATGTGATCGTCATAGGTGATGAGGTTATTACAAACCTAGCCTACGATGATAATTCTTGGCTGGAGGACTCAGGGGCTTCAGCACATGTATCTCACAACAGGACACTATTTGCCACTTACACAACAGATGACTGTAGAGTGTTGAAGATGGACAATGAAGATGTGTCGAAGGCGGTTGCCGTTGGAGATGTGCATTTAAGAACGAAGACGGGTGTGGTTCTTGTTCTCAAAGATGTTCGTCATGTCCCTGATATTCGTTTCAACCTGGTGTTGGTTGGAAGGATGGATGACGAGGGATTCTTCAGTCTCTTCAGGAACAGTCAGTAGAAGCTTTCCAGAGGTTCGATGGTGATTGCCAGATGAAGCAAGAAGTCCGGTCTCTACTATATGGAGGGGAGCGCACAGGGGGCACAGGAGGTGAACACAGTCAGTGATGCGTCTACCGAGTTGTGGTACAGGCGGCTTGGCCATATCAGCGAGAAAGAGATGAGCTACATGGTAAACAGGAAAGTGATTCCGGGGATCAAGTCTACAAAGTTGGAGAAGTGCACGCACTGTTTAGCTGGAAAGCAAAATAGGGTGTCTTTCCAAAGTCACCCAAGTTCAAGGAAGCCGACGTTGTTCGAGTTGATTGACTCGGATGTCTGCGGTCCTATGAAGGTAAAATCTATTGGTGGTGCATCTTACTTTGTAACCTTTATTAATGACTGTTCCAGAAAGGTTTGGGTCTATGCCTTAAAGACCAAGGATCAGGTGCTGCCTACTTTCAAAGAATTTTAGGCCTCTGTTGAAAGAGAGACGGGCAAGAAGTTATTGTGTGTTCGGTCCGACAATGGCGGCGAATACATCGGTCCCTTTGATGCGTATTACAGAGAGCAGGGGATACGATACCAGAAGACTCCGCCCAAGACACCTCAGCTCAATGGTGTAGCGGAGCGCATGAACAGGACACTGATGGAGAGGGTGCGGTATTTGCTGTCAGAAGCAAACTTGCCGGGCAGTTATTGGGGTGAGGCTCTTCTTACAGCTGCTTATGTTATTAATTTGTCTCCTAGTTCTCCTTTGCAGGGTGATGTACCTGACAAAGTATGGTATGGCAAAGAGCCGTCATACAATTACCTACGAGTGTTTGGCTGTAAGGCCTTCGTGCATGTACCGAAGGATGAGAGGACCAAACTTGAGCCGAAGACGAGGCGATGCGTCTTTGTAGGCTACAGTCGGGATGAGTTTGGCTATAGACTCTACGACCGGGTGGGAAAAAAGCTCTACAGAAGAAGGGACGTGGTATTCGTCGAGGATCAGACCATGACCAACACTCAGGATTCTGAGACGCCTTCTGAGGCTGAGGAATTGCCTGAGTTAGAGTCATTTCGCTTCGAGCAGTTTCCAGAGGACATCGCAGAGGATCCAATTATGGGGGAGCCAGTACATGGAGTTGCTCCCAACCTTGATCATCAGCCTGCTGATGGTGGTCAGGGTATCCCTCAGGAGGATGAGCATGCCGGAGAGGCAGTTCCTGAAGGGGAGGAGGCTGTTGGTATACAGCCAGCACCAGTAGCTCCACTGAGAAGGAGCGACAGAGATTGTCGACCATCTACGAGATACTCACCGGATGAGTATGTGCTATTGACTGACGGGGGAAAGCCCGAAAGCTTTGCAGAGGCTATGGAAGACGAACACAGGCAGGAGTGGATGGAGGCCATGCAAGAGGAGATGAGTTCCTTGTACACTAATTCCACTTATGAGCTGGTGCGGTTGCCAAAGGACAAGAAGGCTTTGAAGAATCGATGGGTGTTTAGAGTGAAGCAGACGGATGATGCTACTCGCCCTCGATACAAAGTGAAGCTGGTAGTTAAAGGCTACGGTCAGCGGAAAGGCGTGGATTATGATAAGATCTTTTCGCCTATCGTCAAGCATTCGTCTATTCGGGTGGTGCTAGCATTAGCAGCCAGTCTCGACTTGGAGGTCGAGCAGATGGATGTGAAGACGACATTCCTCTACGGTGATCTTGAGGAGGAGTTATACATAGAGCAGCCAGAGGGATTCTGTGAGAAGAGCAAGTCACATTTGGTCTGCCGGTTGAGGAAGAGCTTGTATGGTCTGAAGCAGGCTTCGAGGCAGTGGTACAGGAAGTTCGAGTCGTTTATGGGGGAGCATGGTTATGCACGAACGATGTCGGATCACTGTGTATTTATGAGATATTTTGCCGATGATGATTTCATCATTTTATTGCTCTATGTCGATGATATGCTATTAGTGGGTCGGAATGCCACTAGGATAGCGAAGCTGAAGTGCCAACTGGACACAGCCTTCTCTATGAAGGATTTGGGCGCAGCGAAGACTATTCTTGGGATGGAGATCAGCCGAGAGAGAGAGTCCAAGCTGCTACACTTGTCCCAAAAGAAGTACATTCACCGGGTACTTCAGCATTTCGGTATGGACGGGTCGAAAAAAGTGAGTTGCCCCCTTGCGGCTCACTTTAAGCTCACTGAGGAGCAGTGTCCATCTACCGAGGACGAAAAGGAAGATATAGAGCAGGTTCCATATGCCTCAGCTGTGGGAAGCCTTATGTATACCATGGTGTGTACGAGGGCCAGATATTGCTCATGC